>LR750919.1:242122-257537 GCA_902729485.2 Mus minutoides
ATATCCTCCCCCCTCCCGGCCCTGCTACCCTACCCACCCGCTCCCACCCCCTGGCCCCGGTGTTCCCCTGTATTGGGGCAAATAAAGTCTGCATAACCAAGGGGCCTCTCTTCCCACTGATGGCCAACTAGGCCATCCTCTTCTATATATGCAGCTAGAGACACGAGCCCAGGGGGTACTAGTTAGTTCATGGTTAACAAATATAAATTTTATGCTAGGGGATCACCACAATATGAAGAACTATATTAAAGGGTTGAGAAACTTTGTTTTAGAAGAATAGCATATGCTCTTAATGGCCCTACCATTTCTCCAGCTGTATTTTTAAAAATCTGTATATGAGTTACATCATATGGCAATTGCCTTCATGTGCCTGGATTGCAATGACCACTAATCAGTTCTATCCATATTGTCACAATAGCAGATTCTCCTCTCTCCATAGCTGAATCAATTCTAAGCTGTATACATATCCCGTTTCCTTTTCCATGCATCAATTGCTGGACATTCAAGCATCTCTTTTCCTTGACTGGTGTGAGTAGTGCTACAGGAAGCACAGAGTTTCAGTGGCTTCTCGGGCACACTGATTTCATTTTTAAAAATGTATAATGTAGTGACATTCCTTGATGATAATATTTACTTCTATTTTTTTTTAAAAGATTGTTTAAATTTTTTTAGTTAGCATGAAAATAATTGGCTGCCTTGTCTATTTTTGATAATATGTATCTCTGTACCTCCCTTGAACTCTATTCCTAATTCTTTATGGAGCCTCTGTATTGTTTTTCCACACTGTAACTTTACACACATATTTTGTTCAGAAGAAGTGTACAAGAGCTGCCTTCCCATAGCCCAATCAGCATTTGATACTTCATTTTGCTCTTGATTTGTATTTTCCTGAAAACCAGTAAAGTACACACACACACACACACACACACACACACACACACACACTGACACACAGACACAGACACACAGACACACACACACTGACACACAGACACATACACACACACACTGACACACAGACACACACACATACACACACACACTGACACACAGACACAGACACACATACACACACACACTGACACACAGACACACACACTGACACACACACACACACAGACACACACACTGACACACAGACACACACACTGACACACACACACACACAGACACACACACTGACACACAGACACACACACTGACACACAGACACACACACACAGACACACACACACACATAAATATTTCCATATATCTGGTGACCATCTGCCATCTGCCATCCCTATTTCTTCTTATGAGAAGTGTGTGTTTAGGTATGTTGTGAATTTGAAAAGAGGATTATCTGGAGTTTGTTTCTAGTGCCTTTTGAAATTCTAATTTATTTTAGTCATCAGTGTTTTGTCACAAATATTATTTTCTCCTCTGTGAAATGATAGTTTACTTCCTTGCTTACTTGCTTTGTTGTTCTGAAGTTTTCAAGTCTAATGTACATTGTTGTACATCTCTATATTTTCTTTTTTTGTACTTTTGTTTCCCATTTAAAACATCCTTGTGAATTCCAAAATTTCTGGCATGCTTTTCTTTTTTTTTTTTCCTTTGTGTTATTTTTCTTCTTAGTGGTTTAACTCTAAGTTTTATGTTTAAATTTAAGAATTGATTTTCTTTAACTGATGAGAAATAGGATATTCAAATAATGAATAACATTTGAGTAAATAATTGAATGCTGAAACTTATTAAGTCTAAGAAACTAAGAAATTGAGAATAAGGAAAAATCATGACACCCCACCCCCATGCTTCAACTTTTCAGATAGCAGAGAACAAGTTAACACTTCACACTGCTACACTCTACATTTCACAGAAACACATGGATATTGAATGTTATCCTGACAAATACACAGTATGTGAATTAACATATGGTGGGGGGTGTACTATGAGCTTTATATGAAGTTTGTATACATTTTACTAAATTCCTACTCTGATACTCTTTCAATTTGTAAATCATGATACCATTGAGGACAACATCTATTCACAAGCTTTCAAGGATCTTAGTTCAAATAATACAGTTTTCTACATTTTGCTTCAGTGAAATTTTAATTTATAAATATGCAAAAGTCAAAAACATTTCCAGAAAATTCTAGACATTTTAATCTTCAAATTCATAAAATATCAAACTTCTAACACTTCAAACTTAGGAGATAAGAATGTTTTTGATATTTAATGACCAAACTAGATTTTTCTAAAGTAAATGCTACTGAACTAGAATATTAGCTAAATAAAGTTTTGAAACCTTTACTTATAGGCTTTTGTCATGACAAAATGTTAGAGAAAGAAAGGAGGGCATTTTCTGTCTTTTCATGTAAATGAACCTCCTTTCTCACTGGCTGGTGCCTCCTGCTGAGCCTGAAGTAACAAAGACCTAATATCTGAGTTGCTTCAAGAGTCAGATTAACATAAACTCAGTGCACTTTTCTTGTCTATAACCAGCTCAAAATTGGAAGGTATATTAGAAACATGAACTGAGGAAGAGACTTACAGACCATGAGTACTTAGAGCCTCTAAGCCTCTAGTTCTCTGTGAACCTCTATTTATTATTAATGTCAGAAGCTCTAACCATAAAGTCATACCATAGTGTCTGCCCAAACATGAGCTGAATAAGGACAAAAAAGTAAACATGCTAGCCTAGATGGAGGAAGGCTCATGAGGCCTCAAGACTACACACACACACACACACACACACACACACACATGTACGCACACACGCATGCACACACATGTTCACACACACACATGTACACACATACACACTCACACACACATACACGCATGCTTACACATATGCACACACATGTACACACAGATACACACACAGACACATACCCACATACACACACACACACACACACAGTCACACACAAACTTATAGGCAACTAAGGAATCTTGACAGTGGCTTCCCCAGGAAAGAACATTACAATTTTTTATATAGAAACAAATGATCAACCCTGAAAGCATATGTATAAGTAACATTACACTGACTTAGTAGGTTGTATTTAGAAAATTTGGAATATATAATATATGTATATATATTATATATTATATATGATATTATATATTATATATTATAAATTATGTATTATGTATTATATCATATATCATATATCATATATCATATATCATATATCATATATGATATGTTATATTATATGTTATATATATATATATATATATATATATATATATATATATATATATATAAAATGATGTGATTCTATCATAGTCTCAATACATAAAATAAACAATTATTTTGCCATTAATCTTATGTTGTTTTAACTACTGGCAATGTCTGAAATCTATACAATGATTTCTTTGTTTCTTAATATTTGCCAATTTTTAAAAGAGCAAGTCCTGTTTCATAGACTTAACAACTTCAAAAATTGCCAGTAGCTCCACAAATGGGACAGGAGGTGGCTTTTGACACCCTTCCTCAGCAATGCTGGACTATTTACTGGGTTGATCTGGTGCAGATCATGTGTAAGCAAATGAAGATGCAATGAGTTCCTGTCAGATCCAGAAGGTATTGTGTTCCTGTGGGCCTCCAACCTTTGCTAAGGTTTCTGCTGTTGTGATAAAACACCTGCACAAAAACAACTTGCGAAGAAAAGGCATAATTTCATGTTTCATCGATTGGGGAGGTCAGAGCATGAACTCAGGGCAGAATCCTTGAGGCAGGTACTGAAGAAGCCATGGAGGAATGCTGTTCGCTGGATTGCTCCAAGTGGCATGCTCCGTTTGCTTTCCTATAGAACTCAGGAACACCTGAGCAGGGCTGCCATCACCTAAAATATTCTAGGCCATCCCACATAAATTATGAATGAAGAAATGCAGACAGACCAGTCTGGTGGGGTCAGTTTTTCAGCTGAAGATCCCTCTTTGAAGATGACTTTGCTGTGTAGCAAGTTGATAGAACACTAGTCAGGGCAGTCTGCCACACCTTCTTTTGTGGTACTCCCTACACCTGGTGAGATGTGTGAGATAGATGCTCCATTTGGAGCTGAGCATGCTACCACTTCTCTGCGCTTTGACCAATCTTTGTATTAGCTGAGTAATCAATATTAAATGATAATGGATTCAATTGGTTGTTTTCATTTTCAGAGAAGCAAGAATACAAACTGAACTGGATTTAAATTAAAATTCCAGAATGAATTTAGGCTTTTTTATTAGAAATTAATGTATTAGAAATGAATGGAGAGGCCAACTATCGTTAAATAAAAATGTACCAATTCCAGATGAAAATAATCATATACATCTCAGGTTTTAATTATTTTTCTCCTATATCTTTAACTGTAAATTCTCATCTTTCTTAATACTTTTCATGCATGTGTTTTTTAAACCTCCTTTCTAGTGGCTTTTCTTACAATTCATACATCATTTACTTCAAAAAGTACATCTCTTCCCTAGGTCATTCTCGTTATCTTTAGATTGCCTGGGGACATCTCTGTTGTGTTGCTCTACTAGCACCTGGTTTCAAAGTAAAAATCAAACACTTTAAAAATAGTCTTCTTTATCGTTCTCTACTTTGCCCATCTTCTAGTAAGTGATATAAAGTTTCCACAGCTGAATAGGAGTACAGTTCAGAATCTGTCTTATCTGCTCTATGCTGACATACATATTGATGATCAAGTCTTGTTGCACTTATGTACTTTTTTGATATTTGGCAATAATTTCATTACTGAAATCATTAATTGCTCCCATTGGTTAAATACTAGAGAACTTTTCTTTCTTCAACTCTTTTTCACTTCCCATCAGGGTATTGTTTTCTCATACAGCGTCCTTGGGACCTCCTTTATTACATATTAGCATGCCTGATCCCTGTTTTGTCTCTACCGTTTTCACTGACTACCTCCCAAACCATGGCAAAGGCCTATGGACTGAATGTTTAGTCCTTTTTCCTCATAACATCTCTATTGTCTCTATGTATCTCTATGCTTTTAAATTTCAACACCAGGAATTGTTTGAACATATTCCAGTATGCTTTTCTGTGCTTTTTCTAGGCCTTTGCAGTTTTCCTATTCCTTGTAAGATTTCTTTCCTCCATGCTGAGAGAACATTCATTCCATACCCTCTACGGATCTTCCCAACCGTCATTGAATGTAACAATAGTTATTATCAGAATAGAATCATCTTAGGCTTCATGAGGGGGTGCACTGCATATGCTGTATAGTGCAAATCACAGAATCTTCCTCCTCTCACTCTATTTTTACTTATTGTTTTGTGACTGAAAAAAAGGACTGAACCACGGAAACATGGAGGTCATTTGCAGTGCTTCGTTATTGGTGTTGCCCCAGATTATATATAAAGATCTTAAATTTAAATGTTTCTAAGATCAAAATACAAAAAGAAAATATAATATTATGTTTAAAAGGCAATACCTGCTGTAAAAGCAAGAATGTGGAAAACTAAGTTTGAGCAAGGAAGGTACACTAAATATTGTTCTGTTGTTCTGAATACCAAATTAATTGTCCTATGTTATATTTAGCTTAAATTGCATATTATTTCTACAGAGGTTAAATGAAGTCACACCACTTTGGTGTGTATGCCTCCTCTAAGTGTCGTAGATTAACAAAAATCCCTGTGTGAGGTATAAGAAATCTCTTTTCAAGTTGTTGGACAAGGAAGTTCAAGAGACTCCCCAATTGCTTAGGCTATTACCTTTCAAAGGTTGAATGTCAAGACCCAATTGCTGAATACACCCATGCAATTTAGACACAAGGCCCTAAGGATTCCAACTGGATCTGACCTGAAGTCTTCCTCCCTATGGAATAACTTTCATAGATTCAAAAGTTAGTGTGCAAGCTGCTTGTATAAGAAAGTGATCAACTGTTACACTCAGCTGTGATGCTCCTGACTCAGAACAATGACCAGCATGGTAAGACATTCCAAAAGGTACAGAAGTCGCACTTATATCTTGGCTCTCCAGTTAGACTTGTGGTCCACTCAATAGGATGGAAATCATTCTTGGTATTATAAAACTAGCCAAATACCTGTTGCTAGTATGGTCATGGATCATAGTGAAGAACCTCCTACTGACTGACACTTTTCTAAACCAGTAGAATCTAAATGTGTTCTTACACTCACAATTTTAACCACAAATTAAGTGTAGTTTCTACCCCTTACTAATCCAAGAAGCTTCTTTGTGCAACAGACAGAGAACATTTCAAAAATCCAGAACTTGTCAAAATACAAGGAATAAACTGACAGTGGGCGTTCAGCTACAGCTATAACATCCTTATACCTAAGTGTGGTTGCTTGAAAATGGTTGGCCCAGGAAGAGATACTATTAGGAGGTGTGACCTTCATGGAAGAAATGTATCACTGTAAGGGTAGTCTTTGAGACCCTCCTACTAGTCACATGGGAGTTAATCTTTTTCTGGATGCAATCAGATCAAGATATAGAACTCTTAGCTCTTCTGGTGCCATGACTTCTTAGATGCTGTCATGCTTTCTATACTGATGATAATGCACTGACCCTCAGAACCAGTAAGTCAGCCTCAATTAAATATTGTTCTTTATATTTACCTTCATGCTAGTGTCTCTTACAGAAATGTAAACCCTAATACAGAAATTGGTAGCAGGGACTGGGGTTTTGCTGTGACAGGCCTGAACATGCTTTTGTTTGGAAGAATGTGGAATTAGGGATTTTGGAAAACTGTGAAATCCTTTAAGTGGGGTTTAATGGACCATCCTTGTAGGAATATGGAAGATATTGGTGCTAAGAGTGATTTGAACCATACCAACCTGCCCCAAGAGATTTCAGTGGAAAATAATTTCAGTATGTAGCCTAGAGACTGTTGTGATATTTTCATAATATTGTTTTGACAAAGGAACTCTCAATAAAAGCCCAGCAGTGGTTTTGTTCTCTGGTTTAGCCTCACGGAGAATATTTTGATTAAGAATAGCAAGATTTAAAAGAAAAAAAACCTTAAATGTATGGTTCAAAGAATAAAGGGCCACCAGGAAGTAGAATGAAGCTGAATCAAGGATTTAAACAGATGGAGTGGTGACCCTTAATTAAGGGGGTGGTAAGATGCCAACCAGCTAAGCTTCTTGTCTATGCTTTTGCAGTTGAACGAGGGACTTGGTTATTGTTTTCATTTGGACTTTCAATCTGGAATGAAGCACAATGCAGAAATAGAGGGCACAGATTTTTTTTATCTAAATCTTGAGGAGAGTTAGCTATGAAAAGCTTAAGCCCAGGCATGGTGGTATGTACCTTTAATCCCAAGAGACAAAGGCAAGCAAGTAGATCACTGAGTTCAAGACTAGCCTGCGATAGATAGAGTTCTAAGAGAAGATAAACTTAAATTCAGGTGTGGTGGTACACAAATTTAATCCCAGCATCCAGAAAACACAGCCATGCAGAGCTCTGAGTTCAAAGTCAGTTTACAGAGCAAGTTCCAGGACAGCTAGACTTAGGCAGTGAGGGATGTAATAGAACAAAGCAGGGGGATGTTCCATCCCCAGCGAGCAATAGAACTAGGCAACTTAAACAACATGGCTTTGACTTTAGAGTCACAAATAGAAGGGACTCCTTGGACAATTAATGCTCGTTATCTGGAACTAAGAAATTAGAAGTGATTAAGAAGAAACCAGCATTACTGGGGTAAAGTCTTCTGGGAAGTGTTTTCTGGGAGCATAAAATAAAAAAATTGTTTCAGAAATAGCCAAGGTTGTACCTTGTGATTCAGCTGGACTTGGCAATGTGTAAGAATAACCCAGGTGATGCTGGTCTTGAAAGCATGCAGGGGTCAGTAAGAGCAGCTAAGACTTGGCACTGTGTAAGGGCAGGGAAGGCCATTGGTGAAGGTACAGCCTCAGTTGCAGTTGATAGCCCAGGGCTGAAGGTTCCATGCAAAGACTTTGAGGCTTAGCACCATGAAGAGAATCTATTAGAGGCTGTTGGTGAAGTTTCCAGTGAATTAGAGATGCCAGTAACACAGGATGATCACCAAGGACAGCAGCAACAGTGGAGTGCCATCAACCAGAGTGCTACAGAGGGCAACAATGGAGAAGTGAACCATGCCCTCTGGAGAAGCCCAGAAGATCACGTGTGGATTCCAAACATCGGAACAAGAAGCTGGAAAGTTTTACTTTGGATACCACAAGATGTTAGAGATGTCAGAGTCATGGTATACATTACAAGGAAAGCTACTAACAGGAAGTGGAACCAGCCCAAGAGAATGAAGTTTGTTGATGCTGAATGCCAGATCTGTCAACAGACAACAACAAAGATAAAGTTGGAGATATGAAAACCACTTTAACATAGGTAGTGGAGTTTGGGGTTTACCCAGCTAGGTTTCTTTGTTTGTATTTTTGTTTGTTTGGTTTGTTTGTTTGTTTTTGTCTTGCTTTGGTCCAGTATTTCTTCATCATTGATGTTTTAGAATGGTAATGTATATCCTGTATGATATTGAAGGTATATGATCTGATTTTTTATTTTGATTTCTTAAGGGATTATTGTTTAGAGATTCCATGAATCTCATAATAGAGTTTGAACTTTGGACTTTTGATGTTGTAGAGACTGGTATAGTCTATGGGACTTTTGAAGTTAGACTAAGTGTATTTTGCTTGATGCTATGATGTATTGCCTCATGCATTTATGGGGACCAGGGAGTAGAATATGGTGCTTTGAATATGTTTGGCCCAAGGAGTAGAATTATTAGGAGGTGTGTCCTTGTTGGGAGAAGTATGTCACTATGGGACTGGGCTTTGAGACCTTCCTCCTAACCACATGGGAGTCAGACTTCTCTTGGATGCAGATGGATCAAGATGTAGAACTCTTAGCTCCTCTAGCAACATGCCTGCCTAGATGCTGCCATACTTCCTGCCTTGCTGATAATGGACTGAATCTCAGGACCAGCAAGCCAGCCCCATATAAACGTCCTTTATAAAAGTTGCTTTGGTTATGGTGTCTCTTCACAGCAATGGGCACACTGTTACACTGAGGCTCAGGGAATATTGTGAAAAACTGACCACTAGAATTGTAAGAGTCAAAAGCTAGGAAGTCAGCTGTAATACAAGATCTTCTAGGTATGACAGGGAAACTATGCCTATTTTAGTTTTCTAAATTTTAACAATTTAGTTGACTATACAAAATTTAGACAATGACAACTGTTCACATGCCAATACAAATGAAAAAACTTCTCAATAGGCCCTATATCTAAATAAAGAGCTTTACATAATTAAGGATGGCTAATGGGGTTAGAATTAGTTTTTACCAGGAATAAGCCCACTTATGTATTTAAAACCAGTTGTCAGGGCTAAAATGTCTACATATAAGCAACACTAAACTCAGTACGTTGCATTTATATATTCATTCAAACAAACATTTCCACAACAAACTACTTTTTAATGAGAGTCCATTAACTTGAAAATGAGCAAGGGGCATTGGAAGGAGTAAGGGAGAGAGAGAAATCGTATAATTATTTGAATTATATAAACATACCAAATGATTTCTCTGTATATTTTTAAAATATATTTAAATGTGGATAAACTGTACTTTTGTATATATAAGCCAAAATACATTTTCAAATAATGAAAAAATCTCTCCAAACATTTTTTGATAAAAAAGAACCGTTTTAGGTATTTTTGTGTAAATGTTATTCATAAATATTTTATAAAAATCCTTTGTATAAAGTGCAGAGAAATAAAACACCAGATATGAAGTATATAGACAGATTTTATAAGAAAATACAATATTGTAGAACACTGCATATTTTGCATATTTTGCGAAATTTTTGAGCTTTTGACTTTTTCCTAACAAGATGTGGTGACATAAATCAGATTTGTGATACAAAATTTGGCTTACCAATGGACAATATGTGAATAATTTTCACCATCTAATTGGGGGATTTGAACTCAAGTGCAACAAAAGATTTTCTGTGCGATAGCTGCAGAATTATGAGTTCCACGTTTCTCAAGCTTTCAAAATGATATCACAGAAAAATAAATTTAGATCATCTTATTTTGTACATGCCATCAAAAATTTTAAATATTTCAAAAGAATGAGGATGAAAACTGAGATGTATGTTTCTTCTGCCCTGAAATACCGGAAGTAGAATCTTATACATGCTACTCAGTTATTACCATATGCTGGTTTCAGCTTTCATTCTGACCTTAGTTTCATGCTGTGTACTTCAGCCCGTTTTGTGCAAACTGTGAAGAAGTAGCTCCAGTGCATGAATAGATCATGTTTACAACATCTGGGTAATTTGGAGTGAGTTGGTTTATTCAATGCACCAATAGTAGCTGTCATTCAGACCGAAATGATATCTTGGAAACTTGTCCTTGTATTGTAACAAATTGTATGTCTTTGATATAAATCAGAAATTTCATCTTTACCTTCCTTTTAGTTTTCTAAGGGGACTTTATTTTAAGAGCAATGTGAGTGGAATNTTTTTTTCTTTTTTCCTTCAAGTTTTATTTGTTATTGTTAAAACTGACCTTTTACAAAGACAATTTACTAGCCCTTGGAGACAAAAATCATTGTAAGCATAAAGTTTATCTGAGTTCATTCTAAATAGCTCTACTTTTTATAGGATCCCATTACAACCAAACTTAAATATTAATGAATTAATTATTCTAAAAATCTAATAAGGATAACTTAAAACATACATTTAAAAAACCCTATCATTAAAACATTTTAACAAATGTTCAGATATGAAATTAGTTAAATCATATCTCAGGTATAGTGTGGTAAAACATCAAGAAAGTTAGGCATAATAGAAATACAAAATAATTATTTTAATTTCAGTTCAAGCTATTTTGTAGTCTTGGCATTTGAATACATGGTCACTAGTTGGTGGTGTTATTTAGGGAGATTTCAGAGGTTTATTGTCTTCTGGAAGATGTATGTCCCTGGAGGGAGGCTTTGAGAATTTCAAGACTAGAGGCATTTCCAGTTTCTCTCCCTGCATGGTAGGATGATTCCAGTATGAGCTCTGAGCACTTAGTTTCCTGCTCCGGTTTCTATGCCTGTTGCCTGCTTCAATACTGTCCATCCCATAATGGATTCTATCCCTATATAACCACAAAACCAAATAAACTCTTTTACCAAAAATATATTTATGGAGCATAGCAGATACATCAGTCACAACGGCACAGAACTGTGCTTTTGAGAAAAACTTAACATGATGGATAATAGAAAATTAAAAGGTATGGAGAAAATAAGCATTTTCTTTAGTACACAAATTGAAAAAAAATGAAGAGAATTGTAGGCTTATTTTTTTAAAACCTATTTTAAAAGGTTTCTTAAGTGATTTAACTACTCTTATAGCTCAATGACCAAAGGTAGTAGAGTAAAGTGGCTAATAGGACAAGGGGGAAGTGGACCTGTTTTGGAAGTAGTTCCTTGGGTTGATTCTAATCTTCATTGTCTGCAGTCCAGACCACTAGCAACATACCAAACATGAATCAGCAGCAGCAGCTCAATCCAAAGGTTCCACCTACTGTCTGAGTCTTCCAAAGTGGCAAGAAGTAGATGAACCACCACCAGAAATCCTTGGGTGTGCTTTTCATTATGAAGGTCAGTGAAGAAAGGAAGGCAAGCCACTGCCAGAGTGTCACCAGCAAAGACCAGTAAGGTGAATCTCAATGAAGACCAGCAAAGTGAACCAATCCCAGAACATCATCCAATGTCTGTTGGGTTATAAATACACTCTTCCAAACATCATGTGTCTCAAGTGTATGATCCAGCAAAGATGGCATGCCCTTTCACCATCCAGCTTCCAGAAAGAATGCCACATGTGTTGCCAGCAAAACATCATTGAATATGTCTGCCTCAGGAAAACATTCTCTCTTAAGACAGCTTCCAGAAAAACATAACATAACACAATTGAGTCTCCAGCCAAATCCGAAGTTCTCACTTCAGAGAATAAATACTGTTTGTCCAAAAGGGCATCTTTGTGAGGTTCATCTACTATGCTCCACAGGCCATTTAAAGAACAACAACCAACCATGTTCCACAGTAATATAAAATCTGTATCGTTATGCATTTGCTACAATGAGACTAAGATAAATATGTCTCCAATAATTTGAATTGTTTTCTAAGCTACATAATATTTAACACAGAAAATAATGGTTAACACCAGTGCACATAAACTCTTAGTTCCTGCAGGGAACACATAGATATGTGTGTCTATATCAAAATGTGATTGCACCCTGGAACTCCATGTGCCACTCCTAGTGCTTCAAGACAAGCTAACCAAATTTTGAATCTTCAGTATTTAACTATAAATATTTTTCTTCACTCTTTAAAGAATAAAGAACAAAATTATCAAAAATATTGAAAATATTATTGTAAGCCAATTTATGTAAGGTAATTTTAGTTTTTCCATGAGGTCACTGCATCATATAAACAATCACTGATGAAAGCTTCTGTTCACCTACACACACACACACACACACACACACTAATATGCATTTAAAGATTTGGTTAATTTTAATTAATTAAATTTCTCTTGTTATTTTTCCCTCTCCCTCACCCTCACCCTCCCTCTCTCTTTCTGTATGTGTGTGTGTGTGTGTGTGTGTGTGTGTGTGTGTATGTGTGTAAATAACAGGTCCCATAGAAGATGGAAGGGGTTATTGGCTCTGTTGAAGCTCAGCTGCATTTGGTTGTCAGTGTGAGCCATGCAGCATTGGTATTGGAAACTATATTTTGGGTCTTCCACATGAGTGGTAAGTACTTTTAACTACTAATCCAACATCCTAATGTGTTGCCATATATTTCTCACTGTAATCATTTTTAGTAAAAGCTAAACACCAATATGAAGGTTCTAGGGAGGCATTTTTATTGGTATTTTAGTTTTGAGGTATGTGTCTTTGTGTGCATGTGTGTGTGTGTATCTGTGTGTGTGTGTATGTGTGTGTATCTGTGTGAGAGAGAGAAAGAGAGAGAGAAAGAGAGAGAGAGAGAGAGAGAGAGAGAGAGAGAGAGAGAGAGAGGTTTATTTGATAAGATTGCTAAGATTAGAACTTTCAGGGAATGCCAGGGCCTGGAAGCAGGAGAGGGTGGGTTGGGGAGCAGGGCAGGGGGAGGGTATAGGGGGTTTTGGGGATAGCATTTGAAATGTAAATGAAGAAAATATCTAAGAAAAAAGAAAAAAAGAAAATGAAATTATTTCATAAAACAAACAAACAAACAAACAAACAAACCAAAAAAAAACTTGCTGGATTGTATTGCCAAGGCTGGCCTTTAAGTTGTGGCCCAAGTGATCCTCCAAAGATTTAGAGCCCCTGGAGTAGCTGGATACCTAGTTTAAAAAGTCATTTTATAGAAATTTTCATATGTAATGCTTTACACATCTAATAAAACATTATTTATTAAATAAATATTTGATTTCTTTTATATTTGTTTCCAATATGCAATTTTGTGGTGTTAACTCATACTGGTCAAAAGAATTTACCATAAGTAAGCAAAATATGCAGGTCATGTTCTCAGAGTGGACCAAGGAGCTCAAGGACCCTTTGCACTTATTGAACCTCCTTCATTTTCTATGTAAATGTGGTGAGACAGTTTCAAATTCTCTCATCTTTTAATGTCACTGCATAGACATTCCTAGTGGCCTGGGTGTTATGAGAGTCATTGCCACCCTGTCCCTTAGCCCACAGCCTCAGCAGATTTCAAATAACCTTGCTATAGAAGAAGCACCATTCTCAGGACCATTTCTCCAATGTCTTTCACATTTTTCCCTGTACTTTTTAAATGAGAAAACCTGGTGTCTCATACTTGCTTGATTTTCTTTCATCTTCTTTATCGAAGGTTCCTTCCCTCATACAGAGATTCAGAATTCACTTAATAATGACTGAAATTGAGAAGTACCAATGGTCACACTCACACATTGCTTCTCCTAACTCAGGCTCTACCTTTTCATAAAACTTGGAAAGCCGGTGGCAGATTCCAGCCTCACTGTCCCTACTTGTACTTAATTTCTTTTATAGTCTCATGATCACATTCTAAAGAAATAGAATAGCAACACTGTTGCCAGTTTTGTTTGCATCAATGAACTATCTTAAAAACATAGAAATATGAAAAAGAAACCAAACAAATGATAGCACAAAACTGATTAAATGAGTACAAAGCTTTCTTTCTCTTTTTTTCCTATTAATTATTTTATTACTTTACATGTTAAATTCTGCCTCCTCCTGGTTTCCCTCACACAGTCCCTCCACTAATCTTTGCTTCCCTTCTCTGAGAGGGTGAGTACCCCAGGAATATGCTCCCACACTCTGGTACATCAAGCCTCTCCATGGCTATGTGCATACTCTCCATCTGAGGCCAGACAAGTTAGCCCAGTTAGAGGAGTGGATTCTTTATATGGAGGACAGATGGTTTTAGGGAAAACCTCCCCAGTTTGTTGGTAGACGCACATGAAGACCACGCTGCACATCTGTTATATATGTGCAAGGGGCCTAGGTACAGCCATGAATGTTCTTTGGTCAGTGGTTCAGTCTCTAAGAGCCCACAAGTGTCTGGGTTAGTTGACTCTTTTGGTGTCCCTGTGGGTTTCGTATCACCTTTTGGGCACCTAGTCCTTCCCCTAAATGTTCCATAAGACTGCCTGACTTCTGCAAAAGAGAGGCTATGCCAGTGCCTGGCAAATACAGAATTGGATGCTCACAGTCATCTATAGGATGGAACACAGGGCCCCCAATGGAGGAGCTAGAGAAAGTACCCAAGGAGCTGAAGGGGTCTGCAACCCTATAGGTAAAACAACAATATGAACTAACCAGTAATCCCAGAGCTCGTGTCTCTAGATGCATATGTAGCAGAAGATGGCCTATTCAGCCATCATTGGGAAGAGAGGCCCCTTGGTCTTACAAACTTTATATGCCCCAGTACAGGGGAATGCCAGGGCCAGGAAGTGGGTGTGGGTAGGTAGGGGAGTAAGGTCGGGAGAGGGTATAGGGTACTTTCGGGATAGCATTTGAAATGTAAATAAAGAAAATATCTAATTTTTAAAAATTTTAAAAAGGACTGCCTGACTTGTATCCATTGTTTGGCTGTGGGTCTTTGCATCCGTTAGAATCAGGGTTTTGTGTTTGCCCATGGAGTGGGTCTCCAGTTGGGCCAGTTATTGGCAATTCCCAAAGGCTCTACTTCATTTTTGTCCCTGCACTTACAGACAGAGCATATTTTGGGTGAAAATTTTGTAGGTGGGTTGGTGTCCTGATCCTTCCACTGGGTATGTGATGTCACTTGAGTTTTTATCTTAGTCATTCTAATAGGTGTAAGATAGAATCTCAGGGTAATTTTGACTTGCATTTCCCTGATTACTGAAATGCTGAACCTTTCTTTTTCTTTCTTTTTATTAAATTATTTTATTTATTTATATTACAAATGTTGTCCCCCTTATCCCCC
>LR753551.1:0-76403 GCA_902729485.2 Mus minutoides
AGATGAAGATGTGAGCTCTCAGCTACTGCTGATTCCGTGCCTTTGCTCTGCCACCATGGATGCTAACCCTCTGGAACTGTATGCCCAAATAACATGCTTTGGAATAAGTAACTTGATCATGGTGTTTTATCACAGCAAGAGAAAAGTAAGATACCAGGCATACACACAAACACACACACACACACACACACACACACACGTAAACACCATATGCACACAATAATAAAGATTAAAAGCATAAGGTGACAAACATCAAAGAAAATACCCAAAGTCACTTTCTTTCTTCCATATACATGTGCACTCATATATGTACAAAGCCACACGAACACACGTATGTATGCTCACACGCACAAATACAAAAAGGAAAAATAAGCTTAAATCTCATGTTAGGACCCCAGAGAGAGGCTTGAGGCGTCACCTGGTCTCTTTGTGTGTCCTTCTCCCCACTGTAGCAACTACATCTCCTTTTTCTGCTTTTCGTATCTGCTATTGAGGGTGGCCAGACCTGGCATGTCACCTCTGCCAGGCCTCTCTCACTAACAGTTCTAGACAGTCTATGGTACCTCACTTCTCTAGTCTCTCTTCTTCTTTCCTTCCCAGTCCCCGTGTAGTACAGATACTCACATATGTTTACAGTCTCCAGAACTACCTCTCCACCTCTGGGCTCTTGTACTTCTTGTTTTCTCTGTCTGGAACTTGTTCGGCCAGGCTAACTCTGGGGCTCAGTCCACATATTAGCTCTCTGACAACCGCTTGCCCTCCACCAGGAAAATCAATGGGGTGGGGTAGTGTTTGGGGGGACTCAGCCAGCACTCTACTCCTCCACCATCCTCCTGATCATCACAGGTGGAGTCCTCCCACTTCAGTGCTCCCTTCTACCCCAGCCTGAAACACTAGAGGTGGCCCATTTCTTGTTCAGCGGAAGCCCTCAGCCAAGGAGGTACCAGCCACACAGAGTGACAAACGAATTCGACTCTTAGGAGCCCTAACTATAGCCCCTTGAGACTGCTTCAGGCTCTACCTGGTGCAAATGGTTCTACCTCCCTCTCTTCTCCATCTTTTCTCTTTTAGGATTCTTAGGGTCCCTTGATTGGATAACATCAGACTCACTACCTCAGCCCCATCTTGAACATGTTCTGTATAGAAGGTTGTCAAATATCTGTGTCTGAGAATGTCATCAACTGTGGGAGGTGAGTTCCACTGTTCTTTAAGGTTGTAACTGGTAACTTTTGTGAAGCCATACACTAGACCTGTGAACAGAGCACGAGAACATTAGCTAACTGACATCTGTTATACTGTTCCCCAGGCAGGGTCTCTACAGCCCAGAAGCTTCTCCTCCTTTCTAGGCCACAGCGCCCCACCCCCACCCCACCCCCACCCCCAGCAGTCACTTCCTGTTCTATTGAAGGTACCCAAGCAGGCATCCCAGAACAATAGGGCACTGTGCCTCTGAAGATCCGTTGAGGGATGATTGTCACACTGTAAACGATGCACATGGTAACTGTGGATTTGGAGGTAGATGTCAATATTGAGTTGTCTGTCAGGTAAGGATTGGAGGCCTACATCCTGCAAGGAGAACGGTGTCTGCCCGCAGGGCCCAACCTGGTTTCATAAACTTAAAGTGCTTGTGGAAAAAAAAAATCACATGACTCTAGTACATCCCTGCCAGGGCAGGGATGGTGGAGGGCGGGTGGAGGTCAGACTTAGGAAGACCTGGCACTCCAGAAAAGCGCAATCCAGACCAGATGAGAAGGGTGGGAGTGGGGGGAGGGGAGAGAACAGAACAGTCAATCTCTACAGAACATGGAGACCCGCAGAGGGTTTCCCTTTCTGCCCCCTTTTCCTTTCTTCCCTTCCCAGGTTTCACACTGTCTTAGTCAGGGTTTCTATTCCTGCACAAAACATCGTGACCAAGAAGCAAGCTGGGGAGGAAAGGGTTTATTCAGCTTATACTTCCCCATTGGGGTTCATCAGCAATGGAAGCCAGGACAGGAACTCACACAGGGCAGGAACCTGGAGGCAGGGGCTGATGCAGAGGCCATGGAGGGGTGCTGCTTACTGGTTTGCTCCCCCTGGCTTATTCAGCTTGCCTTTTTATAGAACCCAGAACCACCAGCCCAGGGATGAAGGGATGGCCTCTACCCACAATGGGCTGGACCCTCCCCCCTTGATCATGTAAGATCAAACCAGAAATACCCCTATTTCAAACACGGGCTGTTTGCGCACCCCACGAATCACGAGAGACCTGTCTTGATGCAAACTGCAAGAGGAATTTTAATCAGAGCTCCGGGACGACCCCGTATCCCACACAGGGGACAGGGGGGTCGACCACGAGGCTCGAAAATTAGGAGCTTTTATAGCAATGGCGTAGGGGGGTTGGGAAAATTGGCGCGGTTTCACATGATTGGCTAGTTTAAACATCAGCAAGATACCCAGGTAGCTAACTCTAAGAAACAGGGGGGGGGGAGGGGGAGGCAATCTACCTAACAGTTAAGTCATGTGCTATCTTAGGCAACCTCCTGGGGCATTGAGACATTCCACAGAGGTCCCTGTGACATTCAGAGGGCGTTGGGCTATTCTGTGATTGTTCCAGGAAAGGATTGCCCTGTAGCTAGGGCCATCGGTTAGTTTAAAGGTTCACTTTCCCTCCTGACACAAGGGACTCTATTTTGTCTTTGGTTACGTACTACTCTTTCAATCACTAATTGAGAAAATGCCTTACAGCTGGATCTCGTGGAGTCACTTCCCCAAGGGAGGCTCCTTTCTCTGTGATAACTCCTGCTTGTGTCAACTTGACACACAAAACCAGCCAGTACACTCACTCTGGTACACCTTTCTCCTAGTGACCCTGTACCTTGTGCTCTCTGGGATGGGAGAATCCACAAGGACTGTGCCTACAGAGCCGTTAGCACCATGCCTGGCATGTGGAAAGCTTTCACAAGTGTTAGTTATTGCTAAGTGTGGTGGTACACACCCGCAATTATACCACTGAACAGGCTGAGGCAGGATTGTGAATTTGAGGCGGTCTGGGTTACATGGTGCGGCTTGTCTTAAATGCACAGCAAACATCTTAACCATAATCCTAAATTAAAAAAAAAAAAAGCTCTATTGGGATGGGATGGTGTGGTTGTTTGTTTGTTTGTTTTGTTTTTTTATGTAGAATGTCCCATGAATATGCACCCATGTGCTGAAGCATCCCAGAAGGTATGGGGGAGTCAGAACTGCCCCCAACCAAGCCTCTGGGACCAACTATAGAGACAGGTGGGCTTTGTAGTGGGATACAGGTGACTTATCAGTATTTGGGGAGGATCTTGGGAGCCATTTTACCACTGGAAGGAAGTGAACTGTGCTAAACAGTGCATCATCCACTCATCTTATACCTGGAATTGTTGAGGTCACAGCCTGAACCCTAAAGGTACAACCCTAGAACCCTCTACCAAGCTAAGCTTGGCCACTCATTCGCAGTAGGCCAGGGGGAAATAAGCGTTCTCATTTGCTTTCTGTCTTGGAGATAACCACACCATGGCCAAAAGCAACTTAGGAGAGGAAAGGATTTATTTTAGCATATACTCCTGGATCATAGTCTATGACCTAGGGAAATCAGGGCAGGAAACTGAGTGGGAGACAGAGCGGAGAGACCACGGAGGGATGCTGCCTCCCCGTTCACTGATTCACTCCCGGCACACTCTCTGCTGGCTTTTTCACACAGCCCAGACCCATCTGCCTAGGGATGTTGCTGCCCACAGTGGACTGGGCTTTCCCACACCAATCACCAATCAAGACAATCCTTCAAAGATATGGCCACAGGCCAGCCTGAAGAAGGCAAGCCGTCGATTGAAATTCTTTCTCCCTGAGTTTCTGTCAAGTTGACAGTAAACTTTAAGTTCGTGAAAAGCAGAGAATGGAGATTTATTCCATGGGTCACAGTGGAGAGAGGAACAAATAGAGGGCAGTGTACCCCTTCATCCACCTTGGAGCACAGACATGAGGTTTGGGTTTAAACAGAGTGAAAGAGGTATGGACAGTTAAGCCCTGAACAAGGTGTGCTCCGTCATTGACCAGCATATCTTAGCTCTAAGGTGGTCCCTTAAGTTATCTCAAATGTGTGAAACCTCTTCCCAAGAGGCAAGCTCCCCCTCTGACTGGCTTCTGCTTTTCCTTTCTCTCAGGGGCGGGAGGAGGGACTCTAATTCCTTAGAGCACTACCATTTAGTAGTCTCAGAACCAATGAAAGCACAACTTTCTCTCAGACACTTAGAATGCCTTCACCCTTGCCAGAATCCTCATGGGCACAGCTTGATGCAGTGGCCCTGGAAAAGGACCCCTGGCCACCGCTACCTCCCCACCCCACCCCCACTCCTATTTCCAGTCGTAGCCCAGGACTGCCAGGTCAAGAGTCTTAACTGCATCTTCGCACCTTCCTCGGGAGACCTGCTAGGGCAAGATGTACAGCGTAGACTCATTTCGGAAAAATGGGTGTCAGTGAGGAGACTATGTCACCAAGCAGGTGTGCATTAGAGGTGAACTAGGACATCCAGGGACCCAGACTGGGGGAGGGGAAGAGGACTGTGTGACTCACGTGCACTCGGAATTACCTAAGAGACACATTTCTGTCCAGGATAGTTGCCAGCAAGATTTAACTTTAGCCCAGATATGGATGGTGCAGTTGCACTGCCTTGCGTTTCCGACTAAGACAAAAGAGAAGGGGAGCAGAGACCTCCATCTCTCTCAGCTTGCTGACCGTAGATGCGCTATGATCAGCTGCCTCACGTCCCTACCTCACAGCCTTCCCGATGAATTGTGCACCCTTAGACTGTGAGCCAGAAGAAATCCTTCCTCCCCTCAGTAGGCTCTCTGCTCTTCCTTCTGCTTCTGCTCTGTTCTTCCTTCCCATGTCTTCCTCCACACCGCCTCTCTCCCTTGGCATACTGAATTTCCAAGATCTTCCTTCACAAATCACCTGATATATGGCTACCGGAAACAAAGGAATCTTTTCTTTCATGGTTCTGGGCGACTGGTGGCCTAATCAGGGATGGCCTGTGGGACCCTGAGGAGGAACCCTCTATCCCCCCACCTCTCTCATAGCTTCTATGCCCAAAGCAAGCTATGCCTTCCTAGTTCACAGACACACCCAGTGTCTGCTCTGTCTCCTCAGGGACCTCTCCGTGGGTCTCCAGGTCCACTTCCTGTCTTCCTATGCACAAGAATAAGCACCTAGGGTCACCTGAGATGTAGGACCCTCTCTTCTCTTGAGCTCCACTCAGGTGAAGACTTCTACAGACTCCTTTTTTTTTTATCAAGGTCATACACTGAGGTTCTGATGTACGTTTGGGGGTGAGGTGAGCACTTCATTCTCTTGTTTCACTATCCACTGTGTTTTCTCTCTTCCCTCCACCCCTCCACATCTTTCTTCCTGCCAACCCCCCCCCCCCAACATCTTCTCTTCTCCTCTCCAACCGATTTCTTTCATAACTGCCTGCAGGTGTGGATCCCAGCAACATATGGTTCTAGAGTTTTGACACTATAAAATTCTCTTTAAAATTTTATTCTACAACTGAGTCAGTAAGAGATTTGGGGGTTTTTTGTACATAAGTTACACGTGGTTATGGAAAAAAAAACAAAAAACAAAAAAAACCAACTAGTCCAGAATGCCATAGATCCAGGGCAGAGAGCCAGCAGGGCCTGCTTTGGTGGTAAGCAAGGCAGTCTCTCAGAAGTGGGCTTGGCAGTCAGATGGTGCTGTTCCAGATCCACTGAGCTGAATTGCCAACAGTAGCATACAGCCAACAGCTCGCCAGCCCCCAGAATTCCTTACATCTGCCCTCGAGGCCTCCATGCATGCACAAGCCAGTTTACTTGGACCTCTGCCTCACCGTCTCTTACATTCCAGGGTTCACGTCATCCTGTACTTCAAGGAAGATGCCACTGAGACTGACACTGTAGCGTTCTTGTGAGAACAGTGGTCAAGTGCAGTTACCAGTGGCCAAGACCAAGACCAGCTCCCGTATGGCCTGATGACCTGGGCTATATCCCCTTGGAACCGCCTCTAAGTATGTTGGTATCCACATGTGTCCTCTAGACATGCTGACCCGTGGCCATGGGGAACAGGTACTGGTGGAGCATTAAGGTAACTCTCTCCACTTGATTTCAGTGACTCTGCTCTCTCTCAGTGTTGGGAGCCAAGAGGCATGGTATTGTTGGCCCTCTGAACTTGTGAGGATCATTCATGGTTAAAAGTGACATCGTTTTTCTAGACTGTACTTTTTAACAGGCATCCCAGGAGGTTCTTAGTCTCACTTTGTCATTTGTGGTTTGTTGTTGTTGTTCTTTGTTTATTTTGTGTCAGAGACTACTGTATCCAGGCTGACCTTGAACTCATTATATAAGTAAGGAGAACCTTAAACTCCTGATCATTTAGCCTCTATTCTTCAAGTGCTAGGACTGTGTGTGTGTGTGTGTGTGTGTGTGCGTGTGTGTGTGTCTGTGTGTCTGTGTGTATCGCCCTGCCTGGCTCACTCCAGATGCTTCAGTGTATAAGGAGAAATGTGGAGAGCATGCCCACAGGGCAATGGTGTCTCTCCAGTATCCAGTGTTGTCTACTGCTTCCAACAGGCTGTCCTTCAATTACAGATCTCCACTGAGCTTCTACCCACCTGGAGGGAAGACTAGCAAATGTTTGGCACTAGGCCTGGAGGCAAGACCCAGCGGGTTTGGAATGAGGACCCGGTCCTCCACAGAGCCAAGCCATCAGTGCCCTAGGGCAGTATAAGTGTCAGCCTCACAACCATGTGGAAAGTGTAGGGAAAGCTATTCACTCCCATGGGATCCGTTCCAAGATCAAAGGCAGTCAAGAAAGCAAGACATGTTTATTGTGCATGTTCTTACTGAAAGCTTGAGTGGGTCATGCTGTCAAACCTCCGCATAGCAGATGGCATCTGTGGCAGTGTGACTGGCAGGCAGGGCAGCCAGCTGTGTTCCAAGGATCACCAAGGCTGCCTGGAGCCAGCCTCCACCCTTGCAGAAAACTGAGACTCTTGGAGGCACGTTAATGAATGTAGCAGTGCTGGGGTGCGTGCTGATGAATGCTGTGTTAGAAGCAGCAGCTAACTATCTAATCTGTCTTCTTCAAGGCGGGCCTAGTGGTGTTTTCTCTCGCCGACTCTTTATTACAGGAACTTCAACATGTATTTCAAGAGATAATAGTAGCAAGGCTCCACTTAGTCAGAGCCCAGCTTCAATGGCCATCTGCCACCATCCCCTTCCCATCCCTCGCTCCCCACTACCTTTCCCGTTCCTGAGTCATTAAAAGCTCTTGTTTAACTTTTTAAAAATAGACTTTTAGTTTTTGGAACTGATTTTGCATTCCCTGCAGAACTGAATCCAAAGCATGCAGATTCCCAGACACCCTTCCCCCACAACAGCTCAGCCCCCTCGTTCTCAATCCCCCTCCCCAGGGCTAACCCAAAGCTGGTAGTTGATAGCTGAGCGACTCTCTAGGTTTGGACAAACTCAGTACTACAGCGAGGGCCAGGGACGCCTACAACACCCATCACACATCTCCTGATAAGACACAGGCACAAGGTCACAGTTCTCCTGATCCTGAACCCCAACCCCATTAGGCCTTGGAATTTGCAGACTAGGAATGTGGGGAGCAGAAGGCTAGGTTCAAAATCATAGGACCGTGTCTGCCCACATTACATTCGTATTTAAATAACATGTTTAAATAACGATGATGATGATGATGATGATGATAATAATAAAGGCTTGTGTGTCTTTGTTCTCTCCAAATTTTTGGATTGAAATTTCAGCCTACGTGTGACACTACTGAGAATGGAGACCCTTGGGTGACTGGTTCTGCCCTCACCTCTACAGAGTGGCCTTGTAGAAGACTTGGTCCCTAGTTTAATTCTGATCTTGCCAGATGACATCAAAGTCCTCCCTTCTGGAGGATGCAGCCTTCCATCACCATCTGAGATGCAAAACTGGCTTCACCAGACACTAAACTTGCTGGGTTTCCATCTGGGAAGAAATACATTTTGTTGTTTATAAATTACCAGCCTCAGTTGTTTTGTTATAGGAACAGCACAGGTACTCAAGATAGAGTAAAAGTATTAAATACTAAAATGCCCGGAAAACCACATATACCAAAAGACCCGTGGAGTAGGAAGAGATGTTCCCACCTTCTGCTCAGCTCTGTTCTGTCTGAGGCAGGGTTTCACTATGTAGCCCCGGCTGGCCTCAGACTTTCAGTGATCCTCCTGTCACACCCTGTACTGATGCTGAAATTTAGACTCACAGAAATTTACCCACAGAAATACGTTTTTATGGAGACTGAGTATCAGATAGTGACAGACAACCGCTATTTGTTTACAGGCACTGGAAAATGCCCTAATGGACATTTTCTTATTTTTTTTGTTAACTTAATAGTGTGGGTTATGGTGTATGTGCATATACATACACGTGTGTGTGAATGTGGAGCCCAAGGCTGATGTCAGGAGTCTTTCTTAATTACTTTCTTCACCTTCGTTTTTGAGACAGGGACATTTCTTTCTGAACCTTCAGCTCATAGATTTTATACAACTGGCTGGCCCACAAGCCCCAGGGATGCACTGGTCTCTGCACCCACAATGCTGTGACTGTAGATACTCTCAGTGTCCCACCAGGTCCTCATGCTTGTGCGTCAGACCCTTACTGACTAAGCCACCTGCACAGCCCCTAATCAGAACTTCTTTTGACATCATGACTGTGAATAGATCTTGGCACACCTATTGCAATGTCCGGTGCTTGGTCTCAGCTCTGCCACTCAAAGACTCATTGTTGTTAGGTCATTATTG
Organism: Mus minutoides; assembly: GCA_902729485.2. Classification (NCBI taxonomy): domain Eukaryota; kingdom Metazoa; phylum Chordata; class Mammalia; order Rodentia; family Muridae; genus Mus; species Mus minutoides. The sequence continues at coordinate 8,835 of LR753551.1, forward strand.
AGTTAACAATGACCTCAGTATCCCCATCTGCAAAATGGGCTGAGGATTGTCATCCATCCCCTTCTAGCCTCAACCCCCTGACAAGTTCAACTCCAAGGACATGTCTTCCCCTTGCCATTTAGACCCCAGGCTCAGAGCTTCCTGGCTCCAGCTGATGGAAGACCTCAGGATTTAGAAACACCAGGCTTCTGTTTACGTATCTCAGTAACTTCTTTATTTTTAGAGACAAAGTTATTGATTTCCATTTAGCTTGTGGGCCACTCTGAGATTCTTATCTTTCTTTGCCAGAGGAGCTGGTCCCCCTGCTCAGCCAGGATCCAGAGACTAGAATGCTTCTGTATTAAATGCCTTTCAGATCCTTATCTGTCTGATTTTTTTTTTCCTCTATGGAGGTTATTTTGCTAATTAGCCCCATTTATAATTTATTATTCAAACAGCTATGGTCACTCCTACTCAATACAGAAAAATGAATTCCAATTCTAATTCCATAGAGCTTGCCCAACATTGAAAGGTCTGTATACTCCAGTCACCCAAGACTAGGGCTGATAAGATAGGCAGCCATGTTCCCGGTTCACAGGCTGAGTAATTGGGGTTATAAGAGAGAGAGTGAAGCTCAGCTGGGAATGACTAGGCACCGTTACCCCTGTGACCCTGGGCAGGGTTGAGTCCCACCAGCCTTCAGAAACTGCTCTCACATCCAGATCTGTCCAGGACCATATTCCTCTATACTTGCAGAACCTGGGTGAGCATCATCCCTGTCCCATTTTAGTCCATAATGCAGTCTAGCTTGGATGGGAGCTGAAGCAGTCCATCAGGAAGTGCCCTGCTGAAAGGTGGACCACAGAAAGTGTCCTGCTGAACTGTGGGCAATAGGAAGTACCCTGCTGAAAGGTGGACAACAGGAAGTACCCCGCTGAAAGGTGGACAACAGGAAGTGCCCTGCTGAACCATGGGCAACAGGAAGTGCCCTGCTGAGAGGTGGACAACAGGAAGTGCCCTGCTGAACCATGGGCAACAGGAGGAAATGCCACACAGGTCCATTTAGCAGCCATGGCCCTCTCCAGCAGCTAAGGGCACCCATGAGGTCACATCAGTTCTTTTTGTTAAGTTACCTTTCCTGCTGTTGTGATAAAAATAGCAGAGCAAAGTCAGCTGAAGGCAGGAAGGGTGGTAGACCCTGCCACCTCAACTCCTATGTGCATGTGTACATGTGTGTATGCATGTGTGTATGTGTGTATGCAGGTACACACATATGTGAGGGTAAATGAGCAGCCACATGCTCATGCATGTGGAGATCACAGAAAAAGCCTGGGTGTTAGCCCTCAGGTGTCATTCACATTGTTTTTGAGACAGGGCCTGGAGCTTACCAAAGTAGGCTAAGAGGTTGACCAGAAGTCTTCAGACAGCCTTTTGTCTCCACCTCTTAAACACTAGGATTCTAACTAGGGACCTTGTCTTAGGGTTTTACTCCCAGGCAACTAGAATGGGGGTTTTAAAGCCCATGCTCACAGCCTGTGTGCCTGGCTTCCTTTTTAATTTGAATTCTGGGGATAAAACTCAGGTACCCATGTTTACACAATAAGTGCCTTACTGACTGAGGTCTCTCCCTATCCCTCCCCCCATCCCCTCCCTCCACCCTGCGGCTCCCTCCACCCTACGCTGCTCTGTGGCACCTGCTTCTTGAGACCAAGCTTTGCAGCTTCTCACAGTGACTTTCGGCTAAAGCACCTAAGCCAGGTATTCCACTGTTTCAGAGCTTAATTTGAGCCTCAGAGAGGAGTTGACTGTTCTGTGGGGAGAATGGGCCTTGGCACCGGTGCAGTCTTTCCTGGCAGCTGACTTCAGGTGACACCATTACCCACACAGTGTACCAATGATGGCTATAAAGCCTCGAGAGAGAGAGACAGCTGTCTCTCTTTCTCCGACTGTCCCAAGAGTTTTCCTTTCCACAAACCCAACTCAATGCCAGGTGCTGTGCACATTAAAATGCAGAAGGGAGCCCCTCTCTGCTCCATAAAGGCCCCTGGTGTGCCTTCTCGGGACTGCAGTGAGCCTGCACCTTGTATTTCCCAGGGGAGCCTTGCCTGTCTACAGACAGACACACTGCTAAACACTTGGAAAGTTACCTCCTGTTCTGAGTGTCCTCTGTTTGCCATTCTCATTCTGTACCAAGCATGTGCTGGTCAGACCGCACGGTTTGTCTCTACCCTCGAATAGGCGTGAGCATGTGTTCTTGTAACCCTAGCATTTTCAAGATAGATGCATAGAGTCTCCAGTTGCAGCCTGGCCTGGCCTATATAGTAAGAACTTGTCTCAAACACACACACACCAAAATGAAGAGAAGTGCTGGCATGTGTAAAACTTCGGGTTCAATTCTCAGCACTGAAAAAAAATACCGCCTCCCCCCACCCTCAGAATGGCTACCAATGAACAAGCTCTTTCTTCTTGCTGTTTCTCCTACTGTTCCTGGCATGTCATCCCAACTGTGTGATTCCCAGTTCTGACTTCTCTCAGTTCTCTTTATCCTTATACCTGTATGGCTGACTCCCAGCTCCTCAAAGCCTTACTGCAAATATGATCTTATAAATAAGGCCCTCCCTAATTATTGTGTATACTGTGTGCATATTCATGTGTGTGCAGTGTGTGCACATGTTTGTGCAGAGGCCAGAGGTCAACCATGGGCATTATTCCTCAGGAACCATTCACCTAGGGTTTTTAAGTCTCTTCTCTGGCCTGGAAATCACCAATTAACCTAGGTTTGCTGGCCAGTGAGTCTCAGAGACACACCTGTTTCTGCCTTCCTCGGCTTTAGCACTTGACGTACAAATATGTGTCACCACAACCAGCTTTTTATGGGCTCTGGGGATTAAACTCAGATTCCATGCTTGTAAGCAAAGTACTTGACCAACTGAGCTGATCTGGGGGCTTTTATGCACCATTTCTTCAGGCTGGGAAAAGGGGTGAGCACCCTGGGGACAGATAACTTCTTTCTTTAAAAAAAGGTAAGTGGGACTGTGGACTAGAAAGAGAGAATCATGACAAGGCCACAGCACAAAGGTGTGACTCCATTCTCCTCTCCTGCTCTTTTAATTACCTTTATATTGCTGTGACCAAAATACCATGACCAAGGTAACTTAGGAAGTATTTAATTGGGTTTATGGTTTCAGAGGGTTAGAGTCCATGATGGCTCAGTGAAGGTGTGGTGGCAGGAAGTGGCAGGAACAGCAGAGAGCTCACAACTCAAACAGGAAGTAGATGACAGGAAGAGGCACACTGGCATTGACATTTCCTTTGAGATGTCAAAGCCTCACCCCAGTGCCACACCTCCTCCAACAAGGCCACACCTCCTCCAACAAGGCCACACCTCCTCCAACAAGGCCACACCTCCTCCAACAAGGCCACGCCTCCTGCAACAAGGCCACACCTCCTTCAATAAGATCACACCTCCTCCAACAAGGCCACATTTCCCCCAACAAGACCACACCTTCTCCAACAATGCCATACCTCCTTCGACAAGGCCACAGCCCCTAATTTTTCCCAAACAGCTCTACCAACTTGGGACCAAGTATTCAAACATATGCACCTATTAAGGCCATTTTCATTCAAATCACCACAACAACGATCATCGAGAGAAGCTCCCAGTGCTGTGAAGTTCCTGGGGCAAACTGTGGAACCTGGATTCCTTTTGGAATATTCTTTCTGGAGAGACTGAGGAATCCAGGGTAGCTCTCTGCGGGGATCTGTACACCCCCAGAGCCTAGTCCAAAGTACTCAGCCTGCCAAGGCCTCATATTTCAAGGGAACATTTATTTCCTAAGCGCCTTCATTTGGTAAATGTGAGGAGAGAAAACATTCTAGCATGTTGTCTGAGTTTCTGACCTCAGCAAGATAGTAGAGGGCGCGATTCAACATGATAAATGATTGACGTGATAGTTAATTTTGATTGTTAGCACAAGGAGATTTAACTGAGGAGGGAAGTCCTGTTCTGAATGTGGGTGGTACGGCTGTAGGCTGCGGTCCTGGACGGAGTGAAAAGGAGAAAGGTAGCTGAACACCAGCATCCATCTCTCTCTTTCCTGCTTTTGGATGCAATGTGACCAGCCACCTCTGACTTCTGATCCCATGATGTTCCCCCCATGATGGACTGTGTAGTCACACTGTGAGCCACACTGGTCATTTCCTGCCCTAATTTACTCCTTGTCGGGCATCTCATGACAGCACCAAGGAAAGAGAGCAAAACTGGTGAGAGGAAGTCCCGTCTATGGCGTGATGCTTGCCAGCAGCGGAGGCAAGAAATAGTCACCCACAGTCCGGCTCCTGACAGGAAATGTGCCTGGGAACCATGGAAACCAATTTCACTCAGAAGGGACCACACACCAAGAAACAGACGCCATCTTTAGCTGCTGTTTTATAGGGGTGCAGAAGCACTCTTTGAAGGCTCTGTATTTTGACCTCTGACAGGAGCCTACAGCACGACATTAAATCACAGCTCTGCGGAAAGAAGCCAGCGTCACTGCCACAGGGATGTCACTTGCGCAAGCTTCAAGTTCTGGATCCATAGAAGGGAGAATTAGGCTGCAAATGGAAGGAATTTACACCAATTAATACATTTTATAAACTCAAAGTGAGGAGTTCAGGACCTTAGTGTGCAAATTAGGGCTCCAGGGCAATTACAGAGGAAAAAAACCCAAAGGCCTCAGTTCCATCAAATATCATTAACAATATGTCAAATCACATAAGATTTGTTTTTAAATGTTGAAGCAATTAAAAGCCATCGTAGGGATTGTTATTATTATTATTATTATTTGATTGCTAAAACAAATTAGGTTTCTAATAGAAAATAGAGAAATTTCAGATAAATAGAATCAATCAACCAAACTAAGACATGCCATGGTGGCTCATTCTTGGGACGTAAACATAGGAGAATCAGGAGTTCAAAGCCAGCCTGGGCTACATGAGGCATTGTCTCAAAACGAGAGGGTCGGAGAAATGGCTCAGCTAGTAAAAGTGCTTGCTGCTAGACCTGACACCGGAGTTTGATCTCAGGGATTCATATGGCGAAAGGAGATAACAGACTCTAGCAAATTCTCTACAAGCAGGAAGCAGCCTAGGTTAGTTTCAGGGTGGGGTTGGGTATAGGAAGAGGGACGACTCATCCACTGGCAACTGTGCCCCTGTGATGACCCCCCCTTTCTCTTCTCTACAACACACTGGCTACAACAGGACTTCTTCCATCCAAGAACAAAGGTTATCAGGTAGCAGTGGAGTGGGCCTTTAGTCCCAGCACTAGGGAGGCAAAGGGAGGCAGAGGGAGGCAGAGAGAGGCAGAGGGAGGCAGAGGGAGGCAGAGGGAGGCAGAAGGAAGCAATTCTCTGTGGGTTCAAGGCCAGTATGGTCTACAGAGTGAGTTCTATGACAGCCAAAGCTACACAGAGAAACCCTTTCTCAAAAAAAAACAAAGAGGGGGGAGAGAGAGAGGAGGGGGGAAGAGGGGAAGGGAGAGGGAGAATGAGAGGGAGAGAAAGAGAGAGAGAGTTTCCTAACCACGTAATCACTGCTGACCTCATGACTTCTGTCCATCAAGGGAAGGAGCAGGGGTATAACAGCATTGGAGTCAGAGTCCACATCTGTGCCAGCCTGTTGGGTGATGGGAAGCCATCTGGAGAGAAGCCTCATTCACTCCACCTAAGACCACTGTTACAAACCAGCATCCCGGCTAACCATAGGAAGGCCGCACATACCAGCTAAGGCCAATCAAGACCCAAGAACCCAAATCGATCACTTACAAAACCAAGATCCAAATAGGAAACAGCTGTGAGCGGCTGTCAGTGAGCTATGAGGTGGTTTGCTACCTGAGGAAGGCCAACTGAAGCCTGGCCAGGCATCTGTGCGCTGGAGCTACGCATAGCATGGGTGTAACTTTGAGATCCTGAATGTCATGCTGAAAAGACCAGCCAAGCCACACAAGGCAGGCAGCTGTGTTTCCATCATAGTGACACCTTAAATGTTCAGCACAGTGCCAGGCAATGGCCAGTGGGACATAAATGGCACATGTAGAATGCTTGCTATGTGCCTAGCATTAGGCTATATACTTTATTATTGGTCATATCATTCTGCAAGAAACACAACAGTGTGTGCTTTCTTCTGCAACCCTTTCTCAAAGATGTCTCCACCCAGATTCTGGAACCTGTGGACATACTACCTCTTATAGCAAAGGAGATTTTGAAGATACTACTGAATTATGCAACTAAAACAGAGAAGTTAGGGAACTGGAGAGATGGCTCAGCAGTTAAGAGCACAGGCTGCTCTTCCAGAGGACCAGAGTTTGATTCTCAGTACCCACACGGTGGCTCACAAACTGCCTATACCTCCAGTTCCAGGAGATCTGAATCCTTTACTGGTCTCCAAGGTTACTAGGCACGCTCATTATATGCAGACAAAGCATTCACCAATGTCATCACATGAGTCCGTGTGACAGGCAGGAAAGAGGGCAGATCCAAAGAAAGGAAGGAGACATGACTGGAAATAAGTTGGGGCGATGGCTTTGATGATGAAGAAGGTTCTATGAGTCAGGGGATGCAGGTGGCCTCTAGAAACTGAAATGTTAGGGAAATGGATTCTCCCATGGTTTCTCGAAGGAGGACTCAGCCATGCCAATATCCTGACTGCACTTGAAAATTCCGGAGGTAGATGAGAAAAATCTCTGTCATCTAAAGTCATTAAATCACTGCAATATTAATCACAAGTGAGCATAGCTTTAATCAGCACAATCCCTTCTAGAATAAGCCCCATTTCAGTTTGTCAAAAATAAATAAATAAATAAATAAAACGAGGCTCAGACAGATGGTGGCACAGCCTCATCACAGATCAGCATTGCCCTCCTAGGGCACTGCCTTCTACTGGAGGCTGGACTCCAACCCAGGGGTATCTCTGTAAAATGAAATGAAGAGCTGGATCTGATGGCTTTGGAGGATGCTTCCTACTCTAGCTTTCTGTAATTTATTAAACATAGAAACAACATCACTCAATGCTAGCTTCTTGTCTTAGGGTTTTACCACTGTGAACAGACACCATGATCAAGGTAACTCTTATAAGAACAATATTTAATTGGGACTGGTTACAGGTTCAGAGGTTCAGTCCATTATCATCAAGGTAGGAACATGGCAGCATCCAGACAGGCGTGGTGCAGGAGGAGCTGAGAGTTCTACATCTTCATCTGAAGGCTGAATACTGACTTCCAGGCAGCTAAGATGAGGGTCTTAAAGCCCACGCCCACAGTGACACACTTCTTCCAACAATCCCACACCTAACTCCACACCTTCTAGTAGTACCACTCCCTGGGCCAAGCATATACGAACCATAACACTTCCCAAGCTTGTAAGTCTTGTCAACTTGATAAAACCTAGCGTCAAAAAGGTAGAGGGGAACTCAATTGGATATTACCATGATCAGATTGATGTGTAAACATGTTTTTGGATCATTGTCTTTATTGACAATTGATGTAGGAGGTCCTAGTCCACTATGGGTGGCACCTTCCCTAGGCAGGTGGGTCAGAGCTGTGAAAGAAAGCTAGCTAAGCATGAGCTAGTAATTAATCCTCCTCCAAGGTTTCTGCTTGAATTTCTGCTCTGACTTCTCTCAGTGATAGACCATGACCTGGAGGTATAAGCTGAAATAAACCCTTTCCACCTCAAGTTGGTTTTCATCATGGTGTCTAGTATTGCGACAGGAAAGAAAACTAGGAACAAGGTCCAGGCAAGATTCAGAGGGCTTGACTGTACCTGCAAAATGACTGGGAAAAAAATCTCTAGAAAAAGGATGTGAACCATATAATTCTCAGTCTTTTGAACATTCTAATGAACATACTACAGCCCCTCAAAATCCACAACATGATCTCTGAGGTTACTTCCCTTCCAGCCTGTATGTAACTGTCATGGTGGCCCTACATTTGGCTCCACACAACTTAAGATGATCTGTTAATAAGTCCCTTTGTGGTTTAAGACAATTTGCCTTTAAATTTTTTGCCTTTAATTTATAAAAAAAAAAAAGTACAACTCCCCTAGAAGACACTTCTGTTCTCGTCAGTGTGAACCATTACCCTGACAAGAAACAAGCTCAGACCCGCAGCACCCACGTAAAAACCACACATGGTGGCTCAATCTTGTAACCCCAATGCTGCAGAGCTGGAGACAGGGAAATCCTGAGTGCTCACTGGCCAGCAAGTCTAGCTGAAGTGGTGAGATGCAGGTAGTGAGAGACCCCATGGTAAAAAAATAAAATAAAATGGAGAACAGCAGAGGAAGACATCTGACGTTAGCCGGTAAGCACACAAGTGTTCATACAGGCATACGTGTGCATACACACACACACACACACACACACACACACACGCACGAACACAGAGAGAGAGAGAGAGAGAGAGAGAGATCCATAGTACTAAGATTTCTCAAAGAATCTTCGCAGAATTGTCCATCTTCATTTCCAAGCGACTGTCTGTCTGTCTGTAGTTGGATCGTCATAAGGATTGCATTCAAATGGAGCCAATCACAGAAGCCCAAATCACCAAGCTCCTCACGTGTCCATAAAATTCAGAACATTGGCAAAACTCAGACTGCATATTTTGTGTGCAGGAATTCTTAGGTATGGCAGGTAACATTTGAGAGCCACTGAAGTTGACGACAAGAGGAAACAGAGGATGTTCCAACTCTTCATTTGAAAACAACCATCTCCTAGGTGCCAGCCAAACACCACCCAGTGAAGGCCCAGCCACAGCTTTCCCAGGGTGTACCCAGGACTGGTGGGACAGAGAGGCAGCGACCCTTTTTCTTCCAGGGCATGCAGAGATGGGTGTGAAGAGGCCCAGAAGATGGGTGCAGGGTTGCGGGGAGACTGAGGAAGTCAGAGGTTGGTGGAGTTGGGAAGTAGGGGTGCAGTATAGTATGAATACAGAGTATCCCCCAGCAGGCTCATATAGTGAGTGATTAGTTCCCTGTGTTGTTTTGCGGGGATTGGTAGAAACTTCAGAAGGTGGGTGTATTGGCTAGTTTTGTGTCAACTTGACACAGGCTGGAGTTATCACAGAGAAAGGAGCTTCAGTTGGGGAAATGCCTCCATGAGATCCAGCTGTGGGGCATTTTCTCAATTAGTGATCAAGTGGGGAGGTCCCCTTGTGGGTGGGACCATCTCTGGGCTGGGAGTCTTGGGTTTTATAAGAGAGCAGGCTGAGCAAGCCAGGGGAAGCAAGCCAGTAAGTAACATCCCTCTATGGCCTCTGCATCAGCTCCTGCTTCCTTCCTGACCTGCTTAAGTTCCAGTCCTGACTTCCTTTGATGATGAACAGCGGTATGGAAGTATAAGCTGAATAAACCCTTTCCTCCCCAACTTGCTTCTTGGTCATAATCTTTGTGCAGGAATAGAAACCCTGACTAAGACAGTGGGCCTAACCAAATAAAGTAGGTCCCCAAAGCCTGCCTTTGAAAGTAGTTCCCTGTCCCCAGGCCCTTCCTGCTTGTTTCTTGGCTGCTGTGAGGTGACCAGCTGCCTCTGCACACACACACACACACACACACACACACACACACACCCCTCCGGTTTTGCCCAAGTGCTTGGGGTCAAACAACTATGGACTGACGCCTCTAAAACTGTACCTAACTCCGTAAGTTGTTTGTGTCAGGCTATTTGTCTCAGAGATAAATGGCAAGTGAGTCTAGGGAGAAGCCGGGGCAGCAGAACTTTCTGAGGTTCAAGGAAGTCTTGGCGTCTGTGCTGCAGGTGGGGTGAAGGGCAGATCTGCATAGGTGGGACTGTTATCAAAGCTGCCCGGGCAAACAGTCCTGGACCTCAAGGAAAAAGGTCAGCCTGGCAGGGTCAGGGATGGCTTGGCTCCAGTCTGCCCACATGCTTCCTACCACTTGGCCCAGAGCTCTGGCTAGGCAGGAAAGCAAGCCATCTGTGCAGAGGGGCCAAGCTGATGTTGTCCTGGAGTGGCTTACTAGGTTAAATGAGGTAGCCTGGGAGGAAACGGTACAAATTCACCTCTTCTTTGTGAACTAGTTATCTACTGCACACAGAGGCCACCCCATCGTTGCTGTGGGGGGGGGGTGGAATCTGAAGCTGCTTAACTGAGGGCGAGTGCCTCAAGGATTCTTTTTATTTTTTCCCCTTCCCTTCTTATTCTTGCTCTGCCTGCCGTCCCCCACCCTCGCTCTGCCCTCCCCCTCCCCCCACCCTGACCCATAGATTTTTTTTAAATTTGTTTTTCATTATGAGATGGTTGTGAATCACCATGTGGTTGCTGGGATCTGAACTCATGACCTCCGGAAGAGCAGTCAGTGCTCTTAACCGCTGAGCCATCTTGCCAGCCCACCAGCCCTTCAAGGACTCTTGTACAGCCACAGTCAAATGTCACCTGGGATACAATCACCCCCGTGGCGTGACTTCCTTGCTGCTCCCTATTCTTGCTGTTGGCAAGAGACCTCAGTTTATCCGCCACACGGCCTTCTCCACAGGGCTGCTTGAGGGCCCTCCAACCTGCAACTGCTCTCCTCAGGTGACCTCAGAAAATAAGAATGAGGCCATGGTTCTGCGTGGCCCTGGATTCTACACACCTTCCATATTTACTCTGAGTCTCGAAGTCCCGCCCACATTTGGAAGACGGGGAGTCTCGTCTCCACTTTGAAGGGGGAAGTTATCACAGGATGTTGCATGAATCTGGAAACCACCATAACTTCATCTAGAACAGCAATTTTAAGAATAGTCTCAGGTGTGACAGACAGTCAGTGAAGGAATGAGTCACCAAGGGCAGCCTTCCTAACACTGTGACCCTCTGCTACAGTTCCTCGTGTTGTGGTGACCGCCAACTAGAAAATTATTTTTCTTGCTACGTCATAACTGTAATTTTCCTACTGTTATGAGTCATACTGTAACTTTCTTTGGAGGAAGAGGTTTGACAAAGAGGTTGTGACCCACAGGTTGAGAACTGCCGACCTAGCGATCCTTGGAAGAGGATGCCCACTGCAACATATGCTACTTCCCAGAATGTGCATTTTGTTGTCAAGATAGTTGTCTTAGTCGTGGTTTCTATTTCTACACAGAACATCATGACCAAGAAGCAAGTTGGGGAGGAAAGGGTTTATTCAGCTTACACTTCCACATTGCTGTTCATCACCAAAGGAAGTCAGGACTGGAACTCAAGCAGGTCAGGAAGTAGGAGCTGATGCAGAGGCCATGGAGGGTGTTCCTTACTGGCTTGCTTCCCTTGGCTTGCTCAACTTGCTTTCTTATAAAACACAAGACCACCAGCCCAGGGATGGCACCACCCACAATGGGCCCTCCCAGGCTTGATCACTAATTGAAAAAATGCCTTACAGCTGGATCTCACTGAGGCATTTCCTCAAGGGAGGCTCCTTTCTTTGTGATAATTCCAGCTTGTGTCAAGTTGATACACAACACCAGCCAGTACAATAGCCAAATGCAGATTATTAAGGAAAAAAAAAAAACAAAACAAAACAATCAACCAGGGATTCACGTCAGAGCCTGGGGATGCAGAGAAGATGAGAAATTGCAGAAAGGGGAGGAAATTTCTGAAGCCAGCCCATGAAGATGGAGAGAGGGACTGGATAATAAAGCTCTGGCCACTCGAGAAGGAAAACCTGATTTCAGATCCTGGCATCTGTAATCCCAGTAGTGAGGAGCAGGGACAGTTCCTGGGGGCTCATTGGTCAGTCTAGCAAAATGATGAGTTTCAGGTCTGTTTCATAGAACAAGATAGAGTTGCCAGGCATGATTAATCCTAGCACGTGGGAGGAAGAGGCAAGTGAATCTCTGTGAGTTTGAAGCCAACCTGATCTACAGAGTGAGTTCCACGACAGCCAGGGCTACAAAGAAAAACCCTATCTTGCAAAACCAAACCAAAACCAACCAACCAAACAAAATATCCCAAGGTATGCTCAGGCAAAGTGGCATACATCTTTAATCTCAGAAGTCAGGAGGCAGAGACAGGTAGTTCAAGACCAGACTGGTCTACAAGGTGAGTTCTAGGACAGCCAGAGCTACATGGTAAAACCTCAACAAAACAAAACAAAATAAGAACAAAAAAACCAACCCCCTAAAAACAAGGTAGAAGGCACCTGATGTCAAGTGTCAGCCTCTGATCGGATGTGCATGCGTGGGCACACCCTCACAGGCCAGGCAAATCTAACTTTGACAATAGTTACCAATTACAATGGCATGGTCGAAAACTCTGATTCAAATGGGGAAAATCAAACAGATAACCTTTTCAAAGGCCAAGACAGGAATAGGTAGCACATGGCTCAGAGATCATGTCAGATGCACAGTGGAGATGGCCAGTCAGCAACCATAGCACCCTTCCTCTCTCCTGAACAGAGTCCCAGGGAGCTCTGCATACCGCACTCCACACAGCTCTCTGTACCTACGCAGAGCTCAGAGCAGATACAGGGAAAACCTCCCCGCTGTCCGTGATCCAAAGGCCCAGCCTGGAAGCTGCTAGCTCTGACATGACACGACTGGAACTTTCTGCCCAGAAAGGCATGCCTTAGGGAAGGTGGGACACAGACTCATCTCCTTCATGATTGGATGGGACACCATGGAAGTCAAGTGGGGCTTGGAGAGTGGGAGGGACCCTTGGCTGGAACCTTTGGTCTCGTTCCTATGTTGGGGCACTTTGTTAACAGGCTAGGGCAGCGGCCCATCTTTGACTCTATTGGGGAACAAAATTTAGGTGTGACCCAGGAAGTAGCCTTCTGTTTAGTCTTTCTGAGTTCTCAGCCATTGTCTGGGCCCCTCTCGATCCCTGTTTAGGGGTTGGTGTATTCTACCTGTCGTGGCTGGGTAGAAGACTCGTCAGACTAGAGCTGTCAAGCAGCTGCTGGTGCCTCCCCGTTCTAACTGAGCCACTATTGTCTCTGTTCCCCATAAGGAACCATGCCCTGGGTTGTTACAGTGGCTTAGGCAGTGGTGTCATTAGCCTGGAAAAAGCTGAGACCACAAAGAGCTGTCAAACAGTGTAAGGGGCCTGTGAGCAGTGCTGAAGTGGCCACCAGTCCACTGGTCATAAGTGCCAGCAACACGGCCGTGTGCACACATCCTACAGGCTCATTATCACTGCTGGGGCATAGAAACCAGACAGAAGTGGTGTGTGTGTGTGTGTGTGTGTGTGTGTGTGTGTGTGTGTGTGTGTAGGTACCTGAAGCCTCAGGACCATTCCCACAGAGGTTTCCGGGCCTCAGCTTTCCCTAAATGTTGAGATGAGGGAAGTTTTTCCCACCCCCACCTCCCACCCCCGTGGGTTGACAAGGTATCAGCTGGACTCTGTAAAACCTTACCTAACCTTCTTCTCTCCTGTTGCCAGCTGCCAGTCTTTCATTGAACACTACCATCTTTTCTACTCTCTTCCTCCCCCACCTTCCTTTCTTGAAAACAAACACACAAACAAACAAACATTGGGTCTTGCTGTATAGTCCAGACTACCCTGGAACTTACCAAGCACCCACGCTGACCTTAACCTCAAGACCAGTTTCTGCCTCAATCTCTCAGGTTCCGGGATGACAGAGGAGCAGCTTCATTGAAACCTTTGCTTTTTCTTTCTCACACCAGGATTCTTGTTGAAAACATTTCTACAAGGGGGAAATTAAAATTCCATGTTAATATTCTGAAAGATTCCTCCCAGACTTTCACTCTGTGCACACACAGACAAAGGGAAACAGAAAAGTCTAGAAGGCATACTTCAGAAGTCTCGAAGAAATCACGTTCAACAAGAGCCATGATTACGTGTGAAAGGGGAAAAGAAAATTGCATAGCTAAAATTTTAAATTATATAGGCATATATATTTATATATAATTAGGGTTTCCAACCTGGCAATTTGACATTTTGGTGAGAAATTCTTCATTGTAGGGGGCTGCCCTGTGCATCTTGGGATGCTTAGCTGCCTCTCTGGTCTCTGCCCTCTGGATGTCAGAGACCCCTCCCCCAGTTGCCCTTATAACCACATGGGGATGGACTCTGAGATTAATTACCAGGATGCAACAACATTGTAAGCTTAGTGAGCACAACATTCGCCACAAAAGGCCACCACTAGGCATGTATTTTTTTTTCTTTTAAGGATTAAATACATGGTCTACATTTTATTTTATTTTTTATTTTTTGTTTTATTGAGACAAGATCTCTCTGTGTGGCCCTGGCTATTCTAGAACTTGCTATTTATACAAGGCTGGCCTTGAGTTCACAATGATCACCCACCTCTGCCTCCCCAAGTGCTGCGATTAAAGGCATATGCCACTATGGCCAACTATTTTTAATTTTTATTGATTCTTTTCCATATTATATATTTTATCATATTCTGTATTTCCCTTACGTAATCTACATTGTAATTAGGCGTGTGTGTTTCATAAGAAAGAGTATGGATGGGCTGGAGAGATGGCTCAGCGGTTAAGAGCATTGGTTGCTTTTCCAGAGGTCCTGAGTTCAATTCCCAGCAATTACATGGTGGCTCACAACCATCTGTAATGGGATCTGATGCCTTCTTCTAGTGTGTCTGAAGACAGCTACAGTGTACTCACATATGTAAAGTAAATAAATAAATCTTAAAGAAAGAAAGAAAGAAAGAGTATGGGAAGACAGAAAGAGAAGGTATGTATGTGCTGTGGCCCATGTGTGGAGGTCAGACGACTCGAAGAAATTGGTTCTCTCCTTCCACCATGAGTCCCGAGGTTCACACTCACCTATTTGCCTGGAGTTGGTGGCCAGCAATCATCCTGCTCCTGCCTCTGTGGTACTGGGGTCACAGGTGTACACCTCAGCTTTTATATGGTGCTTTTAGTTCTCCGTGCTCGTGCAGCAAGCTCTAGGTCTTCCAATGCTGCCCAGCCTGGTTCCAAACTCATTCTCCTGCCTCAGCCTCCTGAATGTTTACCGGGCTCAACTGCCTCCTTTCTTTCTACCTTGATCCACACAGGGCTGTTGTAATTAAACTCCTGCAAGATTATTTATCTTCTTTTTTTCTTTTTTCTTTTCTATCTTTTCTTTCTTTTCTTTTTTTTTTTTGTACTTACATTTTGAATATGCAGAATTTGATTGGGGGGGGGAGAGAAAGAGAATGAATGTTTGTATGGTATAAGGCGCTAAAATCTCCCTGTGTTCAGCAAGAAATACAACAGCTAACACTATGTACCTGTCCCTTGCAGACAGCTTTCCCAGAGAGAACTGGAAGGGAAGGGGAGCGTCCCCTGGGGACAGTGGTGACAGCAAACCAGGTTTCATCTTGCATGTGCTGCCAACCCTGGCTCAACGATCACACCTGAAACACGTTTCCTGGGGATTGTGTGTTAAAAGCTGCACCTGGAGTCTTCACTTAACTCTGAGGGCAGTCTCCTAACCTTCACAGATTGTCCTTTTATGGCCATTTTCCAGATGTCCATACTGAGGCTCAGGGATACACCCCCCGCCCCCGTGGTGGATCCCCTGTTACATCTCCTGCCTTTTCAACTGCTAACCTTCTGCCCCAAGCCAGCAGGTCTTAGACAGTGTGCACCCAAATCACAGAGGATCTTGTGGAAATGCAGACTGCTGGGGTCAGACCTGAGAGGCTGGCTGCGTGCTGGCACATTCTCAGGAAAGCTCACAGGAGTGGCTGCGTTAGCACCCCCTGACCATCAAGGCTAAGCTACTGTCCCTCTTCCCGAGCTGACCTGGGAAGGGACTCCAGGTCTGCAGAGTCCCTGGTTTCCGTGAATATAAACTGTGGGGCTATTTTTACTCCACCCCAGGAAAAGAAAAGCCAGGGTATCACACGTTCAGCAAACACTGCTGTTTATGGGTCAGACATACCAAAAGGGAAAGGTTTCCTGTTGACAGGAAGAAGCTTCTAGTCTGTGCCTGGGGCCACATTTGCTTTTTCTACACAGTGGCTGGAATCTCTGCTTTGCACACCTCCTTGCTGAAGCACCATGCAACCTCCCACCCACGCCCCCACGAAAGCCGGAGAATCCCAGCCGTAGCAAAGCATCTACTGAGGCTCCCACCTAAGGCTAGTGTGGTAGTCTCTTAGTTATGTCCAAGAGTGCTGCAAGAGAATTTTCATATAGGATATTACCCAGACGGCTAGTTCACATGCACAGACCAGAGGACAGTACAAACATGTAGGCATTGGAAACTCAGTGGCTCTGGCCTTCCTGGTTCATCCACTCCCTCTCCTGCCACCAACTCTGTGTCATTCTTATGACAATCCCAGGGTCCTAACCCCTTACTGAAAAATGTGTCCAGAATTTCGTTCAGTCGCCAGCAGGTACCAGATAAGCCAGATCAACCGGTCTCTCTCTTATACAACTATGATGCGTTATTACAAAACCTTGCCTCAGTCCCCAGTGTCCTTTGCTGGGAATTGCAACTGTGTGGGGGAAGAAACAGGGAAATGGAAACCCAAAACCTCCACACACCATTGCTTCTGCAATGACCACGGCGGCCATTCTGAGCCTGGTGGGGTCGTGGACACTGTGGGATGAAACAGGATGTGGTTTGCCTTGAGTGGCGGGGAACCGAAACGGCCTGGTGGAAGAGGTCTGAATTAGTGTCTCATTATTGTGACAAGATGCCAAATAAAAATCAGCCTTGACACCTCAGCTCACGGTCAAAGGTAGGTCAGGGGTCAAAGGTATGCTCTCTGTGACAGTGACAGTAGGTCAGGGGTCAAAGGTATGCTCTCCCGTGACAGTGACAGTAGGTCAGGGCAGCAGGAACGAGAGGCAGCAGGCCACAGCTGGAGTCAGGAAGCAGAGAGAGACAGACCCAGGTCCTCTGCTCGCTCTCTCGTTTTGATTCAGCCTGGGACCCCAGCCCATGGGCTGCTGCTGCCTACATTTAGGGCGTGCCTCTCTATGAACTCCACCTAGAAACTTCCTCGCTGACATGCACAGAGGTTTGTCTGCTGGGTGACTCTAGAGCCTGTTGAGCCATCAGAGTGTTCACTACAGTAGAGTGCAGAAATGAGCGGGCTTGTTGTGGGAAGGCACCCCTCACACCTAACTCGGGGTCCTGAGGTGTGACTACATCTGTGCTTGATGCAAATACCTCTCCAAGGACTGTCAAAGCATCACCTTGAGGACATGGCTGCCTACCTTTGCTGGCAAGTTATACACTGTGCTAAGTCGTGTCTTTTTAATTCTTTCTACTGTGCTATGACAGCTTCAGGCCTCTGCCAACATTTCCTACTTCCCATGTAAGCCTTTAGGCTTGAAAAGGCTGTCCGAGAAGCTAGACATTACACGAATGCCTACACAGCCGGCTCCGTGAGAGTGACACTTCCACCACTGAGCTGGGCCCCTGCTTCAAAGGACCACGCAGTTGCTGTGATGTCCTGTTCTGCTGTTGTCACTTTGAATCTCTCAGTCATATTTGAACAGGGATATGTTTCTGCACTGGGCCTACTATGTCACAGCCAGTCCTGGATAGCAAGGATGAACAGCAGGGCTCTAGGACAATTGTTACCTTCCAACGAAAACAAAAGTCTAAGTCTGTTCCTGGCAAGAGCAGAACCATTAGAAGTTAGGGATTGGGATGGGGCTGGAGGTAGAATGCCTGCCTCACAGACTTGATTATGAATGCTTTAGGTTCAGTCTCCAGAAAAAGGATGGACTGCAGGAGCAGTGTACTTATATGTACAAGGCCTTGCCTTCAATCACTGTGTGTGTGTGTGTGTGTGTGTGTGTGTGAGAGAGAGAGAGAGAGAGAGACAGAGACAGAGACAGAGAAACAGACAGAGACAGACAGAGGGGCCAGGACCTCTCACTGGCCTGTAGCTTGTTTCTTAAGCTAGGCTGGCTGGCCTTCCGTGAGCTCCGGAGAGCTGCCCCTCACTGCCTCCCCAGAGCTGGGATATAAGTGCATAGCATCGGGTCCAGTTTCTGGGGACTGAACCTAACTTGTGCAGCAAGCACTTCACCGACAGAGCTATTTCCCTAAGCCTTGTTTTCCTGTTGTTATTTTGTTTTTGTTCGGATTTTGTTTGTGTGTGTGTGCATACTGTCTTATTTTGAGAACTTTATATTTCTAAACATCACCTATAAAGTCTGCATGAACTATATTTCCTTGTATGATGGCAACCATCTCCAGAGGGAGGGCACGATGAAACAGAGCTGTGCCGGGGTGGGAGGGAATGGGGGGAGACACACCCAGCACTGAAGCTTGAGTGAGCTCCTGCTCTTCACTGCCCTCCAGCTTGAAAATGTCCTGAAGGGGATGCTGGGGAGCGTGCCATCCCTCTCCACGAGGGTGCCATCCCCGGAAGACGAGACTCTGGCCATCTTAGTTTGGGAACCCAGAAGCAGATCTGGAGGAAAAGATTTAATCCCTGAGTCATTCATTTCACTTTCTTTTCTCTCTTCTCTTTCTTCCACGGGGTCTTGTGTCACCCACGGCAACCTCAAACTCCCTGTGTCGTCTGAGACAGCCTTCAACAGCATCTTCCTGTATCCACTGCCTGAGTTCTAGGCTTACAGGTGTGAGGCACCGTGACTAGTTTACATGGGTTCAAGAGGTTGAAGCCAGGGTCTCCTCATTCATACCAGACAGGCATTCAACAATGGAGCCATATCTCCAGGCCCACGATTTGCTTCTTTTCAGAGTGGTGATCTAGCAAATATCAGGAGAGAAGAGAGGAAAGAAACACCGTGACTAAAGCAGACATCATCACATTGTCACCATCTCTGAGGGCATCCCAAGGCTGGGGTCAGGTGACTACTGTGCTTGTAACTTGTGCTCAGAAGCCCGGGCAGATCCTGGGTTGTGAGAGTCAAAAAAGGGTCTCCCCGTCTCCAGAAAGCAGTTGGAGACTGGGCTGGGCTCCCCCATGGGAAAGCCTGGAATATGTCCTAGTGTCCTTCCATCTGGTCCCTCATGGTATTCCACCTAGCACAGGGACAAACCCTGTCTGGGTGCTGGAAAAACCACACTGGGGTGGGGGTGGGGGAACAACCTTTGTCCCTCTAGGAGAACAAGGGCAAGTCAGGTAAACAAACAAAACCCAATAAACAAGAAATAACAACAGTGTGTGTGGAGGTGGGGGTGGCACACCCATTCATTTGGTCTTCACACTCCTGCTGTGAAGCACCTAGAGTGTTGGCCAGAGGTCTAGACACAGGAGATATGCAAAGATGAAACTGTGGAAGTAAATAGAAAAAAAAAAAAAGGAAACAAGAACTGTAGACCCTCAAGGAACTATGGCTGTCGGAAGGGTAAGTACTCTAGCCCAACTCTCTACTGTCCAGACCAGTGAGGTGCTACAAGGACAACGTGACCCACATTCAACCACAGGGGCTCTCCTGTCCCCAGATCTCTGTGGGGATAGACCTACTTTGGCCTGTAATCCGGACTGGAGAAAGTCTCAGCCAATGGACTCCCATTCCTAGAGTAACTGCAGCAGAAGGGCATACTGACTCCCTTCTTAGGTTTCAGGCTCTTTGGGGGGAGTTTTGTGGTTCCTGCATGAGCCCTGATGTTCCTAGGGTGAAAGGTGAACCTTGGGCCTACCGGTGGAGACCATGTAGCCTTCGTGTCTGGCCAGCCCCTTTTAACATCCCTAGATATTGCCAGATGTTGACTCTTTGTCACAGTAAAAGGAGGACACTCACAAAATCTTGTTCAAGTCACCCTTGAATGTAAGATAAATTGTTTCTGGAAGAATTAACACTTAATTACCACTGGTGGTATTTTGTGTGATTTCAAAATTGAACATATTACTTACTGGTCATCTGGTCCATTAGGTATTCAAGGCAGAGAGGATTATGGCTGCCACTACAGACAGATACAGGTGTGTTAGTTACTTTTTCCTAAGACAGAATACCTGACAGAAACAATGTAAGGGGGGTGGGGGGGGGAGAATGCTTGGTTTGAAAAGGATTAGGCCATCAAGGCACAGCAGGCCTGACAATAGACCAGCTCCTGTCTGAGGAGGAAAACACCTGATCCTGTGCATGGGTGGAAGGAAAGAGGTTGGGTGGGGGCAGAAATGGGACTGTTGTCTCTGAATCCTCACACACACACACACACACACACACACACACACACACACAAACACCACCACCACCAATGTAGTTCCTCTTGATAGACTATCCAAAAATGTTCTACAACCTCCCTAAACAGTGCTGCTAGCTGGGAGCCAAGTATCCAACCAAACACTTGAAATTACAGGAGCTCCTGGGGTGTGTATGTGTGTTTGTGTGTGTTTCACAACCACTGGGCTTGGGTGTGGTGACTGCTATTGTTTAAAGACAAGCACAATTAAGAGATTGCTGGCCCTTTGTTTAGCCTTCCTTTGTCTGTAGGGTGTACAGGAAGCCTTCTCTTTCCCTCAGGTCTTTATTGCTTTCCTGTTGCTGGACAGGGGAATTCCTTGCTTTTCTCTGAGGAAGCTGAGTGAGGTAGGTTTGGTGGCTTGTGCACAGCATTAGCCTGATAGGCAGCTTTGACCTTAGATTGGTTTCCTGTCACCATTCAGCGAGGCTGATCTGACAGCTCACATCCATCACTGCAACTGTCCTCTGCAAGGATCCACGTTCGAGCTTGTCGAACCTACATATAGTCCAGGCTGGGCCCCTGGGATTTCTCAGCGCTTCTCACCTTCCATGGACATGGCTGAGGCCCCATTTTTTCAGGCTGGCTGATAGTGGCAGCCCCTATTGGCTTTACTCCCAGCCCCTCCAACAGCAGTCTAGGGAGCTTCCTTGAATGAGCACCTGCCTGGGGGGAGTGTCTCTGCCCGAGGCTGCAGTTCCTGTGTTCAGCAACAGGCTCCCTGGAATTAATCTATGCCTAGGGCACAGCCTCATAGTCCTGGAAGCTCCAGTCCCTAGGTCCGCCTTCCTCTAACACTGCTCCGGGGCAAAGGGAGCCTCCTCTGGCTTCCTGTACTGAGACATCTGCTGGGACTGACTCTGCCCTCCACCTGGTTAGCTCTGCTTCACACATCTTCCTCAGCAACTTTTCCCTACCACCTTCTCTATCCTCCAGATCCTACTCTGAGCCATCTCTGTAAGCCTGGCTAGTCTTCCTTAGCTAGACCCTCAAGTGAGTGAAAATCATGGGACCAGTCTTACCATAGCACCCATGACTGGGACCAACCCGGGTCAGGGTCTCCTGGTTGGAAAAGCAGCTTGATGTGTAGAAAATGGATGGATGGATGGATGGATGGATCTGTTAGGTATCCAGAAGTGTGTCTGTAGCATCCCTTCACAGAACAGAGAGTCCAGAAAGTGAATGTGGAGAGATTCCAGCCTCATTTAACTGGGCACTTTCATGTCTGCTGAATCTAATAATAAAAATGTTGAGCTACTCTTTTTCTATGCTGTTGCCTTATTTTTTTCTATTACTTCATTTTTATGACACTTTATGAAAATCTTGGTCTGCAATGGATTAGAAAACTTATAAGCTGGCCCATTAGCCACATAATTTGAGAAGCACTATCTCATTGGAAGAACCACACCGTGTGTGTGTGTGTGTGTGTGTGTGTGTGTGTGTGTGTGTGTAAACACAACAGAACAGGGAAGGCCAGGCAGATAAGTGCAGATGAATCCGTGTTTTCGGGGAATGCTTTTCCTGATGAGACTATCAAAAGCCAAAAGCCCCACCCAAGCCTGTCTCAGAATCCAGCAGGCTAGAGTGAGTTCAACATCTGCCTAGGCAGCCCACTCAAAGCAGAGCCGCAGAGGGAGAATGAATTGCAGCTATTAAGATCATCCTATTCACCCGAATGACCCCTACAGCCTTCACACGCAGGGGTCCCCCGCACCATGGCCCCATCCCTGTCCGTCGTCCCTCACCCCCACCAGAGACGTGACTTCAAAATCTGTTGCCTAACTTTCCCCAAATCTGGCTTCTATTAGAGAACTATTTCCCAAATTAACCCCTGTGCCCTCTCCTGTGAGGAATTCGAGAGATTTCCACCAGGCCTTTTCTTCTGCTTCCAACAGGCATGTGTGCCTGCAGGAGGCAGAGACTTCCAGGCTGCGAGTGGCTGAGCAGGGCTCCTTTCAGCCACTGTTCTTTGAAAATGTGCACAAAGCCTTTTCTTTTCAGGGCTGGGTTCCAACCCAGGGCTAGACAAGGGCCCTTCCTCTGGCACCCCAACCCTTCGCACAAAGCTTTCTTAATGAAACACACTCCCTTCTCCCCAGGTGGTCTCTCCAGGTGCTAGCCTGGGGCGATGTTTAATTCATGCCAAGGGCTTTGCCATTAAATCACCCCACAAGTGCTGAGCAAGGGGGAACATGGTGGCTTGCAGAGCCCTGAGCAGCCGTGACGGGCAATCGGGAGTTGCTGAACTTTATCTGAGTGCGTGAGGAGAGGGCAGACAGGCTGCCTACGGCCCCAGCAGCCCTGAGTTATGATTCTCCACACTTGTTCAGAAAAAAGGTCAAAAAAGGTAGCGATCACGCATGCCCAGCCACATTCAGCCACTCCCGAAGTGGTGTTGGTAGCTATTGGGTTATTTTTTTTTTCTCTTCAAAGACAGAGCTGAATACATATTAGTATGAAAGTTCAGGGTCCAAACTGTAACTTCAGAAATCACAGACTAAGGTTCCAAATTCAAACGTTTAGGTAACCAGCCTCAGGTAGTGAGTTTAAGAATGTGAAGCAAACCTGTTCCATACACCCGGCCAGCACAAACCCACACCCTATACCCTACACCCTGACAGCACAGCACTCCACCCTCCTAACCTCCACACCCTTCCTTACCAGCACTGGCCTCCACCGGGACACTGGATTTGGTCAGCAGGAGATGACAGAGGTCACTCCCAGAGATGTGAAGAACCTTTGTCACCGAGTGGACTTGTTGCTCCGTGGAGCCGTGAGTGCTCTGCAGGAGCAAGCCTGGGCTTGCTTCCTAGAGGTTGAGAGGCCACGTGGAGAGACTGGAGCCATCCCAACTGTAGCCACTCAGGACCAACCAGTCCACTTGATGTTAGACATGCGCATTGAATTGAACATCCCCAGTTGAATCACCAGATGACCATAGAGTTCAGAGGCCAGACAAGACCTTCTTAACCAACCACCCAATCGTAAAAAAATAGTTTGTACATATGTACGAATGTATAATGCATGTGTACACATGCGTGTGCTCACCTGTGCATGAAAACAACCTCAGGTGTCATTCCTCTCCCTCTCTCTTTCTATCCGGCTTGTGGACAAACACCTTTGTCTGCTGAGGTATCTCTGAGGCCTGTGTACCTTATCCCTTGGGACAGTTTTTATTTCATTGGCCTGGAGATCATGGTTGGCTAGGCTGGCTGGCCATTGCGCCCTCGGTAGGGGGTGGGGGGAGTCTACACGTCTCTGTCTCCCCAACCCTGGGATTATAATCGTGCAGCAACACACCTGGCTTTTTAAATGTGCGCCCTGGGGATTGATTTTTACGCCTTCACGCTTGCAAGACAAGAAATGTACTAATTGAGCCATCTCCCAGCCACTAGTTGTTGTTTCAAGACTGGAGTAAGGTGGTTTGGTGGATAGCAATATCCAGGTGATGCGCACTCATCCGCTGTGTTAATTGTGTAGGACTTGGGTTTGCGCTTGAACTGAACTCTTTTGCTAGATCCCCAAGGCAGACTGAATGAGAAATGTCCCCCACAGGCTCCTGTGTATGTGTGTGTGCGCGGGGGGGGGGGGGGGGGGGGGGGGGGGGGGGGGGGGGGGGGGGGGCGGGGTGCTGTTTGGGAGAGGTTGTTATAGAACCTTTAGGGCAAGGATCCTGGCTAGAGGAAGTCACTGGGGGCTGGCTTTGAGAGTCTATAGCCTGATTTCCAGTTCTCGGTTTTTTTGGGGTTTTTTTCTGTTTCCTGGGTGCCAGCAAGATGTGTCCAGCCAGCTCTCTGTCCCCACCATCTGCTGCCCCTGCCATCGTGGACTCTAACTCTCTGGCACCGTAAGTAAGACTGAACTTTATTTCTTTATTTCTTAAGTTGCTTCTGATGGTGGCATTTTGTCGCAGCAACAGTGATGTAGCTAATACAGCCCCTCTCCCCCAAAGACCAGGCTAAAACATTAAAACATCTGTGTCACCAAGGCGGAGCCATGCTGTTCATCTTGTCTTCTGAGAAAGCAGAATTAGAGGGAGCAAATACCCCACCGAGGCCAGTGTCATTTGTTACCGTAATGAAATTCCCATGGTTTAAGCCTTACTCACTTACCTGGATAACTTGCTGCTTTACTGCCCGGCTCAGCTTCATAAGAAAAACAGCTCTGCTACAGCTTCTGCTTTCTTCAGACTTTTTTTTTAGAAGCCCACCCCCTCACTGGCTTCTGACAAATTGCTCTGCAGTAAGAAATGAAGCCAGATACAGTGTATGGCCATCGCTTTAGCCTTTGCTCATTTTCTCCATTCATGTGTACATTTAAGAAACATTTATTGAACCTTGCCTGGTGGTGGTGCCCAACTGTCAGCTCAGTTCCCCGGGAGGCTGAGCCTGGAGGATCCCAAGTTCAAGCTCTGTCTGGGCTGTAGAGTGAGTTGAAAGTCAATCTGAGCAGATGAGTAAGACACTATTTCAAAATAAAAAGAAGGGTGTGGTTCGGTAGTAGAGCACTCGCTTAGCCTGAGGCCTCTGGCTTCCATCCCAACATCCTCACCCCACCCCACCCCACCCCACCCCACCCCAATGAAATTCTCAGCATCTCCAGTTGGCTCACTGTGCAGTTAACATAAAGGTCACTCGAGGAAGCCATGCCGTCGTCCCTGTCCCAGAAGCTAAGGGTGTAGCTTACCCTAGCCTAGGCGTCCACACTCAGGAAGTGCTCAGAAACTTTACCTCTAATAAGCATACGAATTGGAATAAATCCCAAGGGTACAATTATAGACTCCCGGCTTTCAAAAAGCGCAGACAGTCTGACTCAGCAATTCTGTTTCTCAGAATGTAATTGAAGAAAATATTTTCTGGATGTGTGCAAAAAAAAAAAATTAATTACGAGAATGTCCTCTGATTGCCTCGCTGAGGGTGGTTTCATTTGATTTGGTTCAAAAGATGGTAGGGTAGGTGTGAAAGCCCCTTATTTGGTGAAAAATAATCTTGCCAATCCTGGGTACAGGGAATTGTGGTTCACCTGTGGAGTAGTTTGGTAGCTGTTGCTTGACACATAATATTTAACTATTGTGATGGCTAATACCATCAACTTGACAGGACCTGGAAACTCGTAGGAGTTTCTAGATTCAATTAATAGAACTGCCTGAATAGAATAAACAATAAACTAAGCACCCGAAGCCCCCCTCCCCCACTCCTCGCCACCCCCTTCTTCCTGTCCTAGCCTACAGACTGAACTTGGGCATGGGGGATATTAAAGGTGTGGCCACCACACAGGCTCTCTGCTTCCAGACTCCAGATGCAATGTGACCAGCTGCTTCAAGCTCCTAGTGCCTCGACTACCTTGTCGTGATGGACTGTGCTCTCAAGTCGTGAGCAAAACTAAACTTTCTTTCCTGAACTTTCTTTGGCCTGGCATTTCGGCACAGCAACGAGACAAGAAATCAACATGATTAGCTTTAGAGATTCTGAAATTTTTATTTGCTATACTTAAAAAATGCCTGAGTTCGATCCACCGAAAACTCACATAAAGGTGGAAAGAGAAAAGTGAAAATCTTTTTTTTTTGTTTTTGTTTTTGTTTTTCGAGACAGGGTTTCTCTGTGTAGCCCTGGCTGTCCTGGAACTCACTTTGTAGACCAGGCTGGCCTCGAACTCAGAAATTCACCCACCTCTGCCTCCCAAGTGCTGGGATTAAAGGCGAGCGCCACCACATCCGGCAAAAGTAAAAATCTTTAAAGTTGTCGCCTGATCTCTATCTACATGTAGATTGTAGCAATGTGTGTCTCTCCTCCCAATACATACATGCACAGTGATAATAAATAATAAATTTCCTCTCATCCAATTAAGTATGCCCTGACTTGCTATGAAAAAGCAGTGTGCAGTGCCTATTGACAAGACATTGGTTAAATGGTATTTAAACCCATGTTACAAGATGAGAAAAAAAAAAACAAACAAACATGCAGAGCTGCCCAGACATTCCAGGAAGAAGATGGCGGCTCTACATGGTCTCCAAGATGGAGCCAGGGGCCCCGGGAACGGGATGGTGGGGTGGATGGGAAGCCCTGCTATAACCTAAGACTCTAAGCATTAAACCTAGTAGGGGCTTTGAACAGAAAAAACAAAACATGCAAACAGGAAAGAAATCAGAGAAGATTCCCCCCTACACACACCCATGTTCCCTACCATCTTCTTTAGTAGGAACTTGGAGGTCTCTCCCACCTTGTTTTATTATATATATTTTTATTAGTAGTATGTGTGTGCCTGTGTGTGTGTGTGTGTGTGTGTGTGTGTGTGTGTGTGTGTATGTGTATGTGCATTGGGGGAGTACAGGTGCCACGACACCCATGCGGAGGTCAGAAAACAATTTCCGGAGTTGACTCGGGTTTTCCCCTTTTACATGGATTCTGAGAATTAAGCTCAGATTAATCCAGCAAGTGTGACAAGTGCCACCTTGCTTCCCCTTCCCTTTCTTCTTTTCTAGTTTTTCTATTTTGCTCAAAAAGGAAATTATCAAAAACAACAAACAAACAAACAAACAAACAAGCGGGAGAGCCTGGATTCCATGCCCAGCTAACAAAGAAACAAGCCAACACAGTCTGGGGAAAAGACTCCACAGGAAAAGTGCCTGCTACGCAAACACAGGACCCTGAGCTCAATGTCTAGAACCCATGTTCAAGAGTATGGTACGGTAGCTCATGTTTGTAAGCCCAAGACTGGGCAGATGGAGTCGGGAGGATTCTGGGGGCTCCTAGACAGTTACCCTAGCCTGATTGGTAGACTCCTGCCCAGTGAGAGACCCTGCCTCAAAACTTGAGTAGATGACTTCACTGAGGAACACCAATAGAGGTATGACACATGTTGCAATATTCCTTAATCTATAGGAACAAACACATAAATAATAAGTAAACGCACATTAGATTAAAGTAATAAACCTATGTCCTCTAGCCAAAGAATATCCAAGAATACAGCTGTTGACTAACATAACTGTTTGACCAACAAGTTGGCATTTCTTCTTCTTCTTCTCCTCCTCCTCCTCCTCCTCCTCCTCCTCCTCCTCCTCCTCCTCTTCCTTCTTCCTCTTTTTGGAGCTGAGGATTGAACGAGGGTTTCCCACAAACACTCTACCACAAGTTGGGTGGCCACTTGTTGCTGTAAGAAGTGACCGTGTACAGAACCATGCAGCATCTTAGCATGAGGAAGACAAACGCAGGATACTGGCTTAGTTTGGGGAGCCAAGGGATGGTATGAAGGAGATGGTATGAAGCCTGTCTGGAGACAGGCTGTTGTTAGAAAGCAAAGAATTTAAACCTAGGATATCATCATGAAGGGCACCTACCTGTGAGGCAGAAAAATGCAAAATAAAACACACTGACAAACAGCAGTATGTCAGCTTAGCAAAGAGGGGGTGAGGTGACCGGGATTGGGCGGGGGCGGTTCCTGTGTCTGACATGGGGCTGTCTATTGAAGAGAACGTCACAGCATCTCCAAGCTAGAGAGCTCCCATCTCACAGGTCACTCTTACTCTTTGTGTAGTAATGAGAGTAGGAACTTGGTTTGTACCTCTAAAAGAATTCATTCTGGCCTGGGCTTGTGGCTCAGTGGCAGAGTATTTGCCTAGTATACCCAAGATTCTGGATTCTGTTGCCAGTACCACCCGTCCCCAACACACACACACACACACACACACACACACACACACACACACACACAGGATCCAATTTATTTTCAGCAGCAGCTGAAAATCACGACTCTCCTGAAAGGTTTCTTTAGCATGCTTGTATCCTGAATCCTGAGCCCTCTAGATGACACATGGAGTTGCTTCCATCTTTGAGTGACAACATGTTTAGGTTTCTTCCTTCTTAATCTAATGGCAAACAGGATATAAGTGAAGATAAATACTGTAATGTTGAAAACTGGGGGGGGGGGACCCTGAAAGAAAATGAAAGTCCTGAGCTTGCTGGAAGGTGGGAAAGAGGCTAGAAATTTGACTGGGGAACGTAGCTCAGCAGTCATGCGCTCACCTAAACTTCGAAGCCTTGGTTTTGCTCTACATCGCTGGGGAAAAGAAAGAGAAAGGAAAACCAAACAGGAAAATCATTCCAGACAAACTTTCCCCTTGGAACATAAAATTCTTTGTATAAACATAGTAACTGAAAGGCTCTATTATTGATGAACTCAACATTTCAACCACACCGACAGCTTAATCAATTTGCCTCTGGCCAAATTGCTCCTGACCAAATTGTCGGCTGTGATTTATACACTAGAACATTGGAGATAACCTGACCTCCCCCCGCCACCCCCAAGAGGGTCACCAAAGAAATCTAAATAAACTGACACAACAAGGGCCATGTGTGCATCGAGACTGACATCCTTAGACACTTCTACAAGGGATAAACGAATGTTTCTAAACATTTAAAAATAGTTACAGATGCCCATCAGCCTAATTAGCTGTGACCACACAGCAAGCTCCAGGGCTCTGACCAACAGGCAAACACTCTCTTGCCTCTTAAAGTCACACACGCAGGGGCTGTGGGGATGGCTCGGTCAATAAAGTACTTTCTGTGCAAGCTCGAGGGCCTCAGGATGATCCTCAGAAACCACTTTTAAAAAGCTGGGCAGGCAGGCATGCACTTGTAATGCCCGCAGAGACAAGTGAATGGATTCCTGGTATTTGCTGGCCAGCCTAGCTTGGCAGGCTCCCGACAGACCAATGGGTGACCTTGTCTCGAAAAATACACTGGAAGGCTCCTGACCTATGAAGCCAGAAGATGACCATCACACCCACGTCCCACGACCCACATGAACACTGGTGCCTCCAGACAGGCACTCACGACACTATGTATCACGACACTATGTATCTCCTTCATCAGATCTGGTTCCTAAACCTCAGCTGTTTCAGAACATGCCCATCAAATGTTTCAAAGGGTGGCGGTGACTCCAGGGTATTCGGATTTGCTTGCTATTCGGATTTGGGCTAAGCCATCATGGCCACCTTCTCCCAGGTGTGTGTTGTCTGTCTGTCTGTCTGTCTGTCTGTCTGTTTTTTAATGGCTTTATTAAGGTATATTCAGCAGATGATGTTCTACTCATATTTAGAGGATGGGACATAGAGAGTTTTTATGGATTCATAAACTCATGTACCTACGGCCACAGTCAAGATGAATGTAGCCCCCCCCCCCCAGCCTAGAAAGCAGACCAGCATTTACTGCATTAGATTAGTTTGCATTTTCTACCGTCTTACATTGTTGCCAGCACTCCTGCGTGCTCTTCTTATATCGTGTAATATGGTGATCCTGTATTTCCGCACACAGATGTCCCCTATTCTGTTTACACGCCTATTGGTTGATGGACACTACTGTTTCTAGTCTAAGTCTGTGAGACTCAGGGCTGCTGTGGACGTTTGCGCACGGCTCTTTGCATCCACGTATGTTTGCTTCTCTGTTGGGCGAGTGCCTAGGAAGAGAGGGGCTGGAGTCTATGCTGATGACTAAGGTTCTGAGAAACTGCCAGACTGCTTTCTGGCATCTGGCCCCAGCCTTTTCTTTCTCGGTTTCCCTCAACGTTATTCATTCTACAGGTATTTATTGAAACCAACAAAAGCAGCTTGCTTGGATCCTTCCCTTCCACTCCACTTTCCAGACCGGGACAGCATGGGACAGATTCCTTGGCTCTCCAGGCCCTGCCTATTTCCGGGGAGATGCCCCCAGACATCATTCCAGTTCTTACCTACCTGAGTGCTTCTGCTATTTTTCATTTCTATCAACAGTGTGTGAGGGGCTGGCCTCCCCACCCCACCCCCTTTCCTGGACCAACGATTGAATCCAGGGCCTCTCAAATGCTAAGCATCAGCTCTATCACCAACCGTGGGTACAATGTGACCAGCTGCCTCAAGCAGCTGTGACATCCCAGCCCTGATGGACTGTACCCCAAGATCTGAGTCAAAATAAACTGTTCTTTCTTTAAAGAAGAACCAGGGATTGGTAGCTGGTATTTGCTGACTGAGAGAAGGCCAGGACCATGCATTGGCAAAACACTAACTGGCACAAGCTCACAGAAGGTCAGTGACACACAGGAGGTGTGGAAACCCTGCCCTACGGCCAGGGAGAGTGACAAAAAGTCTTCCTCAAACATGACTTCTGCCATGTCGCAAAGATGTCTCCTTGGCTCAAAGACATATATCTACAAGAGCATCATAGTGCAAGCTCAGACTCCTAACTAACTCTGCATGTGAGCCCCACCACCATCTGTGGTCCCAGATCTCTTTGTTACACTCTTTCTTTCTCTTCCTCTCTGGCCAAGCCAGTGTCATCACAGGGTCTTTACTCTGGGCAAAGCCAACGTGCTTCCAAACCAGCTGTGTTCAGTGCCCTGAGCTCTTTGCCTTTCGTCATTCCTTTGTGTATCCAGGACTCATTTATTCAGATTTGATGTATGCAAGGCTGTGTTCTCAGCCCTGGGGATACGGCATCCGATAGATGTGACCCATCCTCCCCCGAAGAATCTGATGTTCTAACAAGAAGGATGAATGTTACTCAGACTTGCCAAGTACTCATTTAATTCCAGCTCAGCGTGAGGCAAGTATACCTTACTCACTCTCCACAAAGTCCCGAGAATAGGCTGGAAGCCAGGAATCTTCCAAGGTGCACTGGCTAACAATTTGACACGAGCTATAGTCATCTGAGAGGAGAGAACCTCAATTCAGAAAATACCTGTAAGTTCAGGCAGCAGGTAACCTGTGGAGCATTTTCTTAATTAGTGATTGACGTGGAAGGGCCCAGCTCATGGTAGGTGGCACCATCCCGGGCTGGTAGCCCTGGGTTCTATAAGAATGCAGACTGAGCAAGCCATGATAGCCACTATACCAGCTCCTGCCTCCAGGTTCCTGCCCTGCTCGAGTTCCTGCCCTGACAACCTTCACTGATGAACAGAGACATGGAATTGTAAACAAAATAAACCCTTTCCTCTTGAGTTGGTTTTGGTCATGGTGTTTTATCACAGCAATAGAAACTCTAAGGCACAGGCTCTGGATGTGACTGTTCGTGTCAACTGCTGCTTAGCTCTCCTACCCACTTCCTTCATGGGAATGGGGTAAGCATTTCTACTCCGGGGGAAGAATGTCTCCAGTGAGCGTGGATTGAACGACTCTGTGTCCCTTGTCCTGGCTTTATTAGGAAAGTGGAGTTGCTTTCAGGTATGTTTTACAGATGACGGTTATTGACTTGAGGACTTACCTGTGTCAGGCATTTTAGATGCTTTGTGCCAGTCAGTCACGCGGGTAAGGCCAGAACAATCCCTTTCCGTATTGTCTTAAACTCATTAAAAGCCAAGCCCAGATAGATGGAAGAGCAGGGAGTTTGTTTGGGATTGAAGGGCCCCTTTGGGAAGCCGCAGGCCTATGATAGGATAGGGCAGGTGTAAATAAAAGCCAAGCAACTGAACTCCACGGCCGGCCGCTGGGGGAGTTGTGGGAAATAGCATAGGACACACACACATCACAGAGCCACGTATTCAAAAGATAAAGGAGTTCTTCGGGACACGGGCTGCACTTGCATGCTGGGACCACGCTGGCTGCTTACTGGTACTAAGTTTCAAATCAGAGGACAAGGACAGAAGGCCTACTATGCCTACAGAACAGATAAAGAAAGAAAGGCCTGGAGAAACAGGCCCAAGGTCATCAACTAGACAGTACCAGAACCAAGGTGACACAGAATGTTCTAGTATAACACAAACTGTCCTAGCTGATGCTTCGTTGCACTGTTCCCCTTGTAGAACCGCACAAGGGAAAGAGCCTGCGAGGGGTGTTGCAAGTCCTATCTGAGGACTCTGAAGATTGTAGACAGATGACTCAGGAGTTCAAGGCCAGCCTGCCTCCTAGGAACAAACAAGTAGAGTGTTAGAATTACAGACCACTAAGCCAGAGAGTAAGTTCGGTTGTTAGCGCGCCTGCCTAGCCCGCACAGGAGCCCTGGGTTTCATCCACAGGGCTCCACAGACAGGACACAGCGTCACATGCCTGGAATTCTAGCATTCAGAAGCGAAGCAGAAAGATGAGAACTTCAGACCCACTAGTAGCTACATAGCAAATTCAAAGCCAGCCTGGACTATATGAGACAAAGTATTACAAAACAAGGGGACTATATGAGACATTGTTTTAAAAAATACAAAGTATTACAAAACACAGCGTGTCAAGCTCTGAGGTTGTCCTTCCTGCTCAATAGCAGTCTCTCTCTTCTGGTTTCAGTCACTGGGTGAAGTTCTCAGAGCCCCTCAACCCTATTGTCCCTTGGCCATTTCAAACCCGGTGAAACTGAGGCACGCATTCAACGGGCCACAAGCCTCTCACGAAGCAGAAGCCACAGCTGTGTTTATAGTTGTAGACCCTCCAACAAAATCCAAATGCCTCTCCGATCCTTTTTTTTTTCTGCTCCATGAAATTCCCCTAACTCAATTAAAGAGGGTACAAAAATCAATCAATTTACATGCTAACAGAAAGGGACAGGGCTGCATATAAAATATGCCCCCATCTGTGGCAGAGGGCATGGCCTACACGCTTGGAAAGCACAAGCGAAGGCCCCCCGGGGATTTGTTTTTCTTTCTCTGACCCGGGTACTCTGATCTCTCACTTAACCTCTGACCTCTTCGATTCAGATAACCAGGGAACTGGCAGCTGGGACTGGGGCAGCTCCGACCTCCCTGCTCGCTGGCCAGGGCAGACTGGCCATGGGGACAGAACAATGGTGGGCTGAAGCTTCACTGCTCAGGACAGTGGCTGGTGGGGGCCAATCCTGTAGGGGACTCTATCTGTAATCCTCCCCCACTCCCGCGCGCGCGCGCGCGCGCACACACACACACACACACACACACACACACACACACACACACACACCCCGCCCCCAGGCTCCTAACTCAGACCCCAGGGGCTGCTGATGACAGCTATCCCTTTAGAGGAGACATTGTAGTAGCATCGGGACTTTGTCCGGAAGCCATTCAAATCCCTCCGACTGAGCCTGGCTCTCACCAAAGACCAGTTTCCCCTCCCCCACAAAAAAGGCCTTTTCAAACCCAGACCTGGAGTGTGGGTTTCTCACAGCCGCTTCTTGGAGGAGGGCAGGAGCCACTTGTTGGAAATTGAATCAGCCGCTGTCATTGACCCATCTATTTTCCTTCTTGCCAGAGGAGCTGGGAGAGGATTTTCCAGTTCCTTGTTGGAATGAATCTCCGGCAGTAGAAAGTCTGCGTGCGCATCTAGAAGCTACAGGTTCCACGGACAACCCCCACACTCCAACCTCCTGTCAATTCCATACTACGGGGGGAAACTGCAAAAACGAGTGTTTTAAGCTCTCCTACTCGCTTATAAATGAGAGGTGCTTGGGCCACACAGTTCCTCCCTTCCCCCTCAGGTTTTTGACCTGTGACTGATTCTGAGGCGACTTGCTGTAACCTTGACACTCAGCCTCATCGGTCACATACCTCAAGGGGCAGGCTTCACTAGAGCCTTGGTCCCCACCTGCACGTGGGTGGGCCATCCGCTCATCCACGCATCCATTCATCCGTTTTGTTCATCCGTGCCGTGACACCGGCTCCTGGCACAGGATGGCTTGTTCCTTGTCCTCCATCCTGTCAGTCAGCATTTATCAGAAGCTGTCTTCTTCCCGACCGCAGCCCCTGCGCTCAGCGTGCTAACACTGTCAGAATGAGCCTTTCCAGGGCTGCCCTGTAGAATGGCAAGGGAACCATCCGAAGGGCAGCACACGGAGGCGGGCGTGCGTCTAAGACCCCAACACTGCAGATGGGACAAGAGGCTCCTACTACTTGCTGACCTACCAGTTTCTCCTGATTGATGAGCTCTGGGTTTGCTGAGACACCTTGTCTCAGAAAGTAAGATGGAGATGGGTCAGGAAAGAGGGCTTAAAGGTTAAGAGCACTTGAGGCTGTCACAGAGGACCCGGGTTTGATTCTCAGTACCCCATATGGTAGTTCACAACCACAGCACTGAGGTGCCGCCCTCCGTGGGCACCATGCATGCACATGGTACCTTTGCTCATGCAGGCACTTAAACATAAAAAAAAAATGGGGGGGGTGACTGAGAAAGCCATCAGACGTCAACTTCTGGTCTCCAGACCCGCACAGCTGCCCGCTCATACACACTCCACACATACTCATATCTGTCTTCCAAAGATGTGTCAATTCAGGGGTCAGGAGTGTTGTTCAGTGGCAGGGTACTTGCTCAGCATGCACAGAGAACGAGGCTCTAATACTCCCAACCTCAGAGATTCAGATGTAACTGGCCAGATGCAAGAAAGGCTCCCCAGGGATGAAAAACACTGCCCCAGCGGTAAACTGCACTGAGGGAACAGAAATGCCTCACAGTAGGAGGGAGGGAGCTAAGTGCTGTGGACACCAGGAGGGCGGGGCTGTGGACACGGGAGGGCGGGGCTGTGGACACAGGAGGGCGGGGCTGTGGACACAGGAGGGCGGGGCTGTGGACACAGGAGGGCGGGGCTGTGAAATGGAACTCCTCACTGCACTGAAGTTAGTCCGAGAGGAGGACTTAATTCTCAGAGAAACTAAGACTCGAATGTGTATGAGCCAGGTGAAGGCACTAGGGAAGGAAAAGAAAATTCAAAGATATGGACTAGCTCAGGCTGGATTGAAGGCCAGTCTTACAAGCAGGAAGTTTCCCATACTGGCGCTTCACTGGGATTGACACAGAGTGGGGACTGGGAAGCGAGGTGAAGGATAAGCGGCAAAGGGGCTGGGCTAGGTGTGTAGCTAAGTCCAGGATATACATACAGCCCAGGATAACCCGGAGCTTGTGATGGCCCCGCCTCCACCTCTCACGTGCTGTGATTATAGGCGTGCTCAACCAGGGCCAGTCCGGGGCAGGAAAACTTTGGTCACCTACGTGTTTGAACTTTGCCCAAGAAGAAAGAAAAACAGAGGCAGGAAAGGGTTGGTGTTGCAGTTAAGGATGCTTCTGGCTGTGAAATGGACTGGCTGGAAGTCAGGTGAGAAATGACAGTGCCTGACCCAAAGGATGTCTCAGTTTGACCCAGGATGGGTTCCGTGAGACTCAATGACGAGAACCAGTTCTTCATTCTCTGAGTAGGAAAGGAGAAGAGGAGGCCAGTTATGGTCAAGCTTGGGAGAGGCTGTGAGTGTGTGGTGCTGATGGGTGCGGAAGCAGGGAGTGCAACAGGGCAGAAGGCAGCGGCCTCAAGAAAGCCCACTGTGGGCACAACAGTTAGAACCTTTACTCTCCAGCCCAGGGCTAGCTTCGACCCCTGAACATCCGTGCAGGGAAAACCATAGGATTCCCATGCTCAGCCTGAGCCGCCTGACCCTGTGCTTGTAGCAGGTTATAGCTACATGAAAAGGCTTAACATCTGGGTCACCCCTCCCTTCTCCCATGACATTATCTCAGCTGCTGTTCTTTCTCTGCATTTTTTTTAAACCTCTGCAATAGAATCAGCTGCTATGCAGGTTGGTTGTGAATCATTCCGGGACAAGGAATTCCCATAGAGAAGCTCCTTGGGAGGGCTGAGAAAGATCCAGTCAGGTTCATGGAAGTGCCGGGACCACAGACCATATAGAGACTCCCTTCTCTGATGCTGAAGCCACGCGGTGCGTTCCACTTTCCCCATCCTTTATCCATCCCATTGCTCTCTCACTTTGGTTCCTTGGCGCCCAGACCCCTGGTCCCCTTCCCAGATTTAGCTTAATGCTGGGGACAGCAGAAGCCTCTGGGGACAGGGTGATACTCCTGACTTCCAGGTTGCTTCGCTGATCTTTTGAATGCCCCCCTGATGCTAGCACTCCTTCTGGTCCTTCAGCCACACTGTGTCTCTGTGAGAGTGTCTCCTGCCCTGGCCTCCACAGCACAGCCTTCATTCGGCATCCGAGTCTGCTTCTACAGCCCTGACCTCCATCCTTGTCACATTAAACCCTGAGTCTTCCTCAGTCCAGGCTTCTAGCTACAGCCCCTCTCCCTCTCCCTCTCTGTTTTCCCCCTTCTCCCCCTCCCCTTCCCCTCTGTTTCCCCCCTTTCCCCCTCCGTCTCTCCCTCCCTCCCTCTTCTCCCCTCTCTCTCCCCCTCTCCTCCCTCTTCCTCCCCCTCCCCCTCTCCCATTCCTCCACCACTTGCTTAAATAATGTATATGTGCTTCTTCCTGCTTCCCTGTCCTTGCCCAAACTCTCCCCTCTGTCTGACGTATTTGCCCAAATACATGTTGATGCCCTACTACACCTAGGAGGCTGTCTTGGAGCAGGGGCAGGTGGAGACAGTGAGGCTGTGAACTCCTACATACACTCTGACAGAGACAGACGGAGGAGGCACTCAAACCCAGCTAGAATTGCTTGAAGGAAGAGTCCTGGAGGATGAGAAGGAGGTGTGAGTGTCTAGGGGTTCATGGCAATGACTTTAACGAAGCCTCCTGCAGAGCTGTCACCCCAGGGCTGGCAGTGTGGATGTGCTTGAGCTAAGGCCCCATTTACTCAGTGCTTTCTGAGTACTGGGCACTGGTCACCCCGTTTGTGTTTCATCTCTTCTCTCCTGTCCCTGCCCCGCATGAGCATCTGTGTGGGAAGTGCAGCTTGGAGGGGAGACACACAGCTTGTGAGCAGAGCTGGCTTCCTGGCCACTTTGGTTACCATTGCATTTCTCATCTCCATCCCCGCTAGCCGGATCCTGACTCCACAGTAACCACCACGGAAAGCCTGGCCTAGGCACGATGCTCTGTCCTTCCTACAACACCCTGGGACCACAGGGCTTGTAGGAGCAGAGAAAGGTCACGGGTTCTGCCTGCTCCTGACCACTGCCTGACACGTGACAATGATAAATGACCGGTCTCCCTCGCTCTGTCTGTGGCTCTGCATAGAGTGGACTGGGGTACCTAGGGACACTAACTAGAACTAAATACTCAGGAAGCCATTAGTACAAGGCAGGCAGAGGGGAGCCACTATGTCACCTACCCTGTTACAGCAGATGACAAGATGAGACAGATAGAGTAGGAGCTGGAGAAATGGCTGCATAGTTAAGAAGAGCACTTGTTGCTCTTCTAGAGGGTTCCATTCTCAGCACCCACTTGGCAGCTCACAACCATCTGTTAACACTAGTTCCAGAGGGTCTGCTGCTGTCTTCTGACTTCCACAGGCATCACACATACACATGGTCCATATATATACACGCTGGCAAACACTCATATATATGTATATATGTTCATGTGTTTATGTGTATGTGTGTATAAGCGTATATCCCAGCACTTGGGAGGCAGAGGCAGGCCGGATTTCTGAGATAGAGGCCAGCCTGGTCTACAGAGTGAGTTCCAGGACAGCCAGGGCTATACAGAGAAACCCTGTCTCACAAAAAAAAAAAAAAAAGAAAGAAAGAAAGAGAAAACAGATGCAAGCTCAGGTCTCTCAAGACATCCAGGCACAATCTTTCTTCACAGATGGGGAGTTTG
The DNA here is from genome assembly GCA_902729485.2 of Mus minutoides. Classification (NCBI taxonomy): domain Eukaryota; kingdom Metazoa; phylum Chordata; class Mammalia; order Rodentia; family Muridae; genus Mus; species Mus minutoides. The sequence goes on from LR753551.1 coordinate 46,380, forward strand.
CTCTCTCTCTCTCTCTCTCTCTCACACACACACACTCTCTCTCTCTTTCCAACTAGACCCCTCCAGTTGGCCTATCTGCTGTGTGACCTGGAGCATGTCTTTTGCTTTCTCTGAACATACTTTCCTTCTCTTCTATACACAGACCATGATAGGTGGCCCTGAAGACTCAGCAAGCTGGACTGAAGGCCCGCTGTTTGCCAGGCTTAGTGTGCAGAGACAGGGGTGTCGGCAAAACAAGCCCAGTGGACTCAGGGAGCTGAATATGTTCTGCCAGGAAAACGCACATCAGCATGCACTTCTGCATACACTCAGCATAGTCTAACTTCCAAACAGGATATGCAGGATGAATGAAATAAAACAGGACAATGGTGGGGGTGGGGGTGGGGAGCTGTGAGCTAGGAGCTGTTCAAGAAGGGCAGTCTTCTTCAAAAAGAGAGGTAACCCAGCATCGCCAGAACGTGCATTTGAGGTACAGAAAGGCTGGCGGGGCTAGAGAGTGCTGAGTGGAGACTGGGAGGAACCATGGGAAGGTTAAAGGCGCTGAGATGCTAGGCTGACTGGGGGGGTGGGGGGCAGAAGGCTGCCTCACTTTAGGAAACAGAAATGATAGGACTTGGGGCCTACGGTAATTCTTTCCCACCACCTCCAGCAACAGCAGCAACAGGAGCAGCCAGTACTGTATGAATTGATTGTCAGGAGCTGTTTAAGGGCCTGTGATTGAGGAGATGATCTGAGATAAGCTGCTCCAGTAGAAAGAAAAAAAAAAAAGCCAACAGCTGCTGGCTCCACGTCATCATCTGTCAGCGAGGTACAGGCTGCTCTGCGGTTCACTTCCCTCCCCCATCAGTATCCCAGGAGGGGTGAGGTCCCGGGCACCCTGGGGGAGGCATAGCTCCTTCAGTGACTGGTGAGGTTCTGGGGGCTGAACCTGAGGGTGCTCGAAAAGTACAATAGCTGAGACTGAACGTGTCGGTTTCCTGTTCTTCATGGGTGGAGGGTCTCAGCCGTGAAGAAAGATTTCATAGGAACCTTGGGGTTGGAAGGAGAGAGACTTAAGGAGACTCAGACTCACCCCAAATCAAAGCATGGGAACCCCCAAGCTTCAGGTAAAGCGTTTAGACAGAATCAGCTTTCATTGAATATACTTGACCAACCATCTATCTGCCCATCCATCCATCCACCCACCCATCCACCCACTCATTCATCCTTTCGCCCACCCATCCACCCATTTACTTAGTCACTCACTCAGTGACTGCACAATAAGGAAGCGCTTGAGTCTTGACAGATTTGAGCTGACAGATTCAGCAGCTTTGTCTGTTTACTAGCTATGTGATTGCAGGCAGTTCATCTCCCTTCTCTGAGCCTCTGGATATTTATACGCGCCCCTCAAGACTATCTAAGGATAATTAAAATAATGCCCAGTAGAGACTGATCTCCGAGCCTGGCAAGGACTCTAAAGCATTTGTCCTATATGCCAGAGAGCGGAAGCCCTGTTACAGGGCTCTGCAAAGCGACCACACAGACTAATGAGAGTGTAAGTAACCACTGCACGGAGGGGCATTCATTAATTGTTCCGGGAGATACAGGAAAACAGACATGAGAACAGAAAGCAACAGAAAGCTTTCTTCCTAGGCAAAGGATGAGGAAGACTTGGGGGCGGGACAGGGGAGGGTTCGGCAGAGCTTTGAGTGACATTTAAGCTAAGCCTAAAAAGATGGGTAAGGACAAAGGGTCTTGTTGAGAAGGGGGTACAGGGCAGACAATGCCATACCCTTAGCACCTTTGCTGTGTATAGAGTGGGTGATGAAACCTGTTCTAACTGCAGACTGGCCCCAGACCAGCATCTGTATTGAACCAGTATGAAATTCATAGACAGATCAAAGATGGAAGCATTCATGGCGGAGGACCTTTGAAATCTCTGAAGGATGCCTTTCCGCAGGTGCTGGGGAAGATGGCTCAGTAAGTATACAGCATACACACTTGAGTTTGGGTCCCCAGCACCTACATAGAAATCCTGCTGTCGAGCAACCCCAACACCAGGAAAAGAGACAGGAGGACCAGTCTAGGCAAGCAGTGAGCTCCAGGTTCAGTACGAGTCCCAGCCTCAAAACATAAAGCCAAAAACTGATGGAAAAAGAGAACCGATGTTGACTTCTGGCCTATATATGTACACACATACACATACACAGATGCCAGCATGCACACCCAGACACAGAAAATAAATCTGAGTATGTGCATATGCATACAGTTGCCTGTGTGTGGGGGGGCATCATATTCCCTGGAGCTGCCCAAAGTAGGCACTGGGAACCAAATCCTAGTGCTCAGGAGGAGCTACAAGTTCTTTTAAGTGCTGAGCCATCTCTCTAGTCCCATACAATTAATTTTTTAAAAAAGCCTTCTGGTAAAGAAAGGACATCAGGAGAGGCAATTTCCCTATTTATTTGGGGCCATGACAAGACCTATAGGTGTACCTGCACTGGGACCATGTTGGGGGACAGCTTAGAACCAGAAGTCCTAGATGTTGGGAGGGGCAGAGGGCAAGAGGCTGATCTGAAGGCTGTGTCAGGCACCCGCAGGGCAGATATTGCAGTGCAGTCCCCGGCCACTTACCCACTCAACTCATTCATTCCATTGTGGGAGTTTGAATGGTCCAGACACAACACTGAATTCCACCCCTAGAAATGTATGAGCTAATGCACAAGCCACTTTCTCTCTTGGTTCCCCAGTTTCTCTGTTTCCCAGTCTGGTTCACTTGTGTAATTCTAGAAAGCATCCTCTGTGTGGGTGATTTCTGGCCTCTCCCCTCCTTTCTTTTGGTGCTTCCTTCTGTCTCTGTTCCACCTCTGGTCCCATTTCCATGGCATGAAAAATCCCAAGAACTCTGAATCTAGACCAGGTTCCCGGGAACTGTTGGGAAAAATGAAGAGTGACTGGTGAGGAACTGATATGTGGGGTGCTGAGGGGGCGGCAAAGAGGCAAGGAAAGGGCTATGATTTCCCAGGCACATCCAGCTGGCCTCCAAAGCAAGAGAACAGCAGCCCGTGACAGACTCGGGGACAAGGGAGCGCAGATGGCGGGCAGAGAGTATCCTCTACGCTCTCCAGATGATCACAGGCCAGACTGAACGGAGGCTCCAAGACATAATAACAGTAATAGCATCAGACCCACACCTGTGCTTTACGGAGCACTTTGAAACAAGCACTGCCCTACAGATCGACTGTTGAGTGTTTCATTTAACCTGCTAGTGACTGTTGCTTTCCCAACTTTTCCAGCCCCAGCCTATGCAATACTAATAATTCTTCGATCTTTCCAATTAATGGGTGAAGTGATTGTTAATTTGGGTGATTGCAGAAGCTATGGATGCAGAATAAGGAAGGAGCCTCAGGAAACAATATTTGGGGGACCTACCATTCACTGCCTGGAAGATAGGCAGATGGCACCTCCCAGATTCTTATCCTCAGATGTCCCACAGGGCCCTTTTTGGGTCCTGAAAGGCTCTATACAGCTGGGCTGGGATTGTATCTCAGTCAGAGAGTCCTTGCCTAGCATGTATGAAGCCCTGCTTTCCCATGGCAGTGCACACCCCTGTTATTCTGACACTCAGATCATTCTTGGCTACATAGTGAGATTTGGACCAGCATCTATGGGCTACATGAGATCCTGTGTAAAATAAACAATATCTGTACCATATATGCCTTTTAAAAGATATTTTGAACTATACATTAACTGTATCTGATTTTAGAATCCATTCCCATGTTTAAAATTAAATCTAGGAGATGGGGAGGTAAATAGCAGTTAAGGGCTTATACTGCTCTTCTCAATTCCCAGCATCCTCTATCAGCTGGCTCACATACTCATATACAAAAAATACAATAAAATAAAGAGTGGAAAGTAAGTTTGCTGGGTGGTGGTGGCGCATGCCTTTAATCCCCCAATTCAGGAGGCAGAGGCAGGCGGATTTCTGAGTTCGAGGCCAGCCTGGTCTACAAAGTGAGTTCCAGGACAGCCAGGGCTACACAGAGAAACTCTGTCTTGAAAAAAAAAAAAAAAAAAAAGAGTAAGTCTGTAGCTGGGCATGTTGGCACACACCTTTAATCCCAACTTTCAGAAGCAGGAGGAGAAGGTTATTTGTGATTTCAAGGCTAGCCTGGTCTACATAATGAGTTCCAGGCCAGCCATAGATAGCCAAATAAGGTCCTATCTCAAGAAAGAAAAGAGAAAACAAAGTAAGTCTGCCGTATAGCCTGTCTGTGTGTCACTGTTTGTCACTAAGCAGGCATAGACAGCTTGCTCAAGGTCACATAGCTAATTGGAGAAGACAACAGGAGTGTGACCCTAGGCCATGTAGCCATCAGAACAGTGTCTCTAACTGAAAGGCTACATGGGGTCTGACAGAGGGAAGGAGCTCTCTGCGTGCCATTCTTAGAACAGAGCTGTAGTAGCCTCAGAGGGGAGACAAGCTTTATCTATCTTCCACTCTGCCTCGTGAGGTCTGTGTTGGCAGTGGCTGCCTGGCTCTGCTCTGAAAAGATGCTTAAGACAGCCAAAGGTTCCCCAGGACAGCTCAGACCCTCCTGCCTCTAGCTCTAGCTCTGGCCTTGAGTAGCAAAGGATGCTGAGCTGCTAGCCGGCTGAAGACAAATGAGCCTTTACCAGAGAAAGCCCCATACCTAGCAGGGGACATCCCAGGAGCACTCCTGCTACTGGGAACCAAATGTCTCCTGGGACTGGGCAGCACTGGGACAATCCTGTCCCACTTAGATAAAACCTCCTTCTACCAGAAACCTCCAGCTTACTGAGTGCTTCTCTATGAAGTGAGGTACCCCGTAGGACAGCACAGACACCTCTTCCCAGGGAAGGAACCTCTCCGTTTTCCTTCATGTTTCTCTTTGGCTTCTGTTAAGGTTTGACTCTGCTCTCAATGGGCTCATGTTTTGGACACTTATTCCCCAACCAGTGATGCTATTTGGACCAGTTCTGGAGCCTTTAGGAGGTGGTGCATCACTGAAGCCCAAAAATGATACCCATGTGGGTCTTAGAAAGTTATGCCCAGGTTATGGTTTCTGCCTTGTTCTCTGCTTCATGGTCTTCAGGGATGTGAAAAGCCTCAACCACATGCTCCCTCTGCCACAAACACAGCTGTTCACCATGCCGTCCTCACCACGATGGACTGAGCCCCTCTGCAATGGCAAGACAAAATAAAGTTCTCTCATTAGTCACTTCTGTCAGGGATTATAGCCATGCCAATGTCTGAAAAACTACAAGTTGCCTTTTCTTCTTCCTTCTACACTCCATCCCTTCCATATTCACGGGAGAAGGGGGACGGGAAAAAGGAATAAAATGGTAGTGAAGAAGGTAGGCTGTTGGGTTGTGGAGGTGGCTCGGGGGATACAGTGCTTGTCATCCAAGTATGAGGACTGGAGTAGACCCTCAACCCCTGTAGAGCCAGATGTGGTATCATGGGTGGGATTATACATGCTAATCCCACGGTAGGCTGAGGTTAGCTGACAGTGAAATGAGGGGTGATGACAGGAGAGTCCCCAGAAGTTCATAGGCTAGTGAGCCTGGCATAGGCAGTGATGGACAAGAAACCCTGCCTCAACCAAGATGGAAGGAGAAGACTACCTAAGGTTGTCCTCTGACCGTCAGACATATGCCATGGCTTGTGTGCATGCCTGCAAACACGCACCCACCTGTAGACACACATTTTTGAAAAGAGGATAGGGTAAAAATACCGAGTTGAGGCTGAGAGAAGAACAAAGGGCAGGGAAGGGCTCAGCACTGGGGCCAACAGAGGGTGGGAGAAGGCGAGAGAGTGCGGAAAATTTTGATGAGCGCTCACTGTTAGGGAAGTCCTCAGACACTAACAACAGAGAGCACTCCGAGGAAACCCCAAGCTGACCCTGCAGTGATACCCCGAAACCCTCCTGTCTGCTCAGCTATTTCAGAGCATGAGAAGGCGAACAATCCCTCCCACGTCACCGACCAGCAAGCCATGGTCTGTGGGCCAAATCACTGGCATTGCTGATAAAGTTTTATTGGTACACAGCCACACTCATTGCTGTGTTGTCTGTGGCCACTCTCAAACTGGCAGAGCTGGTTAGCTTCAACAGAGGCTATGTGGTCTGTAGAGCCTAAAATATTTACTAGCCAGCTGTTTACAGAAAAAGTTTGCCAACCCCTGGGTGTTATTTCTGGGCTTCCCCACATGCAGAGTTCTAAAATTGCTTATCAATTCTTCAGCACTTCTTTTGAATCCACTCACTAAACATTTATAGAAGCCTACTATATTAGAATATTCTCTTTTTGGTTTCAAGGGATGGAAAAACTCATCGGAAGTAGGCTTAAGTAAAAAGGGGAGAAATGGTTATTGTCTTGTGTAACAGAAAAACCCAGGGCTTGAGAGAGGGCAAGCACGGCCAAGCCCAGCCACTCAGACCACAGTGGTAGGACAAGTTGGTTTATCATTGGGTATAGTGGCACAAGCCTGTAATTCTTATACTTGAGAGTCAGAGGTAGAAGGATAATAAGTTGTAAGACAGTCTGGGCTATGCAATGAGATATTTAAAACAACAAACAAATAAAAACCACCACCACCACAAAAAATCTTGCTTTAGATGGAACGGTTATACAGAGATGATAAGACTGCAAGTTTATGTTTGGATTACAAGAGTCAGAATAGTCCATGCTAATCTGTCCTAGTTTGCATTCTGTTGCTGTGATAAACATGATAACCAAAAGCAACTTGGGAGGAGAAAGGGTTTATTTAAGCTTACACTTCCAGGTTATAATCCATCACCCAGGGAAGTCAGAGCAGGAACTCAAGCACAAGGCATGAACCATAGCAAAGACCAAGGGGGATGCTGCTTGCTGGCTTGCTCTTTGGCTCATGCTCAGATGGCTTTCTTGTACAATGCAGGCCCAGTTGTGTAGGGATGGTGCTGCCCATGGTGGGCTGGGCCCTCCGGCATCAATTGTCAACCAAAATAATATCTTATAAACAAGGCCATAGGCAAGTATGAGTGAGCCAATTCTTCAGTTAAGGTTCCTCCTGCCCAGATGTTTCTTGGTTATGTCAAGTTGACAAAAGCTAACCAGGGAACAAGCAAGAAGATCTGGAAGGAACTGAATTGCCAGTTCCTGAGCCAGCCTTTTTTTTTTTTTAATTTAGTAACAATTACTTATTACTAGTCTGCAAGGTCAACTAAGCCAGTCTCATACATTGCTAAAATCTAGGGCAAGAGGCCCAACCAGATGCCCAAGGCAGATCAGGAAAGACAGACGGGAAGAGAAAGCAAGTCCTTGGCCAGTCTGAAATCCCAAATGTTCCTTTTCCTCACTCTCTTCATCTTGCTTCTTGTAGGATCAGGTGTCTTCATAAAGCAAGGCCTCTCCCCCGAGGAGCTGAGGACATCTGGTTTCAGATACAGAAATAAAATTCTCTGTTTAGGGGCTATAGAGATGGCTCAGCAGTTAAGGGCACATATCACTCTTGCAAAGGACCAGTTTGGTTCCCAGAATGCATATTGGGAAGCTCACATCTGCCTGTAACTCCAACTCCAGGATGATTGTACACCTCTGGTCTCGGTGGATGCCTGTACTCAGAAGCACACATACACACACAGAAGCTACCACATCTAGCTTTACATGGGTTCTTAGAATCTAACTCTTACCCTGTAGTTTCCATCCTGTGTCCAGGGTATGTGTGTGTGTGTGTGTGTGTGTGTGTGTGTGTGTGTGTGTGTGTGTGCGCGCGCGCCTGTCTGTCTGTCTGTCTGGCCTACCTGTGTCTAAAAACTGACCAGTAAACATATACACAATCAAAAAATGAATAATAAAATTCCCTTTAGAATCTTCAGAAATTAATAGAGTCCCAGGTCCCCTTAGAAACATTCCATATGTTAACAGCACAGATTTGGGGCACATGGTTAAAACGATCCAGTTAGTTTGACCCTCAAGTCCCATCTGGTAGAGTCTTGAAAAGGTGAACCTGGAGGGCAGCTGGATTAAGGAACACCATGTTAGGAATATGTTATAGCAACATACTCCTCAGCTCCTGAGGGGCAGGCTAGTGAGATCATGACTTCTTCAGATTTCAGAAAAATGTGGGGAACACTGAAGCTGCTGAAAAAAGTCTGCTCTAGGACCCAAAGAAAAAGGAGACAGCAGCAGGTCATGGAGAGAAGAATGAAGGCTGAGAAAGCTTTTTCTAAGGACATGATGGATGTCATGTGAAGGTGTTGGAACTTCGTCTCCCATCTCACTGCTGCTGGCTCAGGACGAGTATCAGACAGAAGAGCAGGCAAAACCACAGATGCCCTTCTCAGGGTGGGAAACACAGACTGTCCACAAAGGAAGGGGGAGACCAAAGGTCTGAGCTGCGGGCAGGGCTCCTACCTCTTAGGTTTCTTAGTTTCTAGGTAGACTCTTTAAGGCTGGAAACCCTTTTCCTTGGTGGGGAGGGAAGTCCAAGAGCCATATGTCCTAAGTTGCCACTTAAGAGCAGCATCCTGTCATTGATGGTGCAAGCCTTCACTATCAGTCCCGGGGAGACAAGAGTCAGCCCATCTTTGAACTCATGGCCAACCTGGTCTACAAATCAAGTTCCAGGACAGCCAGGAACACAGAGAAACCTTGTCTCATAAAAGAAGCACACACACACACACACACACACACACACACACACACACACGCACACACGCACACACTCACTGAAACAAACAAACAAACAAACAAACAAACAAACCAGCATTCCCTTGCACAGGGGACTGTTAATAATGGTGGAATTACGTCTGACTATGATAGGAAGGTCTTGTACTCTGTCTCCGGTTTCCATGGCCCTCCACTGGTGCTGCTCTGATTTTGTGTCTCTCACAGAGGTCAGGAATCTCAGGAGGCCTTGAGACGAAGGGTTTGTACCCACACGGTCACCTGCTCTCCTCCTTCTAGACTCTGGAATTCCTCACCCCCTGTCCTGTGGCTCAAGATGTGAGGGTGTCTATTGCCTACCTGAGTCTGAAAATTGACCAGTGAACAGCCATAGGCCAGGAAGTGTGTGTGTGTGTGTGTGTGTGTGTGTGTGTGTGTGTGTGTATGCAGCAAACATAACAAGATCAGAGGGGGTCACCCAGAAAGAGACTTGGGAAGAGACTGCCACATCCCACAGGGCCCCATTCCCGTATAGAATATGAAGAAGTCTTAGAAATTAAAGCTCAACCTCAGACGGCAGGCCCTTAGGAAGGCACATTGGTCCAGGCTGGTAGGCAGAACGTTGTCCACTTAATGTTTTGTTAGTGCCGTTGGTAGTTTTTACATACTTGACACAGCTTAGGCAGGCATCCACTTGAACGCTTGCTGGAGACTCAATGGCCAGGTCTGGCCTGAACATGACCTTGTGATTTGCTCTGCTTAGCTTCCATCATCCCAGCAGGAACAGCAAAGGCAGATGGAGATGTCTGACTCTTCCCACTGTGGAATCAGACACGAGAAGATGCCGCTACAGATGATTAAAAGGTAAAACCTCCTGGGAACGGTAGCTGGAGGCCCAAACAGGCTGCTTCTTCATAGTCACCCTGCAGTGACACAAGATGGCTGCAGAAAGTCGCCATCCTGATGGTGACAAGTCTTCCTTCTACATTTGAGGGGGGTGGGGTGGGAGGGGGAGGCACTACTTCAATGCAGCCCCTCCCCCTGAACTGGCCGGAGCAGCAGAAGCAAGCAGCAGCCTCTTGTCTCAGTAACAAAAATCAATAGGGACCTGGCCCCTGGCCAGCCTCATGCCACTGTAGAGAAACCAATCTCTTTTCCCTCTGAGGAGGCCAGAGCACCTGGGCCTCCCTCTAAGCAAGCCTCCACCCCTGCTACAGCCTCAGGGATCAACTCTGCCTTGGGTGGCCCAGACAATGTCCTTAGCCCAGGAGATGACTGAGCTCTGGGTTCTGCTGACAGCTGTCAGAGCAGTGACACCCCCCCCACACACACACACACTTGCACCTAGGTTGTCTGGGTGCATCTGGCTAATGCAGGGGATGGCTCACTGGGCCTCTGAAGGAAACTTACCCTAAGGGGAAAGGGAGCCTGCCGGGCAGTAACAAAGGCTTTATTCTTACGGAGGGTTAACAAGAGCTCTGTCCTGAGGCTTTGTATCTAGTCTGGCTATCCATTAACTAGGCTGAGATGCGCTAATGTGAGAGCCATTGGTAAGGTCCTGCTGAGCATCCTCCAAGACAGAACTGAAAGGGACAGAATTGCCTCTTCCTGCTCAAGTGGAAGCAAGGAAGAGGACTGCTTCAAGGAAGAGAATTGCCTTGGCCATGAGGCCTGCCCCTGAGGTTTCTATATCCAGCCTGGCTGCTGGTTTATAGGCTGGTTAGGAGAAGGTGGAGAGAGAGAGAGAGAGAGAGAGACAGAGACAGAGACAGAGACAGAGACAGAGACAGAGAGACAGAGACAGAGAAGGTGATGTTGTAAGGCTGTAGATTCCTCCTACGGGTCATTTCAAGCCCCATTTCCCACCCCCACTCCCTTGGGAGACTTAGAGTTATTAAAAACAGCATCTTGTCAGTGCCTGTGTTATTCCAGATTCTCATTTCATGTTCATTATTCCAACAAAATGGCACTTTTTATCATCCACACTCAGTTCTATGGGTAGATGCAGAAGTTGGGGCACCAAGTGTCTGTCCGATGGATTGTTGGACTTTCAAAGCAGGAAATGGACCTTGGTGGCCCCACCACAGCTCCTGGTTCTTTACCACCAAGCCGCATAAGTCCCGTTAGTTCTAGATGATGGTTGCCCTGCATGAAAAGATGGGGATGTGACTGTGATTCCCATCTTCCATTCCTTCCATGTGGCCAGCAGACAAAAAAAAAGGCAGATGCAGATGCATTGGGGTGCACGGAATGAGGGTGCACAGTTCACTAGGCTCTGCTTTGAAAACTAATCAGCTGTAGTGCACTGAAGAGCTTCCCCCAAACTTGTGTCCAGACAGCCTATAACTGTAATGGCTGGTGTCTTTAGACGAAAAGGAAGAGACCTGCTGCTGTGGCTGGGTCAGTAAAACGCTAGTTGGCCAAGCACATGTGTCAGAGTCCAGCTCACCAGAGCCCTTGCTCACAAGCCCACCAGGCTGACGAAGGCAATGGTGAACAGAAGACCTTGTCTAACACAAGGTAGAAGGTGACAACCAATGATCTGAGGCTTTCACAACCCCTGGCATGCACACAACTGCAGTCACACACACACACACACACACACACACACACACACACACACGCACAAGCACATGTGCGCACGCAAAGCCAATGGGAAGGTGGTCTCTGCCGTTTGAAGGCCATGGAGCCTTGGGAGAGATCTTTCTGTTTCTACCTCCCATCTTGCTTTTGGGGTGCTGGTATCACAGGTGCACACCACGGAATCTGACTTTTTAATGTGGGTTCATGGTACCTAACTCAGGCTGTCAGGGCTTCCACGGATAGTGTGCCGACTGAACCATCTCCTCACGACCCCCTTCACCTATTTTTTTGTTTGTTTGTTTCTTTTTTCGAGACGGGGTTTCTCTGGGTTTCTCAAAACTCACTTTGTAGACCAGGCTGTCCTCGAACTCAGAAATCCGCCTGCCTCTGCCTCCCGAGTGCTGGGATTAAAGGCGTGCACCACCACACCCGGCTCACCTATTTTTTACAATGCAGTTTGGGGAATTAACTCAGGTCCTTGTGTTTATGTGTCATCCAGTTTACACGTGTGTTCTCCACAAACCCTCACACACTGCCCCCTTCATTCTTTAGAATTGACAAGGACACAATTGTACACAGGCCTGGGACACTAGTATTGATGAAAGGGAGTTCTGTAGCCTTTGCTCACAATTGCAAGAGCCAAATAGCTTCTATGTTTGGGATCTTAATACTAATCCCAGGAGCAGGTAGGGGGGAAAAGGGGATTCTCTCTCTCTCTCTCTCTCTCTCTCTCTCTCTCTCTCTCTTGGGGGCCATGATAAGAGGAGAATGAAGACCCCCCCCATCATAGATTATTACCATAAAGGCTACCCCGGGGCACTTGAATGTTCTGAAAAGGCCACTAGGACACTTGCGGGAAGATGCACAGGGTCTCATTATCTTTCCTCTTAAACACACATAAAGCCTGTTCAGTTCCCCATCTGTCTTGGAGAAACATCTGTAAGAGAACACATATACCTAGAAGAGCGACCAGCTGCTTCAGTGAACACAGCTTCCATTGAGTCTGCAGGTGATTTTTCTCTTTGCTGGTGCCCTGATTAGTGACCTATTTCCAAGGGATAATTACGCCGATAAGATGCGAGTCCTCTGTCCCCCAACCCTCCTCTCTCTCTCTCTCTCTCTCTCTCTCTCTCTCTCTCTCTCTCCCTCTCGTGTGTGTGTGTGTGTGTGTGTGTGTGTGTGTCCACTCTTACACATGCATGTGGAGGTCAGAGGTGTGCACTGGGTACCTTCCTCTAATGCTTTCTGTCTTATTTTTTGAGACAGTCTCTCACTGAATCTGGAGCTCATCACCTGGCTAACTGTCCAGCCTGCAAGCCCCAGGGATCCTCCTGGCTCTGCTTCCCCAGTCCTGGGATTACAACCTGCATTTCACACCTACTTCTTCACTTGGGTACCGGGAATCGAACTCAGTTCCTCGTGCTTGCAAGAAAGGCATTTTACTGACTGCGCCACTCCCTAGTCACGATACACTTCTTATATTTCTAAGGTCCCACATATCTGTCTCAATAAGTATTTCACATAATGCTTTCTGCCAACAGGGTTCTGGAAGGAAATGGGTGGGATCATTGAACCCCAGCACGGATGTACATTTCTGTCATCTTAGCATGGATACCCCTTTTCTCTGGGGACTTCTCACCCCTGCTCTGTTTTTTTTTTGTTTTGTTTTGTTTTTTTTTTTGTTTTTTTGAGACAGGGTTTCTCTGTGTAGCCCTGGCTGTCCTGGAACTCACTCTGTAGACCAGGCTGGCCTCGAACTCAGAAATCTGCCTGCCTCTGCCTCCCGAGTGCTGGGATTTAAGGCATGCACCACCACGCCCGGCTCTCACTCCTGCTCTGACCCTGGACTCTGACTATACCACCCATAGATTATGGAGATCATGGTCTACGCCTCAACCAACAGTGTTTTTGTTGGCTTAGTCCCAGTGGCCGGTTCGGAGGGAGTCGGAGAGATCTAGCGTGCCTTTAATTCCAGCACTCAGGAGACAGAGACAAGCAGATCTCCGTGTGAGTGTGAAGCCAGTCTGGTCTGCATAGCACATTTTGGAGCAGTTATATCTACATAGTGAAATCCTGACTCTAAAAAAGCAAGAACCAGTGGGACACATTAAAGGATGTGATAAGAAAAATGGAAACCGTTCTCCCGGCATTTCCACAGTGGGGTAAGACACGAGCTGGGCCGAGGGACAGGTTGTGTGAACAGGGAACTGGATGCAGAAGACACAAAAATGTGGAGGAACATGGAGAGCAACCACATGGCAGCTTTGAAAACCAGCCACTCCAAATAGCCTGCCTTGGGGAGCTAAGTGGGTAATGGTCCACATCCACCCTCATCCCGTGACTGTGGCTGCTGTCAGCCAATGATTGAGCCCAGCAGGGTCCCCATTGTAGGAGATGAGCCCAGCAGCACAGTTCACTGAAAGGGAGGGGAGTGTTAGCATGGGCAGCTGGCAGAGAGAGGTGAGCATTTCTATTTAAGAATGAGGGACAGAAAGACTCAGTAGCCAGTGAAGCCACTGTCCTCTGCTATTTAGTCTTTCAGGCATTCAGGATGCCCGTCTGAGTAGTATCATGTAGAGGTCCTCCCTCATAGCCCCTTGGAGGGGACCTAATCTCCAAAATAGGCTTTCTAGTGTTTCCATTTCCCATCTACCATGTCTATTTCAACTTTTTCCCTGTGGTTGTAGAAATAGCCTCTTCCCTCTCTGAGACAGGCCCATGCTGGGAACACCCTCAGAGAAAGCATCTTCAGTTCGGTTGCTTCTTCCTGCAGAGGCTCTTGGTCTCTGGGGGAAAGGGAAGGACCCCCTTGGTCACGGACTCTCCCCTGCTTGGAGTTCTTTCTCACGAGCTGGTAATGAGACTGTCGTGGAGATGCACAGCTTTCCTGGACCTCTTTGCACACCTCCCCTGCTTGCTGGGTCACCTTACATTGTCCTTGGTTTTCTCATGACCATTGGTGACCTTGCAGACAAAGATGGGACACCCAGAGGACCACCAGCCATGAGGAAGGACGACGTGGGGACATGTGATCCGCTGGAAGATGAGGGGGAAAGCCCAGGAAGTTAACTGCAGAGCCTGCTGAAGAGTCTGAGGCCATGCAAAACAGGAAGGCCTTTGTTTTAGTTGTTGTTGTTGCTAAAATGCAGACTTTGGAATCCAGGTTGTGTGGGAGAGCTGCCCAAAGGCCATGTGCCCCAAGGAGCTCCTTCCTATAGGTTGTCCCTGATCAAGGACACCCTCTGGTTTAGCCAGCCCAGGAAGGTTCTTGGTGCTTGGAAGAGTAGAGTCATGAAAGATAAGGTTGCTGCACCCATGTGGGGACACAAACTCCAGGAACTTCTGTTCACTTCTGTTTGTTTGTTTGTTTGTTGTTCATTTGTTTTGCTTGTTCGTTTTATTTTTTGGTATTGTTTTGTTTTCTTTTTAGACAGGGTTTCCTCTCTGTGGCCATTTTAAAAAAAGAAAATTTTTTTTTCCCTTGGGGCACATGGCCGTTGGGCAGGAATGGTGGTCTCCAAGGTGTGCCACTATGAAAAGTAGCCAACTGGATTGCAGCCTTTGATCAGAAGAATGAATAGGTGCATAGATCGAGGAGGAGCCTGAGAAGATAGACAATGGCAGAATACTTATTGTGGGAAACATGAGACGGAGATGTGGAGATCTATGTACACTGTAGCTGTCTTCAGACACTCCAGAAGAGGGCGTCAGATCTCATTACGGATGGTCATGAGCCACTATGTGGTTGCTGGGATTTGAACTCAGGACCATCAGAAGAGCAGTAAGTGCTCTTAACTGCTGAGCCATCTCTCTAGCACTTAAAGATTTATTTTTATCTTATGTGTATTTTTTTTCCTGCATGTATGTTCATCATGTGCATGCAGTTCCTGTAGAGGCCAGAAGAGGGCATCTGATTCCCTAGACCTGAAGTTAGAAATGGTTGTGAGCCACCATGTGGGTGCTGTGAATCAAACTCCAGTTCTACAGAAAAGCAGTCAGTGATCTTAAATCCTGAGTCACTACTCCAGCTGCATCATTCTTGAAACAGTCCTGGCAGAAAGGAAGCTATTCTAAAGAGACACTCAGTTTGACTGTCAGCCTAATGAAACAATGGGCCCCAAAGAAATGGAAATTTCCTCAGAATCACAGGATGGGAAAAGGAGAAGGCCCCAGTCTGGGAGAGGGGGTAGGGGGTGGGAGTTGGGGTGGTGTCTCCCTGAAAGAGATTTCTAACAGCTTGTCAGACCACCTAACAGAATAAAACTGAAGCCTAGACAAGATTAGGTTCTCTGTGGGTGGGACCACACCTTGCTGGGCCTGCTTAGACATGCAAAGCCCTGGCTCTCTATTTAAACTTTAATCTCACTTCAGACCTGGAAGAGTGACTTGGGGGTTCAGTGGATCTCTTTATCCCTCTCCCCAGCATGGACACATTGAATAAATCTCCTCTTTCTGCTGTCCACTTTTACGTTGGCTCCTTTAATTGGCTTATTGAGGACTGGTGGCTGGTCCGGGCTTGGGGGTGTAGCTGTGACCCTCAAGCTTAGTAACAATCGCCGTGTGTGAACATGAGAGTGGAAGCCAGAGGTTGACACTGGATGTCTTTAATCCCTCTCCTTCATTTTCTGAGGCATGGTCTCCCTGACTCCACAACTCTCGGGCTAGGCTAACTAGCTAGCCAGTTTGCTTTGGGGATCCCCTGCCCCTGGCTCTCAGGCACGGAGATCACAGGTGGACCACCATGCACAGCTGGAGCTTAGATGGAGGCTGTGGATGCAAACTCTGCCCCTGTGCTCTTGCTTTTCCAGCAAGCACTTTAATCCACTGAGCCATCCCATGAGCCCCTGCGTGTGCATTCCTAAAGCACAGCTGGAAGGAAATGACCTTGACTAAGACCACCCTTCCCCAGACTCAGGGCCTCTCCAGTAATCCTCTCTCATTCAGGACTCAGAACTCCCATGAGCCACTTCTCTGCTGAATACATTTGCATCTTATGACTGTATCAGTATGATAGCCTGGATTCACAGCTATGTACTTTCCATTTGCCTTTGGGTGTTTTCCTGTTTTTAAAAGAAATTAGAGACACAGCATTATCACAGCCCCTGACAGACTCTGGGCCCTAGTGACTAGGATGTGAGGCCTGTACTCAGCCAGTTGATAAATATTTATTGAGCATTTGCTATGCTCTGGTGCTGTGGTAAGTACAGAAGAGTGGGGAGGAAGCAGGCTCTGTCCTCAGTGATCTCGTTACATACGTAGTGTGAGTTCCAGGGCCCTTTAAAGCCCTTTAAACCCACAAGGTGCTGGGTTGTACAAGGACTTTTAGGAATGAGAGGATCCTTTCTGTGTTTCTTTTATACTAGGATTTAATAGAATAAAAAAATGACAGCCTGCTATGGAAGGGGCCTTGCCTGAAACATGGGAGGTTCATCTGAGGTGCTGGACAGTGGACGTCACATGTTTTCATCCTTGTCCTCGCTAGGACCCACCCCTCAGGAGGCAGTGCCAGGCAGTAGTCACGGAGAACGTTCTAGAACGTTCAGTTTCCAGACTGTGCCCTTCCTGGCTTCTTAGCTTGATCACATTACCCGCCCTGAGTCTCCATTTCCTCCAATGTGAAATGTTCCAGCACCCAGGGGCTTTATGAGGGTTAGAAGAGAAAACTCATTTGCAGCCTGGTGAGATCTCAAGAAACGCTAGCTATTAATTAATATCACTGACTGCCAGAGAGTACGGGGCCGAGGCTGCACCCTGGGCAGAGTGACCTGATCATTAGATGCTTGACATCGAGAACTCGTTCATTCTGTGAAGGGCAGGCTCGGAGTAAGGCAAGAACACGGAAGCAAGCGTGGTATTTTTAAATGGTTGCAGTGGATTGAACTCAGGGCTCTGTGTATGCCAGGCAAGCACTCCACCACTGGGCCACGCCCCTCAGTCCTGCAAGTATTGTAACCTCTGGCTATATCAGCTCAGTGTGCCCCGTGCGTCCCTTTCCTAGCTGATACTCGTCTCATACAATTTCACTTAACTTCCTCAAGTCAGCAGTAAGGTTGGCTCCACTCTTCCCAAGTTAAAAAAGAGAATCTGGAGGCCGTCTTAATCCATTTTTGTTTTTGTTTTTGTTTTGTTTTTTTTGAGACAGGGTTTCTCTGTATAGCCCTGGCTGTTCTGGAACTCACTTTGTAAACCAGACTGGCCTCGAACTCAGAAATCCACCTGCCTCTGCCTCCCACGCCTGGCATCTTAATCCATTTTTGTTGTTGCTGTAAGAAAGCATCTGAAACTGAGTAGCTTATAAACAACAGAGGGTTTGGAGTTCGTGGTTCAGGAGGCCGGGAAGTCCAAGGGCATAGAGACAGCGTCTAGTCTAGTGAAAGCCTTATGCTATGTCACGATATGGTAAGGAATATCGCATGGAAAGAGAACACTCCTGCCATCTCAGACCCCTGGATCTCTTCTTAGAAAGGCACTAATATCAAAATGGGTATCCCTGAGATGACCTCCTCTAATTTTAGTGACCTCTGGAAGACCCCACCTCCAAATACTATGAATATATGTGGGTATAAAGCTTACAATATATGAGCTATGATAGAAGCTGTAGAGCAATGGCAGACAGTCCGGAAGGGGAAACAGCCATGCTGGGCTGGCCCCTCTGACTCTTTCCTTCCCAGGCAAGGTCAGGCAAGCATGAGAGAAACCCTGACCCACACACTCTAGCTTCACGGGGTGGGGGTGGGGCAGGGATTAGCAGTGGCTCATCTCCAACACCAGGAAGGCAGGTTTTGGATTCTGCAAGGGTGTGGACTCTCATATCTCATCTTTAGAGAGAACTAAAGGGCCTAGGCCTAGGGGCTCTCTCCCCCCCCCCCAGCCCCTGAGGCCATTTTGCCTTTGTCCTCACTCCGGCTCCTGGTGAGTGGAGTGGCTTTTGTGTTAGCTTCTGAGGACAATAGCTGCAGGGAGGAGAGGTTTTCCAGAAGTCCCGTCTCTGCGCCGCCTACACAGGGGATGAACTCCGAGCTCAGACCGAACCCTAGCTGCCCTCCCACAGGCTCTTAAGCTCTGGCCCCACCCTCCTGCCCTTCCCCACTACGGGCCTTCTGTTCTCCATTAATGTTTAACTGCTCCCGGTCTCCCAGCCACCTACATTCTGCCTTTCCCTCCTACATAGTTTTCCATGGAGTGTCCCTCCTCACCTGTAGCCTGCTTTCCCGTTCCCTGTCAATCACTGAGTATTAACTGACCCACGTGCAAGAGTCAGAAGTGCGGACAGACTGGGCTGTGAGCTGACCAGGGGCTTCCAAGTGAGGCCAGTTCATGCCTGCAGCAGCTACCAGACAAGTCCCAGGGCTCTGCACACACCTGCCTGTGGCCAGCTGAGCAGGGTGGGGCCTTATCTCCTGGTGGTGTCAAGGAGAATTTCTGGAAAGGAGTTGAGTCTGCAAAGGCAGATTGGCTGATTAAAAGTGAAGTGGTGTGGAGAGAGGTTTGGAATGTTGCAGGTCCAGAGTGGAGGTTGGAATGTTGCAGGTCCAGAGAGGAGGTTGGAATGTTGCAGGTCCAGAGGCTAGTCCGCCTTATCTCAGGCTACCTTTAGCTCCCCAGATAGCTCCCCAGAGAGTTCCCTGCCCATCTCTGTGTCTGAGCTAACATCTTGTGACTAGTAGATAAAAACCTTTTGGAATCTACCTATTTAGCAGACCATGAGCTTCCACTAACCTGGAAAGTTAATAGTCATCAGAGAACATCTTGTCCCTGTAGGAAAGCGGCCTCCATTTCACTGAAACAATACCTCAGGTGAACCCACTGATGTATTTTAAACCTGCCTTGACTTATGACTTCCTTCCTTTTTTTTTTTTTTTTTTTTTTCTGTAAAGCTTCATGAAATTACTTCTGTGTTGGATTTTGGGGTAAACTAAATCTATGTTCCTGGTCCATGGAAACTCAAAAATGGCTCCAAAACCCCCCAAAACCCAAAACCTATCTCATTTCCTTTAAGAGTGAGAACTGTGGGGTTGGCTCAGTTTGTTTTTGTATTGCATGGAGAGCTCAGCACACCCCAGCAGAAACCCTGGGGACGCCGCTGTGAGCTGTTACTGCTCCTCTCCTGGTGGTGACTTCACAAGGTGACTTGACAAGCCTGGAGCTCTTAGCCAACGCACTCCTGTGGAACAGCACTGTGTCAGAGTGAGATCCTTCCATTCGGTTCTGGTGGGGACACAATCTCTTCAGTGTTGGCAGAGCAGAGACAGAGCCCAAGAAGGGGTGTGTATGTGTATGTGTGTAATGTGTGTGAGAGATGTGTGTGTGTGGTGTGTGTGTATGTATCTGATGTGTGTGTTTGTGTGTGTGTGTGTGTTTGTGTGGCCTGTTTGTGTGTGTGTGTGTGATGTGTTTATGTGTGTGTGGTATGTGTGTATGTGTGTGTGATGTGTTTATGTGTGTGTGGTATGTGTGTATAGTGTGTGTCTGTCTGTGGTGTGTATGTGTATGATGTGTATGTGTGTGTGGTGTGTGTGTGTGTGTGTGTGTGTGTGTAGTGTATGTGTGGTGTGTGTGTGGTATGTGGTGTGTGTGTGTGGTGTATTTGTGTGTGTGGTGTGTGTGTGTGTGGTGTGTGTGTGGTGTGTGTGTGTGTGTGGTGTGTGTGTGTGGTATGTGGTGTGTGTGTGTGTGGTGTATTTGTGTATGTGGTGTGTATGTATGTGGTGTGTGTGTGTGTGTGTGTGTATATGCTCCTAAGTGAACTCCTATGGAGGTTAGGGCTCAACCTCACAGGTTACCTTTGGATGCCTTCTCTCATGGCCTGACCCAGGAGCTTCTCTTGATTCCCTTCACTCCACCTTCCCTCTCCTCTCCTCCAGCCCATCTGACTTAGGGCAGCCCTGTCTCAGCTTGTCTCCGGGAGTGCTGGTCACTCCCCTGTGTCTCTCCCTCTCACAACAAGGCCTGTGCTCCCTCTGTGGTTACCTTTGACCTATCACTAGCATCACACTTTAGAACTGAATAAAACTAGACTTGGGGTTTGGACAGCCCCAACTCGACTCAAGACTCCAATCAAAAGGCTCCTATATCCCCAAAGTCATGACTCCGACCCCCACCCCCCACCCCCGGCATCTGGGCCATGTTAGTTACCCTGCAAACAACACAAAACCAAATACTTCTCACTTTCTCATCCAAGATGAGTCAGTTCAGTCCTCAAAGAAAGCACCGACTCCAGCCCCACAGCCCGAGGAACAAAAAGCCCAACCACAGAGGCTTGGGCCACCTGAAGGAAGCAACCGCCTATGTCTGTAGAGAGACCCTGCCTTTCCCTCCATTCTCCCAGAAGCTCCCACAGCCAGGAAACAGAGCAGACGTAGGGACAAGTCACCGTAGCCAAGCTATCCCTTCTCGGGCACAAGAGAACATCTCCCTGACTTCTTCCAGCTTTTTATTAACATGTAATCCACACACTGTTTAATGTTCAAATCACACTCATATAATCCTAACCCAACAAGATACCAGCTACTGCCAACACCCCAGTCACCTCCATCATCCTCACCAACACCCCAGTATTCGCTGTCAGACCAAAATTTAATCCACCTGCTCTTAAAAGAGCCATACCAGTGCTCTTTTAATACATCAAATATATTCTTTTGTGTCTAAGATGATGACATCATCGATATTGCTCCATATTTCAGTATTTGATTGCTTTTGTGTTTTTGAGACAGGCTCTCACCATGTAGCCTGGGCTAGTCTGGAACTCACAATTCAAACCAGAATAACCGTGAACTCACAGAGATCCTCCTGCCTCTGCCTCCTAACTACTGGGGTTAAAATTGTGCCCCACTATGCCCACTCTGATTGACTGATGCTCGAGAGAAGGTCTCTCTATGTCACCCAGGCCGATCTTGAACCCACAATCCTCCTAAATCCCGTTTTTGTAGGTGCTTACCCCCACTCCCTGCTCTTCAGAGTTTTTGTGCTTTTTTTTTTAATTGCTCAGAGGTACTCCATATGCGCATATACCCATTTGTCCATTCTAGGTTGATAGGCATGTAGGTTGCTTCCGGTTTTGTGCTATTCCTAAATGCTATCGTGATTATCAAGCCCAAATTTGCGGGGAGGGATGAGCACTCATTTCTCTGAGATGAAATATTCAAGCACATATAGACTTTGTCTACCTTAATCGGTTTTCCCAAGTAGTTTCATCCATGGAGCTCAGGCTGGCCTTGGAGTTGCAATCCTCCTGTCTCAGCCTCCCAAGTGATGGAATGACAGGCATGTGCCAGCATACATGATGACTTGAAGCCTCCCTCCCTCCCCCTCTCTCCCTCTCCTCTTTCTCTCTCTCTCTGTATGTGTGTGTATACATCCATGCTGGGGATAGAAACCGGGGCCTCATGTGTGCTAGGTAAATGCTCTAACACTGAGCGATTCCCTCAGCCTTGGCCCCTCTGTCAGTGTGAGTCCCACAGGTAGCCACCATCTCTCTGATTTTAATGTTTTGCTCTCTCTCAGAAGGAGAAAGATTTGCTTCTAACTTCCCATCTAAGAAACAACAGTATTTCTGCCACGGCCATCCACGGATCCTTAGTGCAGGCTTGTTTGACGTCAGACATCAGATGGAGCCTTTTTTATGGCACTTCAAAAAAGGCACTTGGGCCTCACGGGCTGCACAATTGAAATTTTACAGCTTCTGCTCATGGTAGGAACAGGTCCCAAGGATGCTATCAACCTTTACAAACACTTGGGGCATATTTCAGGACCGTGTGGCATCGCACACATTAAAGGCAACATGAGATCATAGGGGCTCCGTGGACACAGCCTTCAGGGCCAGCGGAAGCTCCATTCATCAGCGCACACCTCCCCTCCCAGGGTACATTGACTTGAACAGCCACAGTCAGGGGCACAGAGTCCACGCCACTCACCAACCTTTGCCTGGCCACTTAGCCTTTTACAACCCCATGTCCCTTCCAATAAAACAGAAAATTCTACATGTAAACTCTCAGCTGCTATTCCAGCTCCGTGCCTGTCTGCTGCCACGCTCCCACCATGATGGTCACAGAGTTCAAATGCCAAGTTCCCTTCTTTGGTCATGGTGCTTAGCACAGCAATAGAGACATAATTACAACAGTAGCCAATCCTGGGGAAGCCTTCATGTGGTTGGAGTGCCTACAGCTCGGCTGACACACTTGTGGTAGTAAAAAGACTGCAGAGATTTTACTCCCCCCCCCCCAGTCCTCACTCACTCTGAGCTCTTATTGTCACTGACAGTCAGTGGTTGGGGTCACTCTTTGCACCCAGTGTTTCTAAGTTCTTGGTGTTTTACTCAGAATGAAGTAAAAGCCACACAGATTTGTAAAAGTAGCAAGGAAAGCTTTATTTGAAGCACAGTCATGGTACAGGTCGACAGGGGGCCACACAAGTGAAGGTGCTCAGGGGCCCTGATTTACAGCCAGCGTTTCATTTTGTAGGATTCAGGAGAGTGGCTGTGGTTATCAAGGGGCGGAGTCTAAGCAGTTCTCTATTTTGACTAACAGATTAGGTCATTCCTCTACTGGACATGTCTGTGCCCATAATCCACCTGATTTTAATCTATGCACATAGATTATCCATAGGCATAAGATGGTAACTAGGGAACTCTCCCTTAAAGTGTACTTGCAGATGCTGTTTTGTTTTATTATGTATGCACCGAAGACCCCTTGCCCCCAGTTTCTTGATTGTGTTCCAGGGTGTGTTTAGACCAAGGTGGGGCTTTATCACATGGGTGCTAAGGAGAGTAACGATTTCCATCACTTACATCAGGTGCGCAGGGGCTTGAAATACATAGGAGTCCTAAGCTGCTAAGAGGTTGCTAGGTACACTATTCAGTGAGGGGTGTATACATGGCTCAATCAGGCAGAGTTCTAGTTTCTGAGCTATTCCCTAGGCTTCTGGACTCACTCTTGTGTTCTAGATAGCCTCTCTGAGACATCGAGTGAGTCGTGTCTGAGAGCCCGGTAGAGGCTGAGAGCTAGAAGTCAACACAATGCTCTTCCCCATAATCCTCTGCTCCTTTGTAACACATTACCTGGCCTCCCCGAGGCAAGTGCCCTCAGCAGACCCAACTCTTCCTACGACGATCCTCGGGAGTCACACCAGGACACAGCCATGTTCCTTTGGTCTGAGCTTCGGCAGACAGCATTTGGACTCAGAGGGAAACCTGGGATTCCCTTTGGGTGAACAGAACACCAACCTCACCGAAAAGAGCAGGGGAAGGGCCATGTCAAAGGATTCGAGTGGCAGTGTTGACTGGTGGCAAGGAAGGCCTCTGGTTAGGCTCTGGAGCCCAGACTCTGAGCCCAGCATGGAAGGAAGGCAGCTGGTAGTGAGGCTTGTGGCCCACCAACATTCTGAACCTACCTGGTGCCCCTTTTGGCTCCTCCCCTGTCCATGTCACATGACTAGACTTTACACAGACATCCACCCAGAGCCCAGGCTGTCCTGACGCCTGTGTCATACCTGGACAGCCACTATATACAGGCCCAGATCCTTGGTCACCAAAAGCCTGTCTCTGCTATCCTATGTACAATGATATGGAGACAGCACATCCTACCTTTGACCATGGCAGCTTCCTGCCTAAAGTGCTCTCTTCTTGCCTAACATGAAGTCCTTTTCAATGCCTAAAGAGAGAGACTGATCCTGTTGCTTCCACCTCGGGCCAGGTGTCCAGTTGGAAGCCACCTTAGGTGTCTCCCTGGATATGCTGGAATCTGCCTACCCTGTGTTTCGTGGACCTGCATGCGGGGGGTGTGTGTGTGGGGGGGTGTGTGTCTCAGTTTACTCAAGAGTGAATTCATGGTAAGAGCAAATCTGGGTTTGTTTGGTTTTGTTTAGTTTAAAGACTGGTTTATTTACCTATTTCTGTGGTGCCCACAGAGGTCAGAAGAGGGTGACAGATCTCCTAGAACTGAAGTTACAGAGGGCTACAAGCTGCCAAGTGGGTGCTAAGGACCAGGATCCTCTGCAAAAGCAGCGAGTGCTCTTAATCACTCAGAGTTCTCTCCAGCCCCAAGCAAACAAGTGTTAAAAGCGTACTTTGAGCCTAGTATCCTCCTAAATACTATACAGGAATTAACAAACTCATCTAGTGCTCAGGATACCCCAAACACATCTCCAGCTTCTAAGTGGAGATAAAGACGCGGAAAGGTTAAGTAGTCCTCTACCCCATCCTGCTGTGAGCCCATCCTGCTGTGAGCCTAACCTACTGTGAGCCCATCCTGCTGTGAGCCTAACCTACTGTGAGCCCATCCTGCTGTAGGCCATCCTACTGTGAGCCCATTCTACTGTGAACCCATCTTACTGTGAGCCCGTCCTACTGTGAGCCTACCCTGCTGTGAGCCCATCCTGCTATAAGCTCATCTTACTGTGAGCCATCCTGCTGTGAGCCTATCCTACTGTGAGCTCCATCTTTCTGTGAGCCCATCCTACTGTGAGCTCCATCTTTCTATGAGCCCGTCCTACTGTGAGCCCATCCTATTGTGAGCCCATCCTATTGTGAGCCCATCCTACTGTGAGCTCATCTTGCTGTGAGCTCATCCTGCTGTGAGTCCATCCTACTGTAAGCCATCCTGCTGTGAGCCCATCCTGCTGTGAGCCCATCCTGCTGTGAGCCCATCCTGCTATGGTTTTCATGGGAAGGAATGGAGAAGGGTGAAGAAAAGAAAGAGGGATAAATGGAAGGAAAGGGCCCGGAAGGGAGGGAAGGGGAACAGAGGGTGGGGTATAGGAGGTGGGAGGGAGGGAGAGATGGAGAAGGAAGGCAAACAAACAGCTCATTTGGGAGGTGACAGAGCCCTGCACGAGTAAGTAGAGAGTCAAGACACATTCCCAGCCACAGTGGCTCAGGATGGGTGAGTTATCAGCCATGCCTCTGCAAACAGCTGGCGCTCATCCCAAAGGGATTTTCTCTGGCGCCTATAAAGCCACACCCTGCGTGTCCAAGAAGAGGGGATTTCATAAATGAGTTACAGGTTCTGCGCTCAACAGAAACTGTGAGCAGCACATGTGAAGTGGATTCGTGGGACGCCGAGGGACAGATGGGCAGACAAAGGCCACCTAGCAGGATTTTTTTAAGCAAGTTTCCAGAGCAAGCAAGGTCTGCACGTCAGGCTTCTTTCATGGTGGGTACAGCTTGTTTAGTTAAAGTGATAGACAACAGTTCTCAGAAGCAAAACTGTGGCTTGGGTATGTATAAGCTAGATAAAACAGCTCTGAGGTAACCCCCCTGAAAACACAAGAGCCCTTCAATAAAGGCTTCATGGCTGACTGACTTCTCTTTGGTACAAAAATAACTTTTTTTCTTTTTTTGAGGCAGAGTCTCCTGTAGCCCAGGCTGATCTCAAACTCTCTATGTAGCCAAGGATGGCCATGAACTCTCTTGCCTTAACCTCTCAAAGTGTGTGTGCTATTTTAAAGGGACAGTGGGACATTTCTGTGTAGACAGTTGATTTATAGCCAAAACCGTCTGTTACCTGAGAGAGCAAGGCGTTTGCTGAGGTTTGGTGCATGGGATTTTGTTTGCATGGGATTTTTGTCAGGCCACCAGAAGAGGCTCCCTACTTCAGCGTGTCCTATCCTACCCAGCTTCTAATAGGTCAAGCCTCTGTCTTTTCTGTCTCAGCAGGCCCGTAGCTTGGGGTAAGCTGGGCCTGTTCTCCAAACTTCCTGGCGGGAGGGTATTCTCCCTTAGGAAAGCGTGGCAGAGATTAGTCTTGTGAGCTGTGTATTCAGATGCCCCAAGGTCAGGCTGCAGTCTGGACATGGGCATCGTATTGATTTATGGGCTGTAAAGAATGCTCCCAGTAATCTCTGATTGGGTGATAAAAGGCTGGAGCCTAGGCTAGAGCAGGAGAGAGAGGAAGGCAGACCTTAAGATTGAGTAGAAGGTCTCTGGTAGGGACCACAAGGAGAAAGAAAAAGGTAGGGGAAGACGAGGATGCAGGAGGATGAGGATGCAGGAGGACGAGGATGCAGGAGGACGAGGATACAGGAGGACGAGGATGCAGGAGGACGAGGATACAGGAGGATGAGGATGCAGGAGGACGAGGATGCAGGAGGACAAGGATGCAGGAGGATGAGGATACAGGAGGATGAGGATGCGCCGAGCATGTGGCTGGAAGAAAACTCACACTGAGCACACACATGAAACAGAGCAAGTCTCAGCTGCCAAGTAATGGGGCGTTTATCTGATTATTAATGGCCTAGCGGGTTTATGATAGTCTCAGAACCTGCCCAGTTTAGGTGTGTAGGTTGTTAATAAATTCTGATGTCTTTGTGTTGCTTACTCAGGAGCTGTCTTAGTTCGGGTTTTACTGCTCTGAACAGACACCATGACCAAGGCAAAGTCTTATAAAAAAACAACATTTAATTGGGGCTGGCTTACAGGTTCAGAGGTTAAGTCTATTATCATCAAGACAGGAGCATGGCAGCATCCAGGCAGGCATGGCACAGGCAGAACTGAGAGTTCTACGTCTTCATCCAAAGGCTGCTAGTGGAAGACTGACTTCCAGGCATCTAGGGTGAGAGTATTAAGCCTACACCCACAGTGATACACCTACTCCAACTAGGTCACATCTATTCCAACAAGGCCACACCCCCAAATGGTGCCACTCTCTGGTCCAAGGGTATACACACCATCACAGGAGCTAAACAGGAAAGAGTGGGGAAGCTTCCCCCCACCATTCAAAATTATTACAGATCATGCTGGACTGGGCTATCAGGTCCAAAAATTCTGGCAGTTAGAAAAAAGCCAGCATTTCTCAGGAACTTGTGAAACTGAATACCTTCTTCCAACGGAAGCCATTTACCTTGTCGCTGGACAAATAGTTATCTAAGGTAGCTATTAGCACACCAATGTTCACGCTGGCCTTAGGTTCCCTTGATATCACAAGTACTGTTACCCATTTCAGAGCCTGTGCTAACATGCTAACTCTTTATCTCCCCCTCCCCCCAAACTCCAGCTCACTGGCTTCCCTACCCTCAGCTACTTTTTCTTCTCATAACCGCACTATTCAGGTCCATGATGCCGCCCATGTTCAGTATACTCTACTTTCTCTCTCTCTGCTCTGGACTCTTCCTGATGTCTCTGACTAGTCTCTCTGTGTCTCTGTCTCTGTCTCTGTCTCTCTGTCTCTCTCTCTCTCTCTCTCTCACACACACACACACACACACACCCCTACAATAATGTCTACAATAAAAACTGCCCCCTCAACCATACAGTGGAAGAGTCATGTCCTCAGTTTATACAGGGACAACATGGTGGGTGATGTGCTCCTGTCAACTTTCCAGGCAGAGCAGGTTCCAAGGCACTGAGAGTCCATGGTTCAAGAGAGTTTGGGTAGATCCCTCCTCCCCAAGACTGTGGGGCGCAGAGGTCACTGGTGCTGTGAGTATTCTTGCAGTGCAGAGGGAGGGGAAGGGTCAAACCACGTGAGCAGCATATGAAGGGAGCCGGAAAGTACCCCGTCTTTCCCCGTGCCAGAAACAGATCCCCAGCCACAGGTCACAGGGCTTTTGGCTCAACTCTCATCATGTAATCAGCTGGGCCCTCTCTTTCATCCAGACCCAAGCTGCTTACTCCTCTGCTCTTCCTCCTGGCCATGGCTAGCCCAGGCCTGCCGTCTCTCTTCTTCCCAAACGCACATTATCCTTTCCCTATCTTAAAAACTTTCTACAAACCCCACATTTTCCCCTGCCTAGGGATCAACGTGATACACACAGAAGGATTCAATGAACCATTTCCATCCATTGAATGACTAAGTTATGGGAGCATCTTAATGTATTTAATCAAAGGAACAAGTCACCAATGATGAGATTTTACCCTCTGGAGACAGGGCAGTGGACAGAGATATGCTTTTCTTTATTTTAGGCCTTCCTAGGAAAACCTTGAAGTAACTGGGATCTAGGTTCTCAATTAGAGCACAGAATTTTGGAGTCTAGAAAGATGGCCCTGTTGGTAAAAACTCTGGCTGCACTTCTTGAAAGTCAGAATCCAGTTTCCAGCACCAACACTACAGGGCTCACAGTGGCCTGTCCATTCCATGTCTAAGGGATCTGAGACACTCTTCTGGCCTCCACAGGCATACACACAACTCTCTCTCTCTCTCTCTCTCTCTCTCTCTCTCTCTCTCTCTCTCTCTCTCTCTCTCCAGATGTTTGAAATCTGAAAATGTGCCTTTCAAGTCTATACCATTAACTGCTTTCTAGTTTCTTCTACAGACTCAAGCTGAGATAGCAACATTCAAAATCTCAGCATATCTCGCAGACCTAAGGTTCCAGGCATGGTGATACACACCTGTGTCCCACCCTTTGGAACAGTAAGCCCCAAGTTAAATGCCTTTTATAAGTTGCATGGTTATGCTGTTTTGTGATGGCGATAGAAAAGAAACGAAGTCAGACCCCTACTTTCCACCAACACAAAAGCTAAGAACGTGGATACACTAAGACAAGAGGGTCTTGAGTTTGAGGCCAGCAACATTTGAGCTACAAGTGGGACCCTGTCTCAAAAGCAGAAAAAGCAATCACTCCTGGTTTAGAAAGCTTGAAAAGCAGACTTGGAAAATGTGTTTATGTCACCAGTCTTGAAGATGGCTGATACCTACTGCAGCTCTTCCCACCATGAATCAGGCCCTCCTCCTCCTCTTCCTCCTCTTCCTCTTCCTCTTTCTTCTCTTCCTCCTCATCCTCTTCCTCCTCCTTCTCCTCCTCCACACCTAGGAGCAGGGATGGTTTTGACATCAGAACACAGAGGTGACTTCAAGCAAATGTGGAGTTTAGGCCTCAAAACTAGGCAATGTTCTTTCCTTCTGTCTTCTGGAAGCAGTCCACTGTTGTGTGAGCCACTAGGCTGGCACGCTGAGTGTCAGGAACCTGTTGAATGACTCTGCCACCTGAGACCCTAGCTCAAGCAAACATATGACCACACCCATCTGAAACCAGAAGACTGCACAGCTAAACTGCTGACCACAAAACTGAAGTGAGAGGTGGTACTCCCTCAGGAGACCATAATCACACATTGTTATCATTGATAAAAAAACGACAAAGGATCCAGTGTTCTCACCCCAAGTGCAGTCAGAGACAGTTCATTCTGGAACCAAATGTGAGTGACCATGGACGGCCAGGGGACACAGATCCAGGCTCTTCCAAATGTCACGTGACAGGGCATTATCCCAGTGATGGAACAAAGGTAGAGAAGAACCAGAGCATTCTTTCATATGCAGCAGTGGAACTGTCTGGTGGTTTCAACAAGGCAGGGGAATGTGTGCTTTGAGCCTTGGTCACCCACCATCTTCTGTCATGCTTAGCCTTTAGGTTGGTGAAAGGTAGGGATCTGACTGTCTCAGTTATTTTTCTATTGCTGTGACAAAACACCATGGGCAAAGCAACTTATAAAAACATTTAACTTAGGCCTCACTGTTCGAGGGTGAGAGTCCATGACCGTCACGGTGGGGAGCATGGCAGCAGGCAGGCACGGCGATGGAACAGTAGCTGAGAATTTACCTCCGATCACAAGCATGAGGCAGAGAGAGGGAGGGCTAACTGAAAACGGTGTGGGCTTTTAAAACCTCAAAGCCCTTGGGGCTGGCGAGATGGCTCAGTGGTTAAGAGTGTCGACTGCTGTTCCGAAGGTCATGAGTTCAAATCCCAGCAACCACATGGTGGCTCACAACCATCCGTAATGAAATCCGATGCCCTCTTCTGGAGTATCTGAGGACAGCTACAGTGTACTTACATATAATAAATAAATCTAATATATAAAAAAAAAAA
>LR753551.1:76503-254975 GCA_902729485.2 Mus minutoides
AGGTCTATGTATACATCCCCTAAAGGATCTTCAAGACAGTCAATAGGATGTCACACACAGAGCAAGATAGATGGTCATCACAGGAGGTAAAGGTAAGTCAAGACTGTCTAGCTCGCAGCCTGTAACACTCTGAAGGCTCCGTAGAGTCACAGAGGTCCTCAGCAGCCAAGCAGCACGGGAGAAGCTGGGGTGGGTATGGCTCTCCTCCTCCAACTTCAGGTCACGTGACACAGCAACATGGTGGCAAGGAGAAACTTTCCCAGGAGAAGAACCCATGTGACAACATAATGTCCCCTCAGGTGTCAAGATGTGGGAAACAACAGTGAGACATCCCTCTCAGAACATGCGTGATCACACGGGTGCAAAAACGCAGTTGTGACCTCAAAGGGAATAGAGCATGATTGCTGTGATGAGACACCATAACCAAAGAGCAAGCTGGAGAGTAGGGGGTTTGTGAACCTTACACTTCCCTGGTGCTGGTCATTACCAGAGGAAGTCAGGACAGGAACTAAGCAGGCAGGACCCTGGAGGCGGGGCTGATGCAGAGGCCATGGAGGGGTGCTGCTAACTGGCTTGTTTCCCCGTGACCTGCTCAGCCTGCTTTTTTTTTTTTTTTTTTTTTTTTTCCGAGACAGGGTTTCTCTGGCTGTCCTGGAACTCACTTTGTAGACCAGGCTGGCTTTGAACTCAGAAATCCGCCTGCCTCTGCCTCCCAAGT
Source organism: Mus minutoides (assembly GCA_902729485.2). Classification (NCBI taxonomy): domain Eukaryota; kingdom Metazoa; phylum Chordata; class Mammalia; order Rodentia; family Muridae; genus Mus; species Mus minutoides. Next base: position 77,222 of record LR753551.1, read on the forward strand.
GCTGGGATCAAAGTCGTGCACCACTACCGCCCGGCTCAGCCTGCTTTTTTATAGAACCAGGACCACCAGGAATGGCACTACACACCATGGGCTGGGCCCTCCCCCATCAATCACTAATTTAAAAACACACCTTACAGCTGGATCAGACGAAGGCATTTCCTCAGTCGAAGCTCCCACTCTCTCTGATGACTCTAGCTTGTATCAAGTTGACATAAAACTAGCCAGTACAGAGACAGTTTATCCATACGTGACCATAGCCTAGGAACCCAGATTTGGGTTGTTCTGAAAGACACATTCCTTGGTAGAAGTGGCTATGGGAGACTGTCTTACCTACAGAGAAATGGAAGCTATAAATCAAGGCACTTACCATGTTCATCGATGGGACCATAGCTAGGCTACAACAAATCGGTGTGACCATGCTGTACAGTTCAAATGTTATCTGATGGTATTCTTAGCACTTGGATTGGTAGATGCTAGGAGTCTGCTGAGAACGTAAAGGCTTTGATGTCATGGGCTGTTAGGTCAGATAAGGATGGGCAAGGAATGACCTTCAAAGGAACTAAAAGTGTCCCAAGATAATTTGGCTCCAGACTGCAACATTCTGACTCAACATAATCACAACATCCAGGCAGTATGGCCTTGTAGAGGTTTAACCAGTGTAGCTGTTCTTCAACTCACAAGGCTCGGCTACTTCATCTACGCCTCAGAATGTGGCGCTCAGAGAGGAGACATGTTCTCACATGCTCTTCTTCCAAATGGAATTACAATCACAGAGGGAGAAAAATCAGAGGCTCTGTTACTTGACTCTAAGAGGGTCTAATGTTTCCCTGGAGAATTCAGTTTAGAATTCCCTGAGTGTTGAGAGAAGACACTTCCCTGACCCCTACAAGTTGCTCCAGGCTGGTAACCTCCTCGAAGTCCCGAGTAACAGGGGACCCTGCATCACCAGACATGGAGGTCTTAAAGGTTAACCCTGGTACATTAGAGCCAACCAGAAGACACACTGCAGAGCACAGGAAGCTCCGAGCTCTGAAGGTAGTGTCACAGGCCCAAGGCCCCGGCAGATCTTTCCCAGTGTAGAGCAGACTGCAGCCCTGTCTCCTAGTATTTACTTCTAATTGAAAGCCAGCGCGCTGAGCAACTCCACCCAGGCATGAAGTGCAGGTCTGTGACAGCTTCCCCAGCCCTCTGTTCTCAGAGCAGCTTCCATGGGCTTGAAAGAGAAAATGTCAAGGAGACATAGAATTAGAACTTGCTTTTGCTTTTGAAAAAGATCTCTCACCTGCAATCCTAGCACTCAGGAGGCGGGGACAGGAGGAGCCCAAGTTCAAGGACAACCTGGGCTACATAGTAGGGCCAGGTGTCATATATGCTATTCCCCTTCCCACTAAAAATATAGAACCTCCCCACTCCTTTTCTGATTGGCCTTTTGAAGGCTCCAAGTAATTATGCTAACATCGGAGACACCCTGAGGGTCCGAGACAGGGAGATGAGATTAGAACACTCAAGGCAACCCCTGATGGGACTGGAGGTTGCTTCCATGATCCATCCATCCATCCATCCATCCATCCATCCATCCATCCATCCATCCCGGCAGCCTGTGGATGTGTGACTGCGAGGGCAGTCATTCATTCCTCAGAGCCACTCTTCAGGAGGCTGAACTGTTGGCTCAGCAGTTACAGGTTGTGCACTGCTCTTGCAGGGGACCCAAGTTCAATTCCCAGCATTCACATCAAGTGGCTCACAGCCACCTGGAATTCCAGCACCAGGGGACGTGATGTCTGTTACTTTTGCAGGCACCTACACAAAAGTGCACACACCCACATACCAAAAGGCACCAGACCAGGTGATGGCAGCTCAAAAATAACCCAGGGGAGCAAAGGTCATGCCATGGGAGGGAGAGACAGGAGTGTGTGTGTGTGTGGGGGGGTGTTGATCACAGTCCCTGGAAACATGTTGAAATAGGGCTGCCACGGATCAGCAGGGCTGGCACGGAGGAAGAGCAGAGGTGAATTAAGGGACAGAAAAGAGCAGTGAGAGGAAGCACATTGGAGAGGTCACAAGGAAGTCAGTTGCCCAGAGGATGACATATTAGGTTTAGCCCTAACCTTCCCACACATGGCACTTATGAGTGTGCATACACAGATACTTAAAATAAATATATATTTAATTCTAGTTTTAATAAAAAAGTCGCTTGTCATTCAAGGAACTACCAAGAAGAAAAAAACCTCAGGAGTGAGTGGGACACCAGGGTCATACCCATCACAGGTCTGATCCTCCGCTAGGGAGACAACTGTGTGCCGGGGCAATTGTGGGATCAGGAGCAGAGCAGAGGGGAGGCATGTACTAGGAATGACTCTGCAAGAACAGAGGCAACTCCAACCAGAGGCTCACAGGAGAGCTGGGGAAGGTATGGAAGACGGAGGGACCTGGGGGGCAAACAGGATATGTGCCGCTCCTTGCCTCCACCCTGCCTGTCAACCCCAGGTGAGAGATGTCACATGGGCCTGTGGAGAGACTCTGCAACAGGACCAGGAACCTCCACTGACAGACCCAGGCAGCTCATGGTGACCCCACAGAAAGGAACTAGTTTCTACTCTGTTCCCATGTTCTATGTCTAACCAAAGGCCATTAAGGCCAGAGCTGTGGCTAATGACTGCTAGTCTTCCAGAGAGCCAGGCAAAGGGGCACACAGTCTCTGCAGGGGCTTGGGGCTTGGGGCTTTCCCAGGTCTATCTTTGAAATGTCCTTTTGGAGTAGCTTACAAATAAGGAAACTGAGGCCTAGGGAGAGAAACTGAACCATGTTTTTTTTTTTTTTTTTTTTTTTTAATTTTATTTAATCTTTTTGTACAGACAGGATTTTATCCTCCTCCTGACCCACCCTCTGACTGTTCCACATCCTGTACCTCCTTCCCCTTGCCTCCACAAGGATGCCAGCCCCAGCCCCCTATCCCCCACCCCCCACACCAAACCTTACCACTCCTTGGGGCCTCAAGTCTCTTGAGAGTTATATGCATCTTCTCTGACTGAACCAGACCCATCAGTCCTCTGCTGTATATGTGTTGGGGACATCATATCAGCTGGTGTATGCTGCCTGATTGGTGACCCAGTGTCTGAGAGATCTCTGGCGTCCAGGTTAGTTGAGACTGATGGTCCTCCTACAGGGTTGCCCTCCTCCTCAACTTCTTCCAGCTTTTCCCTAATTCAACCACAGGGGTCAGCAGCTTCTGTCCATTGGTTGGGTGTAAATATCTGCATCTGACTCTTTCAGCTGCCTGTTGGGTCTTTCAGAGGGCAGTCATGATAGATCCCTTTTTGTGAGCTCTCCATAGCCTCAGTGATAGTGTCAGGCCTTGGGGCCTCCCCTTGAGCTGGATCCCACTTTGGCTCTGTTGCTGGACCTTCTTTTCCTCAGGCTCCTCTCCAGTTTTGTCCCTGCAGTTCTTTCAGACAGGAACAATTATGGGTCAGAGTTCTTGACTGTGGGATGGTAACCCCATCCCTCACTTGATGCCCTGTTTTTCTGATGCCCACTGTAGGGCATCTCATCTAAGGTCCCTTCCTTTGAGTCCTGAGAGTCTCCCACCTCCCAGGTCACTGGTACATTCTGGAGGGTCCCTCCACTTCCTACCTCCGGAGCTTGCCTGTTTCCATTCTTTCTGCTGGCCCTCACCAGCTTCAGTCCTTTTACCCCACCCACTACCTGATCATGTTTCCCTCTCCCCTTCCCTGTCCCCTTTTCCACCTAGGTCCCTCCTCCCCTCCCTCCCTCCCCCTCCTGTGATTTCTTTCTTCTCCCTCCCAAGTGGGACTGAGGCATCCTCACTTGGGCTCTTCGGTTTGTTAGCCTTTTTGAGTTCTGTGGATTGTTATCTTGGGTATCTGAACTTTTTTTTTTTTTTTCAATATCCACTTATTAGTGAGTACATGCCATGAATGTCCTTTTGGGTCTGAGTTACCTCACTCAGGATGATATTTTCTTTTTTCTTTTCTTTTTCTTTTTCTTTTTCTTTTTTTTTTTTGGTTTTTCAAGACAGGGTTTCTCTGTATAGCCCTGGCTGTCCTGGAACTCACTCTGTAGACCAGGTTGGCCTCGAACTCAGAAATCCGCCTGCCTCTGCCTCCCAAGTGCTGGGATTAAAGGAATGTGCCACCACGCCCGGCTTAGGATGATATTTTCTTGTCTCATTCATTTGCCTGCAAAACTCAGGATGTCGTCATTCTTAATAGCTGAGTAGTATTCCATTGTGTAAATGAACCACATTTTCTGTACCCATTCTTCTGTTGTGGGACATCTGGGTTGTTTCCAGCTTCTGGCTATCACAAGAGACTTAACCACTTATACATTGAAAATATATCATTTTGTAAAGAAACCCAACTTGAAGTCTCTAGAACAAGACAGGTTGTTGGTTTGTTGTTTGTTTTAACAGAGGTGTTATGACAAGAAATTTCTAATTGTTTTGGTCTTTTTTTTTTTTCGAGACAATCTCACACAGCACAGTCTGACTTTGAAACTCCTGTGTAGCTGTACTGGCTAGTTTTGTGTCAACTTGACACAGCTTGGGTTATCACAGAGAAAGTAGCTTTAGTTGGGGAAGTACCTCCATGAGATCCAGCTGTGGGGTATTTTCTCAATTAGTGATCAAGGGGGAAAGGCCCCTTGTGGGTGGGACCATCTCTGGGCTGGCAGTCTTAGGCTCTATAAAAGAGCAGGTTGAGCAAACCAGGGGAAACAAGCCAGTAAGGAACATCCCTCCGTGGCTTCTGCATAAGCTCCTGCTTCCTGACCTGCTTGAGTTCCAGTCCTGACTTCCTTGGTGATATACAGCAGTATGGAAGTGTAAGCTGAATAAACCCTTTCCTCCCCAATTTGCTTCTTGGTCATGATGTTTGTCCAGAAATAGAAACCCTGACTAAGACAGTAGCTAAAGATGACCGCGGGCTTCTGATCTTCCTGCCTCCCCCTCTCATGTGAAGATGACTGTATGTGCCATCATCCGTGATTTATGTGGTCTCTGGGATTGAACCCAGGGCTTCATGCATGCTAGGCAAGTACTCTACCAATTGAAACACACCACTAGTCCCAGATAAATACGAGCTAGTGAATCTTGATTGCAAGTCTCTATGAGATCTTCCCAGCCAGCTGGCTCTGGCCCATGGGAGGTACACACTTTGATGGTCCTGATTATTTTACTGTGGAAGACACAGAGCTTTAGTGAGACTGAACTAGACAGCGTCTAGGGCCCCTGGAGACCCTAAGCAGTTACGTACCACGATCTTGGGCAATTTTGCTACAGTGCAAACATCACAGACTGTATACTTTACCAACCTGGTTGATGCAGCTTCCTGCATGCTAAGGCTGTGTGGTGCACCGGGGCTGTATGTTTGGGCCCTTGTTGCCGAGACTTAGTGAGGTAGTGAGTGTATAAGTCTAGTCTAATTTACTGATGACTTAAATCACTACTTTTGATTCGTCAAAACAAAACCAGAAAATGTCCCCACCACCCACAATGAAAATGTGTGCTAAAATAACAAAACTCTTTCCACTGAACTAAACCACTCCGGGAACTCTTCACTGAGTGATACCAAGGTGGTTGACATTGCCAAGAACAGCACACACCAAAAAAATTAAAAAAAAAAAATCAGAGCCACCTACTTGGATCCATCGTAGGCACAGTCTCTATCACCACACCTGAAAAATCCCAACTTTGACCTGCCTTTTGGTTCCAAGATTGAGGCTTCCTGGGGAGGAAGGAAAAGGCATTCAGGAGCCGTGGTATCTCTCAGTGCCATAGGCCATGAGTCTGTGGGGACTCTGTTGGAACAAGCCACAGGAAATCCGGGTTTGGCTGGCTAAAAGTCAAAAATCAATCTGTTAGGTCATGTCCCAGAGAAAGCCTGGCTTCAGGTCTCGATTGGCTCAGACCCAAAGGATGTCACAATGGCAGCTTCCCTCTCTGTATGATGTCACTCAGCTGACTCTGGTGCCAACCTCAGCTCTCCTTGTCGGCCCGGGGCCTGCACAGCTCTTGGGCCACATGTTCTGAGTAGGTCAGATCTGGGTTCACAGCAGAGATCTACTTCAGCAGTGCACACTGGGGCAGGACAGGAGGAAGGGGAGTCTGCAGTGGTGATGGTGGGGGAGAGAAGGAGACCTTCACTCTGGAGCCTGACTAAGGCTCTCACCAGCATAGAACAAGACTCCCAGTGTAGGAACATTGGCTCTGAAGGTTGCTGACACAATGTTCTTTGTAGATAGAGCATGTTAAAAGAGTTCTGAACTGTGCTTAAGGCTTAAGCTTATGTGACCTTCAGGGATGGCCTGATTCTACTTCTGATTCTGAGAACCTCACAAACAGTAAAAAAGAAATAATATAAATAAATAGTCTTTAGTTAGGGTAACTATTGCTGTGATGAAACACCATGTTCAAAAGCAAGTTGGGAAGGAAATGGTTTATCTGGCTTACATATTCTGAATCACAGTCCATTGAGGGAAGCCAAGGCAGGAACTGAAACCAGGCAAGAACCTGGAGGCAGAAGCTGATGCAGAGGATGTGGAGGGTGCTGCTTCCTGGCTTGTTCCTGGCTTGCGAACAGCCTTCATACCTCACAATTGCCAGCCTTTCCCTCCCTAGCCCTGCAGCCTTTGTGACCTGGGATTTTACCTCATCAGGAGTGCCCACTCCCCAGGAACTGCTCTGTGATCTCATTTAAGTTTTGAGGTGTGACTTAAAGAACCTCAAAACCAACCTTGTGGGTACTCTAAAGACAATATTGGGGCTAGAGAGATGGCTCAGTGGCTAGTAAGCACTCACTGCCCTTCCGAAGGTCCTGAGTTCAATTCTCATACCTGCATGGCAGCTCACAACTGTCTGACGCCATCTACAGATGTACATACAGACTATATATATATATATATATATATATATATATATATATATATATATATATATATATATCTTAACAACAAAAAAAGACAGCACCAACTCTCCCTGTGCTTGAGAAGCCCATGCCCCCTTTGGGGAGTCTTTTCTTTCCCCCACAAGTTCTTCTATTTCTCTATTAGCTCATTCTCAGATTCTTTCCCACTTTCATAAAGTCAAGAATCCAGCTTTAGCTAAGTGAAGGTCCCTAAAAGGAACATCTCAAGGCTGCAGGACAGACCATAGGGCTTCTGCAGGACAGACCATAGGGCTTCTGCAGCCAGAAGCCTGTTTGCAGGAGTTCTCGAGCTCCCCATACTGCAGTGAGTGACCCCTCTCTCCTAGTCCCTCAAGGGTTCCCAAAGGAGAAAAGTATGCCCTACCTCCTGACTCAACCGCCTTCAGCACTTCATTCTGTGGCTACTTCTGAGCTTGGATATGGCCTTCTAGAAGCCATCTCTACTGAAATCTACACCTCCCCAAGTTCATGGTCTCTCAGTAAGTTGTCCACACCTGGCATGACAGAACTTCCTTTCACATCAATTCCCTCATAGTCTATTCTCACCGTCCCTGACCCTGTCTCACTCACTCCTAACCAAACAGTAAGCAGTCTGAGGTTGCCCTTATCCGTGCTCCTCTCTGAGAGTTCACCATGAAGCATGACCTGGGGTAGAAACTCAGTGATAATAAATGAATGAATGAATGAATGAATGAAGAAAATGGGGGGGGGCAGTAAAGTCTCCTTCAATGACTGGATTCCCTGGGTCTTGAGGCTGGTACCTACTTCCACATTAGTCTCTTCTTTTGCTGGTCTTTGCCCCTCCAATCTCCTCTACCCATACCCAGAGCAGTGTAAACTCAGAACCCGTGCTGACCTCCTAGCCTAATCTGCAGGACCCTCCATGTAACCCGCAGAGTCCTGGTCCACTCACCTCCACCCCCACTTCTGTTCCAGCAGACAGGCCTGTCCCTCAAAGTGCTGTGGGAACTCTGACCTTGCCCCAGCTGTTCCTGACGCAGCACAGTCCACCCGTGAGTCTTTGCAATTCATTTCTTGATGACTTTTAGATTTCAGCCCAGGACACTCTTCCTGACTGCCAGCTAAAGTCAAACCAAGCTGCCTGCTGCTTGGAGCTTCAGCCTTCTTGGCGCTGCTGATTGACAGCTGGAACTCTGATCTGTGAGCTTAAGGGCATAAACACAAGATTCCCAAAGCAGGATGGTGTGGTCTTCCCCCTGCAGTGTGTCTCCCCAACAGGACATCAATGCCAGCTGCCTAAGAAACACTTGAGCTTGGTGAACAAAAGACAGAGGAGAGGAGGTAGGAAGGGAATGGGGAAGAAGGACAAGAAGAAGGAATTAGTACTCCAACCAAAGGACAACTGAATAGAGAGGACCGGAGAGTGCAGGAATGGAGCTCAGTTGTCTGAGTATTTACCTAGCATGCACAATTGCAGGGCCCCCAGAATGCAGTCCCCAGCACTGTATAAACCAGGTGTGGTACTAAAGGCTTGGAATCCCAGCACACCGAAGGTGCATGTAAGAGGATCAGGGGTTCAAGGTCATCCTCAGCTATATAGTGAGTTCACAGCCAGCCTGGGATACAGGAGACCTTTGTCTTACAGCAGACGAAAAGCACAGTGGAACATTTGCAAAGGCAGGCAGCAGCTCTTTCAAAGGATGGAGTGCCCAAGAGCTGTTTGAGTACTTTTCAATTACTAGCTGGGGAGGGGAGAGAGAGGTACAAGAATTGTCTTCACTTTGCTTGGATTTACCTGGCTTCTGGGCAAAACATTCCAGGCCGAACTAAGTCCTCTGCCTGCCTCTCTGGGACCTGATGTCTGAAGCCCATTCAGACCCGGAGGGTTTGGAGTTCATTTTCTTTTGGCAAACCACCAGCTTTCCTTTTCTAAAGGAAAATATAAAATATAAAAAGACACTCACATAACATCTTGGAGATCAAATGACTCTTGGAAAATTGCATTTTGATGAGTGAGGGAATCCAAACATATGGATTAAGTTCTCCTTAGATCTCCTCGGGGAGATGAGGGCCAGCCGGGAGCTGGGCTCAGCAGGCTCAGGCAGCAAAGTTCTGTACCGCCGGCTAGGAATATGCATTGGGTGCACCGGGGGGGGGGGGGGGGGGGGGGGGGGGGGGGGGGGGGGGGGTGGGTTGAGCTATCTGAGGTCCTGACAGTGACTGTTGACCACATTCCAGCTGGCTCAACCGCAGGGGAAGCATGCACTTAAAAAAAATTTAAAAAGACTGCTTCCTTTCCTCTGGCTTCCCCTACCCAAGGGGGCCAAGCTTTGGGGGTCTTATTAGTGACTGGAAAGGATAGTGGGTTCCTGTTCCATCTGTATGATTTATCCCAGAAAGCAACCTCCAAGTTTCTCCCTGGAGGAAACGCCAGAAGGATCTGCTGAAGCCAGATCCTTACAATCAGGTACCTAGGTGACTGCACTGATTCTTTTTATGGCTCCGTTCCTATCTCAATTTCGCTGATGCAGGCAGGCTCAGACTCTGAGACCTTGCATCAAGCATGATTCATGCTGTCACTGCTGGGAACAAGCGCCACCAGGCACCAGCACTTCCAGCTTTCTTACTTAAGGCCAGAGAAAACTCAAGGCTATTGCCTCTGTTCTCAGCCTGACCTGCTCAAGGCAAGGACCGCTGACGGCTTGCTTAGTGCTGAGTGCAGACAGCAAGTCGACCAATGAGGTTGCGTGAGTGCTGAGTACAGACAGCAAGTCAACCAATGAGGTTGTGCGTCCGTTCTTGTCCCCCTCTCAGTACACCTCCCAAGGGCAACTGCTGCTATGCCTGCTTTACAAAGAAGGAAACTGAGGCATACAGGGGTTCTGCAACTTAAACGTCTAGGAGCTGTGTAGATTTGGAATCTGGGACTTGGACCAAGTGCTTTACCAATGCCAGATGTATCCTCATCCTTTACAGCCTCTAAGATGTCATGTGCTTTGGCAAGATGTCATGCGCTTTGTCTGTTTGTGAGGAACAGTGTCCCTCTGGCATAAGATGGCTGTTGCCCTCTTGAACTGACATTAACTGTGATTACCCAGGGAGACCTGCATAAGATTGGGCCCATTAACCCTCCGTCTCGGAGGCGAGGAACTTAGCATGCCCCACACCTTCACAAATGTTCACAGATAGCTAACAGTATCTCGGTGGAGGACAGGCTCAGTGGGCCTTGCCCCTCCTCTAGACTTGTAGACAGAATGTGGTTGGTTGCTGAGAGAGAGGCTCCCCAGGACCCAAATCTCCCTGAAGATAACACAGGCAGTGAAAGGTTCCCAGGGAGAGATTGTGGCTTCGGTGATATGGCTGATTTTAAGTTGGCCATCCGCTTATAATTAACTAAACTTGCCCCTGAGACATCATCTTCTGAAGCTGGCGCTGGGCTCCACCAAGTACCTATGCGCTTCCTTGAGGGGTCAGTTCGTACGTAGAGTATTCAGAGTATCTGGGCTGCTTGGCTGACCATCCTCTGCTCAGGCAGCTAGGCAGCAGGGAAGAGTCTAACAACCTGCCAGTTACAGAGTCAAATCAGCTCAGCAGCTCCTGTATCTGATGCCCCTCCTCCTCCTCCCCCTTCTCTTCTTCCTCCTCTTCCTTCTTTTCCTCCTCCTCCTCTTTCTTCTTATGTAGTCTAGACTGACCTTGAATTCACAGAGACCTACCTGCCTCTGCCTTCCAAGCACTAGAATTAATAATGTATGAGCTAACATGCACGACTTTCAAGTAACTTTTAACATCCAACTTCTTTATAGGAAAAAAAAATGAAGCAGTAAAACGGTTATAATCAAGGCCGATCTGTAACATTATCAATGCCTCCACAGTACTGAAAGGGTGCTTCAAAGCATTCTACAATGTTTGCTGTTTAACCTCTGTTCCAATATCCCAGGCAGAGCTGAGTGCTTCTGGTCTGTTTCACTCCTATCACCTGACAAAAGTCTTCCACACCTTCTAACCTAGGTTTCATGCATCCATAAGGCTACCGATGATTGATTGGTTGGGTCTCGTGCTATACTGGAACTCAGAGCCTTGTACATTGTAAGCAAGTGCTCTATCGTGATGTTACACTTCTATACACTCATGAAGGCTTTTAAGGAACTCCCAGGTCAGCTCGGTAGAACACCTTGCTTCTCCCCAGAGGCTATCCAGCTACTCTCCATTATAAAAGTGACTTCTACTATTATGGGAAGCCCACAAGAGATAACCACTTAGACACAATTTATAGCCAACTGGAAGTCTTTATTCTAGCTGGCTGGAACTACACTCAGGTACTTGGGACCCAAGTCTAGTGTCATGTGTTTAGAGCCAGGGGGATTTGAAGGCAAAATCATATCCTGGTATTTTACATGGCAGCTTCAGGGGAAGGTTTTGAGCAAGCAAGCAGCTAAACAGAAGCTAAGACAAACTATCTTGACCCTAGGTTCCTAGAATAGAATCAGGTAATTTTCCATGGGATTCTCTACCAAGGAGATCAAATTCTCATTAAACCTGAAATGGCATCAGCAAGATGGAGCAAGGAGAACCCTCTGCACTGTCTTGCCTTGCCACACTACAATGATTGCAGCCCGGCTGGGACACTATACTTTCATAAACCACAGACTCCTGATATGTACAAATGGGAAGAATAAAAGAATCCCATGCAAGTGAACATGTGGGTTTGTGCTGGGTCCTGCAATCTGGTTTCTGGACACTTGTTGCAGTGGCTTCGCCTGACTGTAGATTCTTCCAGGAAATGCAGGAGTCACTGACTGGATTTTTTTTATAGGAAAGTTGGGGAAGCAAAGCAAGCAATGGTGACTGAGAGCTAGCTATGTGGTGGACAGGAGCTCAGACTCTCCTCCTTCACTAAAAAAGAAACTGAGGCCCAGCCAAAGCTACATATTTACTAAGAACAGAATCAGGATGAAACCCACGAATTCCTGTCCAGAGTTCAAAGTCTTCCCTGATGAACTGGATTGTACTCTGTTTTCTTTTGAGGCAGGGTCTTGCTATGTTGCCCAGGCTGACCTTTAGCTCATGATTCTCCTGCTTCAGCTCCCGAGTTCTCCTGATTTCTGAAGTCATTATGTGGTAGTCATGCCACATTTTATTTTATGTTGATCTGAATTTTTCAAGGAGCTAATTCCAAGAAAAGACACAGAGGAGAAACACTAAAAATAATGCCTGTAAGGGAGTGAGTAGGTGGGCTGGAGGGGTGAGGACCTGTTAGAATACCTATTATGGCCTGGTGTTGCTGCTACCAAAGACATGAAGTGGAGGGTGGAAATGCCACAGGCCACAGAACAGCTCCTAAGAAGGCCATCAAGCCAATGGGACGGCCTTAGTGCCCAAACAAGAGGCCTAAGTGTCCTCAGAATGGCCCTGCACTGTGCTCTGCTGCAGGTGACAATGGCCCAGGAAAATCTTTCCAGATGTCATTTCAGGTGGGCACACCTTGAGTCTCAGTAGGAAGAAAATGAAGAGAATGAATGGTGAGCGGGTGTGGGCCCACAGTAGATGTCACATTCCACACCGCACACACAGCATGACAGGCACAGCAAACACAGCCCAAGGCAAGGAGGTCCATTCAGAAACCAGCACAGCGAGACAGTACAGTAAGAGACACAGGAACACCTTTGCGGAAGATAAGTCCCTGAGCCTTTCTTAATGAGAGTGAAACAAAGGGCAGGTAAAGCCTGGGCCTGCGCGTGATCCCCAGAACCCACACAGCAGAAGGAGAATCAATTCTTTTAAGTTGTCCTCTTACCTCTATACTAGTGCTGTGTTGTTCACCTAAACACACGCACATGCACACACACACACACAAAGAGAGAGATACAGAGTCAGAGAGACAGAGACAGAGAGACAGAGACAGGGAGAGACAGAGACAGAGGAGACAGAAAGACAGAGACAGAAAGACAGAGAGACAAAGAGAGACAGAGGAGAGAGACTGAGAGAGGAAGGAGGAGGAAGAGAGGGAGAGAAAACGAATAAACAAATAAGAAAACTCTAAAAAGATGTTTTTAAAAGAATAAAACAAAATAAGTTGGCATGCATGCACTAAGATCTTTAATTCCCAGCTCTACATAAACCAGGAATGAAGGGGGCTGGGGAGACAGCACTGTGGGCAAAGCCCTTGCTGTGGAAGCATGAGGGCCTGAGTGTTTCCCCAGCACTACGGGAGGGAGAAAGTGGATTAGGGAGCTCATTGCCAGTCAGTCGAGGCTAGACAGAATACTCCAAGTTTAATGAGAGACCTTGTCTGGAAAACAAGATAGAGAATGATAGAAAAAGATATCAGATAACAACAGCTTCTGGCCTACACACACTCATGCACAGACAAGTATACCCCCCCACACACACACACGCATGCACACACAGGATCACATATACATGCATACAACATACACATGCACAAGAATACATGCAAACCTAGTATAGTGGTACATGCCTATAATCCTAGCACTTGGGAGTAGAAAGCAGAGGAAACAGAGGTTCACATAGGGAGTTCAAAGCCAGCCTGGAACCTAGAAGGCTGTCTCAAGCAATAGCAAACAGAAAGCTCACTTGGGAGAAATGGTATCTAGAGACATGAAAGGCAGTCTGGAGCCTGTAGGATTGCCAACAGAGAGCAATGGTTTTGAAGAGAATTACATGTGACCGCGATGTCCTGGGAATTGCATCTCTCCTGGAGCCCAGAGGCTGCTCTCTGCCCAGCTGGTAGTTCATTTGGTGTGTCTGATATCAGGAGTGATATTTTTCAAAGGCAGAAAAGGAATGTCACACTTTTGTAAGGCAGGTGATAAACGCTGTGTCTCAGGGGACCAGGTACCAATTAGGGCCAATTAAAACCAAATTCACCCTTCATTTGGCAGCAGTAGATAATGGAACTCCCGTGTGCCATGAAACTGTGCATGCCACTCAGGAGTCCATCTGCTTAGAGGATGAACTCCATGGGAAAATACTTGTATTGGTCACTCTTGAAGTTAAGAAGGAGGAGGAGGAGGGGGAGGAGGGAGGAGGGAGGAGGAAGAGGAGGAGGAGGAGGAGGAACATGAGAAGAAAAGAAAAGCTGAGTTGGCAAGATGGCTCAGTAGATAAAGATTCTTGGTTCCAATTCTAATGATCTGAGTTCAATACTCAGTCCCTCCATGGGGAAAGGAGAGAACTAAACCATGCAAGTTATCCTCATACCTCCACACACACAATAAATAAACAAACAAATAGTAAATAAATCAACACAGTAATAATAAATTTTTCCCCAAAGAGACTTGTATTTTCCAGCACCATCTGTTATCAACACTTAATTAACTTCCAACTGTTTCAACCTGACCTTGTCATGTGGTGCTCTGGACCACAACTTCTAAGTGTGGGCATTTCGAAGCAGCCTGCCCTCAGGACCCGAGCGCTGAAGCAGGACTTACAGAGATTGTCACATGTGCCTGCTTTTCCTGATGGCTTTCCCCACCTTTGAATTGTCCTACTCTTCCAGCCTGTGATGAATTGGGTTAGAAGACACCCAGTGACTTGCGGTGGTGTAATTGAGTCACTCACTGTCAAGAGCTTTGGTGAAATCTCTCAGGTGTCCCAGCGCTCTCTGGTCTGAGCTCTCTTTAAGCTCCTAGATCAATTTGAATCAAGCTGACAGCATACTACATAGAGCATGATTGGTTTGAAATCAGTTAAGCCCTTTTGAAGTTTTGATTAAGAACCCAACGTTATAAAATGTTAATAGCAAAACCACAAACCATATCTGAAAAGTAAAATCCCCACCCAAGGTTTGATAAAATCATCAGACTCATTACTTCAGCATCACTGAACAAACGAGCCAGGGGGAAGTCGGAGGTAAACTGAGGAAGCAGCTTCTTTAGGCCCAACAGGGATGAGCCCAATAGACGTTCCCCGCCTTTTCTACTTAAATAAAGTCTCACTATGTAGTCTAGGTTGGCCTTAAAGTCACCGTGTAACCCAGGCCAGCTTCCATCTCTTAGTGATCCTCCAGCCTCAGGCTCCCACTGCACCCAGGGACAAGCTGTTCATTGAAGATCTTCTGGCTAGGTGTGAGCCTGAAGTCATGTTAACAGGAATATATTCCTGTGAAAAACACATTGAGGGCTAGGTCTTGGCTCGTCTTCCCTCTAGCACCCCTGGAACAAACTTAGGATGTGTAACCTTTATAAGCATGGCAGGGAAATTTGAGTGCAGCCCTCTCCTAGGTTTAAAACTAGGGAGGGAAAAAAGAGGCTAACGAGTAAGTCAGAGTCTGTATTAAAATAATGTAATTAATTTACTATGAGAGGGGCTTACTCATCGTCCTTTGATAAGTTAGTTAGATCCTAATCGCTATCTCTGCTCTTTACAGCTTCCCCACTAGGCACTCTTAATTCTCGTTGCTTTTAGAGATTGAAGTAGAGAGGATTAGCCTGTCTTCCCCTAGGATCACAGTGAGCATAAAGGGCAGAAGCAGGCTTCAGTGATGGTTTGCCTCTTAAGTGGAGATGTCTGTCTGGTGAGAGATCGGTCTAAAGCATGAGCCTCAGCACCAAGCTGTATGGGCTTACCCCACCACCACCACCCACCCCCACCCCAGCGTCACTCCTTTCTATTGCAATGAAAGCCTGGCCAAGAACCTAGCTGTTTTGTTTCCTTGTTTCTTTAGATCCTAGACCTTAGGGGACACAGGAGATGGTTGGTTCCCAGTGCGTGTCCCCCAAAGAAATATTTAAGGGTAACAAGAGAGTAACTATCTGCCTCTCCATTGGCCGATCACCTCTGAGGAAATGGCACGTGAGCTGAGGTGTGAAAGACAAGAAGGTGACAGGAACACTGAGGCCAGCAAGGAGAATAGTCAGGAGGGGCAACGTGTACAGAGGCCCCGTGAAAGTAAGTGAACCTTTGTATACGCAGGAGAAAAAGACAAGGGTCTGAGCTGTGGGTCAAGACCGGCCAAGTCTGGCCTGGAAGATGATTCAGGGTAGAGTACTTGAGGTGTAAGCATGAAGACCTGAGTTAGGTCCCTGGACTTCTCGGGAAAGCCAGGCTTGGTGGCACATTCCCATCTCTCTGAGGGTGGGGGAGGATGGGGTGGGAAATAAGAGCATCCCTGGGGCTTGCTGGCCAGCTAGCACAGCCTAACAAGTGAGCCCAGGTCCCAGTGATCAGCTCCTGAAGAAAGGCAACTGAGGTAGGCCTCTAGCCTCCACGAGTACATGCACACAGATGACCATGCACTCACACACACATGCACATGCACTTACACACTCATGCAACTATTATACATGAACACACACACACACACACACACACACACAGAGACAGAGACAGAGACAGAGACAGAGATCAGTCCATATTCCTTGAATTAGGGTAGGACTTTTGGCTTGCCCTGACCCACTGAACTCAGCTGAAGCAGCAGTGTTCTGCAAGAGATCTGACACTTCCAAGAAGCACTCACCAGAGCTCTGAGCCCACACTCAGAGGGTCTGAGCTGTGGGTCAAGAAATATTTAAGGGTAGATGGGAGGGGTGAGCTTTAATGTCCACACTCAGAGGGTTCAGGCTGCTCCTGGTGAGACCAAAGAGCAAGCAACGCCCAGTGGACACTCAAGCTTCAACTGATGTCTCAGCCCAACAGAACCACACAGCAAAGGGAACCACTACTGGAACCACACTATCCCGTGCATATTGTTGAGTTGCTTGTCTCACTGCTGTGAACAAATTACACAGCCAACAGCAACATAGGAAAGGAGGGGATGAATTCCCTGACGGCAGGAGGCTCCATGGCAGCAGGCCCGGGAGGCTACTTGTTACAGGTCAGTGGGTCAGGAAGCTGAGAAGGAAATATTCACCTGGCTCTCTCTTGTTACACCATCTTAATCAGTGTGGGTCCCTGGCTCATGGGATGATGCTAGCATCTTTCAGGGTAGGCTTTCCATCATCAGTTAATCCTCTCTGCAAATAGCCTTACAGATACACCCAAAGGTATGCCTTACTAAAGCCCTGGGACCAGAAAGGCAACCCGAAACCAATCAAGTGGCTAACCAACATTAACCATCATATGGAGAGGAAGAGAAATGACCCTACTAGCTGGGTCCAGCCTTTCTACAAAACCATGGAGGTGTGCGTGTGTGTGTGTGTGTGTGTGTGTGTGTGTGTGTGTGTATAGGGGGGGTATATATAGGGGTGTGTGAATGTGTGTGTTTGTGTAGGGGTGTGTTTGTGTAGGGGTGTGTGTGTGTGTAGGGGTGTGTGTATGTAGGGGTGTGTGTGTGTAGGGGTGTGTGTGTGTATAGGGGTGTGTGTGTACAGGTGTGTGTGTGTGTAGGTGTGTGTGTGTATAGGTGTGTGTGTGTATATAGGGGTGTGTGTGTACAGGTGTGTGTGTAGGTGTGTGTGTGTGTGTGTGTGTGTGTGTGTGTGTGTGTATGTGTGGAGGGGTGTTAAGCTTCCATACACCTTGCTTTTCATCTGCAGATCTTTAAGTCAGCTACTGTGGCCAGAGTTCCCTGGAGCCAGATAAACTAATATAAGCATGAGGCTGGGAGGTCAGCCAGGACTGGATCTGGTGGGGCCGGTGACACGATGTTTAGAAACAGGGGTATGACATTGCCATAGTTTGGGTTTTATTACTGGGAAGAGACACCAAGACCAAGGCAACTCTTATAAAGGAAAACATTTAATTGAGGCTGGCTTACAGGTTCAGAGGTTTAGTCCATTCTCATCAGGGTAGGAAGCACGGCAGCATCCAGGCAGGCATGGTGCTGGAGAAGGAGCTGAGAGTTCTGCATCTTGATCCGCAGGCAGCAGTGTCCCACAGAGTGTAGGGCTTAAGCATAGGCGACATTAAAGCTCACCCCTCCCAGTGACACACTCCCTCCAACAAGGCCACACCCACTCCAACAAGGCCACACCCACTCCAACAAGGTCACACCCACTCCAACAAGACCACACCTACTCCCACAAGGCCACACCTACTCCCACAAGGTCACACCCACTCCCACAAGGCCACACCCACTCCCACAAGATCACACCCACTCCAACAAGGCCACACCTGCTAATGGTGCCACTCCCTATGGGCCAAGCACTCAAACACATGAGTCTATGGCGATCATTCCTAGGGCGATCACACGTGACACATAAACCACCACAGACACGACACTCTAGCTGTCATGTGAGGAGTGGATGATGGGGTGTGGACTGACAGAAAAAGGGGATAGCTACAGGTGGCTCTGTGGGAATTTTGTAAGGAATTACTGCGAGTCAGACCTGGATGGTAGCAGTAGAGGATCAGGGAGTTGACTGAAGGTGTTATGGAGATAGAAGCAGGCTTTATACATGCCCAGGAGGCACATGGAGAGGACCATCAAAGATGTATAAGAAAGGACCTTCAAGCTCACTAAGGTTATAGTGAAGCAAGATCTGGAAAAGGACCAGCGATGCCCCAGCAGAGTGCTGGGAAGTGATATAATGATTCAGTCAGTAGAGTGCTTGCCTTGAAAACACAGGACTTGGGCTCCATTCTCAGAACCCACATGTAGTAGCTTACACTTGCTATCCCAGCAATAGCGAGGTGGAAGGCAGAGACAGGCTGGTCTCCAGAGCTTGCCCGTCAGCGAGCCTACTTAGTGGTCAGTGAAACACTCCGTTTCAAACCAAAGGCAAAAGGTTATCTGAGAACACTTGAGGTCCTCCTATGACTATCTGACACAGGCAAACATGTGCACATGTTACCCTCCCCACATGTGTACCTACTCACAGATTATGATTATGAGAACCAATAAACCATTTCCTGCTTACCCCACAGGTGAACTGAGACTGTTGGAAGGACACGGAACACTACAGTCCCCTGTCCTGGTGCTGCGCTGAGCATTTTGTACAGCTGGCTTCATCTCACTCTGCTCCATCCATTAGGTGTGAACGGCCAGCACTCACCCCCGATAAGAAACCAAGATACTCACGAAGATCATAATGAACTGAATGACAGAGTTAGGGATTCCAGAGCTTTGTCTAGTACTCGGAGTCCTTTTGAAAGCTACCGAAGTGATACCACCCTGCTCCTTCAAGAGCAAACACCAGCTGGGCGTGGTGGCGCACGCCTTTAATCTCAGCACTCGGGAGGCAGAGGCAGGCGGATTTCTGAGTTCGAGGCCAGCCTGGTCTACAAAGTGAGTTCCAGGACAGCCAGGGCTATACAGAGAAACCCTGTCTCGAAAAAACCAAAAAAAAAAAAAAAAAAAAAAAAAAAAAAGAGCAAACACCTCCATTGTTTATGATAACTAAAGCAAGTCCTGGTCCCTGAAATGGCAGAAACAAAATTTCTTTTTTTTAGGTGTTCCCAGACCATCTCACTAGGTTGAGTTCAAATTCCAGGTCCCTGGACTAGGAGTTGGTTACAGCTCACCTGAGGCCTGAAGAGGCTGTTGGACTTGAAATTACTTACATCAAAGAGAAAGACAGAGACTCTATCATATGGAGTCTCAAGTAGCCCAGGCTTGCCTTGAAGTCCACACGTAGTCAAGGATGAACCAGAACTTCTGAACCTCCTGCCGCCATGGCCCACGTGCTGGGATCACGGGTGTGCACCACAGTGCCAAGTTTTATATCACAAATCCTTCTCCATTGAAGTTCAGAACATTAAAACGTTAACTTACCCTGTCCCTGGAATTTGTTATACCCTGTTCCTCTAGATAGTACAGGTGGCCTGACTTGACAAACCAGTGAGCTGTGGGATGGGGTTGAGATGGTAGAATTCTACCCTCAGCAGACATAGGGGCCCTTGTTTGAAGCCCTAGGGGCTGAGCTATAGGAGTGTCCTCCCCATAACCCCACACCTGAACCTGCATCAGCTCTGCCTACAGGTCAGAGCTGTCGGGCATATGATTATCTTTGAACTCCATTTACCTTAAAGACACATTTGTTGAAAGATCACTATGCTTTTTTTTTGTTTTTTCGAGACAGGGTTTCTCTGTATAGCCCTGGCTGTCCTGGAACTCGCTTTGTAGACCAGGCTGGCCTCGAACTCAGAAATCCACCTGCCTCTGCCTCCCAAGTGCTGGGATTAAAGGCGTGCACCACCACCGCCCGGCTTCACTATGCTTTAAAAAAAAATGTTTTATTGCTTTTTGTGAATTTCACATCATGCACCCCAATCGCACTCATCCCCCTGTTTCCTCGTTTCTGCCCTCCACCCTGGCAACCTCACCTACAACAGAGGAAAAAACAAAAACAAAAACAAAAAAACCTCTCACAGAAGTTGTACTGTGTCACAGAGTGTCCCACAAGTATAGTCTTTTGTCCACACTTCTTTGCTTGCGAATGTTTCTTGGTCTGGTCTGTGGCCTCTGGCTTCTGCTACTCTATCAATCCTGGATCCTCACCAGGACTCCTCTTGGGTACCCTGCTGTTGCCCTGGGTCGTGGAGATCCTGCAGCTTTGCATCTGTAGAACTGGCTCCAGCAGTTCACGGACGGAGTAGATGTTCGGGCAGGGCAATTCAAAGCTCTGGATTTGGCCCTGAGAGGTAATTGAGCTGGTCAGCCCACTGGCTGTCTGGTTCTCATGTCTTAGGAGACTGGCTCACCAGCAAAGCCCTCAACCAGGGCCAGCTCTACCCTGCTGCTCTGGCAAGGTGCAGGACCCACTTTCCCAAGTGTAGTGAAAGGACAGTCCTCCACTCTTATGTTCCCAAGGCCAGCTCTCCTGCCTGCATTAGATGGCAAGGGACAGGGAAAGGGAAGAGGGTGTCTCTCCTTCATCCATGTCACCCAGCAACAAGAGGTAGGGCAGGCTCTCCTGCACTCACACCCTCAGGGGTGGTAGGGGCAATTCTACTCTCCTGATCCCAAGGCCAGCTCTCCTGACTGTGGCAGCTGGTAGGGAGGGGAGAAGAGGGGATCTCTTCCTTGCCCACACCACCACACAGGAGATGAGTGGCAGGGCCAGCTCTATCTTGCTTGTATCCTCGGGGCTGACTCACCCACAACCCTCCCAATGTATGGGGCCTGCTCTCCTGAGTACTGCAGCTGGTAGCACTGGTCAGCTCTCTTGTTCTCATATCCCTGGGGCTAGCTTTCTCATGATGCCCAGGGAAGGTGTGAGGCCAGTTCTACACATCCCTTAGTGTGATGGTTTGTATATGCTTGTCCCAAGGAGTGGTACTATTAGGTGTGACCCTGTTGGAATAGGTGTGTCACCGTGGGTGTGGGCTTTAAGACCCTTACCCTAGCAGCCTTCAGATGAAGATGTAGAACTCTCAGTTGCTTCTGCGCCATGCCTGCCTGGATGTTGCCGTGTTCCCCATCTTGATGATAATGGACTGAACCTCTGAATGTGTAAGCCAGTCCCAATTAAATCTTGTCCTTATGAGAGTTGTGCTGGTCATGGTGTCTGTTTACAGCAGCAAAACCCTACCTAAACCCTTAGACAGCAGAAGCCCAGAACAGGGACATTTGTTTGCTGCTACAGGGCATGAACCCAGACATAGCCTCCTGTGGCAGCACAGGCCAGGACCCCACCATGGTTCCAGCTGGCATCTCTGGCTTCTGACATCAGGCTGTTCCTCACTACCTCTGAGTCTCCAGTTCTGCCTCTCTTCATTGTGCCCACATCCTTCTGTTTCTCTTTCTCTTCCATTTCTCCATCACTTACTTGTCCCTCTTAGTGGCACCCAGGCTCTCTGGTGTCTGCGGTCATCTCAGGAGTGGTCTCACGAGTGCATTGTGGCAGTGGTCAGGGGTCATCTCGGCTTGCTTTTTTCAGGGAATGTTCGGCTTCTCATAATTCAGATGTTCATAGCTCAGAATCCTGAGCATAAACACAGCCTCTCTCTCCTTTCTGCCGTCTACTGACACACACGTGACACTATAGTCACACCTAAAATGTCTCTCTGGGTAGGGTAGGGCCTTTTTTATTTTAAAACAACTTTTTTGGGTTTTTTTGGTTTTTTTTTTTGGTCTTGTGGGAAATTTCAAATTTACAAAATGCAACAGAGCCAGACTGTGAATACCCAGGTAGCAGGCCTGTGGTGGGTCCAGATTCCTGTCTATCCCTGCCTTCATATTCCTATGCACGACTCAGAGATCAAGTCATCTGCATCACTGTTTACAAAACACAAACCGTTAGCCTAACTTCCTGCATACCTGAATCTTTCCATAAAATCATCACTGGCTGAAGGCCACCTCAACTCCCGTTTTCTTCAGCATGTGTTCTGAAGAGTCAGGGTTGGGGCTCCTCAACCACTAGGGTGGGATGCGCCTTCCAAATTGTTCAGGAAACAGCCCGAGGCTCTTGGGAAGAGTAATTTCTTCCCTCCGGTTTCCTTCACAGTCTGGAATGCAAAAGCCAAACCCAACAGCCACAGGTTTGCCAAGAACTCCAAAAAGACGATCACGTGTCCAATTACCATGGAGACGCGGTGACAAAGGGAACTTATTCCTGCTGTTTAGACAGAGCAATCCAGCAGCCACTGTTAGGAAAGGGAGGCAGGCTGCCTGGGCCATGAACACCTGACTGTCGCCCACGCAGGGCTCGAGGTTGTCAGCACCTGGGATTAGCACACGGGCTTGTGCTGAGAGCTGGCCTGGCCGCTGTGCGGGACACTCGGAGAGCCAGGCTCTTCCTTAGCTATATTCTGTGGCTCAGCCGACGGCTTTACGATGACTTCAACAGAGAACTCATCTAAAGTGTGTTTTATTAGTCTGTATTATTTTGTCCGTTTTCAATGCTGGTCATTTACATGATGAGTCCTGTGATTTGATTAACCCAGGACAATTCCGAGCCTGTTCCCCTGACATGAACGCAGCATTGAATTTGTGGTCTAAAAAGGGCAGGCCTTTCAGTTAGGTATCCTCATAAATCAAGGTACCCAGAGACCCAAGAGTAGAGGTTCCCATGTTTTAAAATAACTGGGTCTGGACCAGCAAGATGGCTCAGCACAGATACTTTGTTCCAAGCCATACAACCCTGAGTTCAGATTCCGAGGCTCCATATAGTGGAAGGCAGAGAAGTCACTCCCGAAAGTTGTCCTCTGATCTCTACACGTACATTTGTGCCCAAAGGTACCCACATTTGCCAGACTAAAAACAATAATATCAGCCAGGTGTGGTGTCTGGAGAATGCGTTTAACCCCAGCACTCAGGAGGCAAAGGCAGGTCAATATCAGAGTTTGAGACCAGCCTGGTCTACAGAGTGAATTCCAGGACAGTCAGGGCTACAGGGAGAAACCCTGTCTCAAGGAAATTTAATAATAATAGTATTAATAATTTAATTATTAATTAATTTAATTATAATGACAATACTAATACATTGTAAAGCAATGAAAGAAAAGAAGAGTTTCGAGGTGCGTGCCTTGGAATCCCAGGTCCATGGGAGTCTGAGGTAAAAGGAGCACCAGGGCTTGGAGGCTAACCTGGGCTACATTCCAAGCCAACCAAAGCCAAAAACAAAATAAAAAAGCCTGGGTTTCAGGGTCAGTGCAAGCCTAGCTAAGGTAGCAGTGAACCCTGTCTTAAAATAAGAAGGAGGTCTGGGACATGGGCCAGTAGTTCAGCGTTTGAGTCAGTTTCTAGTGATGTGGCCATCTCAAATAAAATATATGCAAGTGTTATATGCAGAAACTACTCATAGGAAACGTTGCTGGTGCTCCGACCTTACCCAGGTGGCTTCATTAGTCCTGGGTCCATGTCACAGCAATCCTCAGCCAGACTGGGGACCTTAGAAAGTGCTCCTGGGGGCCTCTGCACCCATGTTACAGCTGTGTAGCTTGGTCCTCTAGTGCGACTCCTAACGGTGGGATCGGGGACAGTCTCTGACTCTGTGGCCTGCCTTAGGGACCCCTTCTCCCTGCTGGGTTGTCTTGTCTAGCCCTAACAGAAGAGGTGCCTAGTCTCATTGCAACTTGATGTGCCACAGCTGGTTGATATTCATTGAGGCTCTGAGGAGAAAAGGAGGAGGGGTGGATGGGTGTGGGGAAGGTGGGAGGTGAGGGGAGAGGGGAAACTGGGGTCAGGGTGTAAGTTAAATTAAATTTAAAAAGAAAAGAAAGTGCTCCTTGGGTGGGGTATTGTAGAACATCCCCTAGAGGTCATAGTGGGAACAAGTTGAGGCAACATCAGTACCTCTCTCCTTCTCCTCCCCTCTCCCCTCCCTCCTTCCCTTCCCCTCTCCCCCTCCCTCCTTTCCTTCCCCTCTCCTCTCCCTCCTTCTCCTCCCCTCTCCCCTCCCTCCTTCCCCTCCTTCCTTCTCTCTTCCCCTCCCTCCTTCCCTCTCCCCCTCTCTCCTCCCCTCTCCTCTCCTTTCCCACCTTCCCCTCCCTCCTTCTCTCTCTCCCTCCCTCCTTCCCTCCCTCTTCCCCTCCTCCTTCCCCTCCCTCCTTTCCCTACCTCTTTCTATCTCCTCCTCTTTCCCTCTCCCCTTCCTCTGTCTCTCCCTCCCTCTTTTCCTTTTCCAAATCCCTTTCCTCTTTATTTTAGTTTATTTTATTATTTTATTTTAAGGTGTGTGACCAGAGAATTCTGGAATACCTCCAGTCCCAGGCTGAGTAGAGCTCCTGGTCATCTTATCTCCAACCTAAAGTGCAATCTTGGGGCTTCCAGGAAAGCCCAGTCAGGGGCAAAACAGCCACAGCGAAGAGTTTGGAGCACACCAGTAGAACTGCCTGATTAGTGGACAGAGGAACCCCAGACTGGGCTCCTTGAGTATCTGAGGAGAAAGGGAGGAGGTTTTGTTAAACCTGTGTGGAAATGTGTGTGTGTGTGTTATCTTTTAAAAAATACAGTAAAATGTGCTTAAAATATAAAGTATTTTCTTTAGAATGTCACATCACAAAGTGTCAGTCCAACTGACATTAATTTTAAAAGGAAAGATACTAGGGTTTAAAGCTTTTAAATGACAGTATAGGATGATGTGGTTTTCAGTGTTTAAGCCTCTGATTCCATCTTGATAGAGGGCTTGATGAGCCGGTTATATCCAGATAGCTCCAGAGTTGCCATGATGGAAGCAGTGCTCAGGGACCTGGTACCCTGTCCATCTGGATTCCCCTCCAGCCTCCTCTTCCATATCATTACCACTGAGACATTCCGCAGGACCCAGCTCTTCCCAGGCTACCAGGACAAGGACCAAACCCTGTCATGCTCTGCTGAATTCTATACGTCTTTGAGCATGTTAGCTCAGCTTTCGATAAGCCCTTTCCTGCAATGCCCTTTGACCTTTGATGCTTTTCTGTGAATGGATGAAGCTGTTGGGAATGGCTGTTTGACAGACTCTTCCCTTATGCCTGGCAACCTGGAGCAAGGATTTACCCAGAGAGAGCTGTACTTCATCTGGAAGGGACACTGTAACCATGGCTACGGAAGACACGACCTAGCTTCAGGAGGCCTCATTCAGCCACAGACTTCACCAGTTCAGGAAAATCCCCATTCCAGGCAAGCAAGCCTTGGTGAACATGAGAAGACCCCACTGACTGCCCCTCTACTCCAGAGCCCACCTTTTCTGCTCTGGAAGCTTTCAGAAGCTGTCCTCAGTCATGTCCAGAAGAGGAAGGCCACTCTCAGAATGACTCAGTTGGTGAGCGTCAGGTGAGAAAGTTGTACCTACATAGGCTGTGATTGGCCCTTAGAGAACAGCACACAGCGCGGTGATGGGTAAGAGTTAGCGATCATCTCTGCATGACCCCTTGCCTATGGCCATATAGCTATGCGGTTAACTCCCTCTTGCAGGCACTGGGCAGGGCCTCTTGCAGACACCCGCCTGTGATGACCCTTGGGACGCAAGGTTAGGCCTGATAAAAGGCTTTTCTGAGTAATGTCTTTTTATCCACTTGTCTCTGGTAATGAAGATCAGAGGTGGCGGTGACTGAAGACATCCAGAAGGCACATGAGGGAGGACTTTGCAAGTAGATGGTGAAGGCTGAGAACTGAGTAGGATTGGGGTGGGGCAGAAGGCCACGCAGAGCAGTCAAGAGCCCTAATAAGGAGCTGCTATGAAGGTCAGAGGACTCCAGAGAGCTGTCTTACTGGCCGTTATCTGCCACCATTGTGTGAGCTGCCCATGTGAATCATGAATTTCTGGCCACCGAGTGCAGGGCTACTACCAGTCAAAGCCAGATAAACTCACGGCTCCCCTAAAGCTACAAGTCTCTGGCTCATAGAGCTTGGAGCCACCAGTCCTGGGGCTGTCAGTTCATGAGGCCCTGACACTCAGGGGCCTGGAACTGGAAACCCAGAGGAAACCATGCTTTGCCTGTGGGTGACTTCCGTTCAGACAGCACGAGAACCCCAGTCCGCTCACTGGTAATAAAGCCATCAGACATCCCAAGGGACTCATTCATCCAATGCCGTGTGAGACTCTTCAAATAGAGAAATATTTAATAACATGAAAATATTAACTTTTTTTTTTGAGACAGTGTTTGATGTAGCCTAAGATGGCTCTGACTTGCTGGATAGGCCAGGATAGCCTGAACTCTCTTTCTCCCTGGCTCTAACCTCAGAGCACTGGCATTACACATGTGAACGGCTGTGTCATTTTCTTTGACTTTATACCTTAAACTCATGACTCAATGACACGAAGAGCTTCTGGAGCCTCGGGCAGGCATCCGCAGCACCTGGTCCACCTGGGTCCTTTTCCTAAGACTCTGAGGAGGTACAGGGCCAGGAGGGCCTGAGTGTGGAATGACCTCTGCTGGCACTCGTCTTCCAACACTTGGTTCCCAGATACTGGAGCTGACGCTTCTGAGGCTGAGGAGATTTGGATGTGGGACCTCACTGGTAAAATAGGTCACTAGTGGTGAACTCTGCTCTGCTTCTCCACCGTGGTGGACTGAAAACCCGGGGGCTGTGGGATGAAACAAACCTTTCTTCCTGTAAGTGGCTTCTGTCAAGGTATTTGTCACAACTGTTAGGCAAGTGACTAATGCGAGTGCCTTCCCTGGGGTGAGAGGAGTCAGAGGCGGAAGATTTAGGATCTCAAGTGATAGCCTCCCAGTTCACTGATCAAGTGACGGCCTATCCATCAGGTCACTGGTGTTTCTAATAACAAGGTGAGGGGCATGCCTGTAAAGTCATGGAGATGTGAATGGCCCTCCATCCTCACTGTGGTAGAGAAGCCAGTGCCTCCTACGTAAGCAGGTGCTGTGGGCTCAGATGCAGTGTGTGTGTGTGTGTGTGTGTGTGTGTGTGTGTGTGTGTCAGATGCAGTGTGTGTATGTGTGTGTGTGGGGGGGACCTTTGGAGCCTGAGGCTGCACCTAGCCCTACACTCACAGGCTCCTTAGCTCGCTGAGCGTCAGAATGCATGGTTAGTTTACTGAGCATGCGCTCCCGGTCCCTCCCACTGTCCTCTAAGAGGTCTGAGTTGGGAGCTAGGATGCGTGTACTTAAACCTTCTAGGGCTTTCCTGTGTCTCCTTGCAAGCTTATGCTCATAGCTAAGTTGTGAGCACTAGGAAACCTCCATGGCTTTGTTGACTGCTGTAACAGTCTCTGATGATCTGCATGAAATCTGGGACATACTGAAGCTTCACTCCACGTGGGACATATTGTGAGGTGGTCATAAGCCCGTTCGCTTGAGTTATGACTCACAGGAAAGTATCTCTAGACCCATTTTGTAAATGGCAGCATTGTCTTGAGAAGTGAAGAAACTTCATTTAATAGTGAAGTAAAAGGAGCGACATTCAAATCCTGGTCTAAGTTCCACACTCCGACACATAATACATAGCCATGCTGCTTCTAGAAAGATCCGCGGCTTTAAGTTTCTCTCATTGGGAGAAAATGGAATCTAAATTCTCTACTTGGAATCAGGGAGATAGCTCATCCTTAGTAAAAGTGCTCTCTGCATAAGTTCGCTGGCTGGAGTCTGATTGTAAGGACGCTGGGAGAAGCCAGATACAGCGGCAGTAGTTTGTAATCCAGGACTCCCGTGGGAGATGGGAGTGGAGACAGGAAAATCAGCTGGAAGCCTGCAGGCCAGCTAGCCTGCAGTACACAGCACTGCACAGAGACAAAGGGGGCCGACCCTGCCTCAACCAGGAGGAAAGAGAGCACCTACCCCTGACCATTGCTCTCAGACTTGTATGTGAACACCGAGACACATGCAAACATGCACACTAACACCCCCACACACATACACACACATACACACGTGTACACATACACACATGCTCATGCATACACACATGCACACACTCCAGTGTGACACATGCAAACTCATACCTACACACATATGCACACACACACACACACACACACACACACACATCTCTCTGAGTCTACCGGCTTCTTTACCTAGCAATGACAGGAAGTCTGTGGAGTCTATAGGCTTCCTCCCCTCACCATTGAATTTGATGGCATGGCACAGCCATTTTCACCACACCGGTATAAGTGTGTGCACAACCCCATCAACGGTCACTCTACCTACTCTCAGCTCACTCACTCTTTTTGAGACAGGGTCTCATATAGACCAGACTAGGCCTGGAACTCTCTATGTAGGTGAGGATGTCCTTAAACTTCTGACTCTCCTGCCTCCACCTCCCTCATACTGATACTACAGGAAGGCACCACTATACCCCTGAGGTGCTGAGGATCAACCCCATAGCCCTGAGCATGCTAAGCAAATACTCTACAGGGATGTATCTCTCAGTCCTTTACTCATTTGTCTTTCAGACATTTTGACAACCCTTCCATATATCGTTCATTGGAGGTAGATGGGGCAACACTGTCTGCTCATATTGAGCTAACCTGGTAACCAAATGGAGCTAAGCTGGGTGATTAAACTGACTTGTCTAGACTCAGGCAAGACTGGTTGGCTCCCAGGTCTGCGCCTTTCGATGAGAAGAAGCGACTGGCCTGACCGACTGCTTGCGGCAACCTTCAGACAAGGCAACCTTCGAACCACTTCTAACCATCTACCTTCCTTAAATGCCATTATTTTTCATCAATGAAAAAGCATTTTAGAAATCCATTATGCTAATTAACACACCGGTGGATGCTGAGCTAAGGCAGATAATTGGAGCACTTAGGCCACTTCCTCTGGAGTGTGGGGCTGTGATCTTTCAAACGTTAACTGCTCCTACAATGAAGATGAATTGGAGTGTGTCATGCTCGCACACATGAACACGGGAACACACACACACACACACACCCTGTATGCTTCCACTTGAGAAGTAAATTACAGACAACATACCTGTCATAATAGCCAGCATTTACTGAGCTCTCCTGGCACATCTGGTACCTTGCTGAGTGACCAAAATAGCAAAATTACCTCACTTGGTCCTGTGGGAAGAAACTGAGACCCCGGGAAAGGCCTTTGAGGAAGTTGAGCCTGCCCTGGAGTTGCGGTTGCCTAGTGAACTATCCATTTTAACCACTGCAGGCGCTGCTTGCTTGCCTGTCAGTCCGTGGAGACCTCCTGGGAAGTCCTCAGTCATTGGCATTGACCATTTCTCACTCCTGCCTCAAAACTTGGAACGATAAATAAAATCCTGTTCTTTGGGAAGGATTTCACAACATGACTTCTGAGGATAATTGATTCCAAAGCAGCCTTGGGAACGCCTTTGTGAGACAACAGGGGTTCTATCTGGAAACTCGCAGAGCGGTGGCTGAGAGTCTGCCATGCCCACAGGGGACCCACACTAGAGTGGCCCCTGCTTCCTATGGGGCCTGCCAATGGAAATTCCTCTTCTCACTTCTGACCCGTGTCCCTGTTTAAAGCTAAGTAGGTCATCACACACACACACACACACACACACACACACACACACACACACTGCCCACAGGACTCCTGCCTGGGAGGAGACTAAAGCCTCACTCCAGTGGACCACACTGCTGTCAGAGCAGACAGAAGAAAGGGTGGGCCCACAACAGGAGAGCAAGCTGTTAAGGACTCTGCTACCTAATGATTGTGGAGTTGAAAGAATTTGCTGGTGGATTCACAAAGTATCTACCAGAAAGAGGAGCCTCAAGGCTAACTTTGACATTGTCGGCCCGAGGCAAGAAGAGCTGGCGCTGCCTTGACCCAGTGGAATAGCCTGGGAGAGTCAGGCTGGGGAGAAAGTGGACCTGTTACTAGCTATTCATTCTATTCATTCTCTGTTCCTGCTGAACACATCACACTGCAGAGTAAAGCAGTTTCACCCTTGCTGGGATGTCAGAAGGCTGACTTCACGTCTCTAGCTGGGCTGGAAGCGTGCGTGGAGCCCTGGAGAAAAAGGCTCTGCTTGGAACTTTGTCCTCCCTGTCAGCACTCTTCCATCCTTTGGGTCGGATTAATCCCGCTGGGATCTCCTCCGTGGCTTAGGGTCCCCTGTGACAGACAACATCCACATCTACAGTCCTAGGGGGTCTGCGGTCCAGTGTATGTGCTGGGGTAGGTAGGAGGGCAGCCGTCTGGACGATGCCCGGGGATCCGCCTGCCACACACTGAGCAGGCAACACAGAGGAAACAGTCTCCTTGAGAAACTTCCAGGCTGAAGGATGGGAGGAGGCAGGAGCAGGCCTGGCCCCATCTGGATCTTTTTAGCCCCTGGAACCTGAAGCAGAGAGAGAGAGGTCTGGCTCTTTGAAGCTGCTCCCCGAGAGCTGCCACAGGCCCCTCAATGGGCCGGCCCTGCCAGGCCTCCTGCTCCGGCCTGAGGCATCTTGGCAGGGGCTGGACTGAGTCTGGCAGGTGAGTCAACATTTGGCTTCTGTCCTGGGCTTTCTTAGGAAGGGCCACGTTCCAGATTGGCAACTGTGCTCATGGAGAAGGAGGAGAGAGAAAAGCCAAGATCCGGGCGGGGGCCTTCCTGCCATGTGGGCCACCTGAGTATCCTCTTTTTCAGGCCCTGACAGTGGCACAGGGATGGGGGGTAGGGGTGGGGGTGGGGGGACACATGAAAGCCAGAGCCCTAGGAAAACAGTGGTACAAACAAATCTCTTGCTGTGGAGTCAGGTCAATGACCCAGACTTTGTTTCCACATCTGTGAAATGGGGATAGTCTCATAGTCACACGGAGACCATGACAGTGACATAGCATGTTCCATGTGAAGTGTTCAACACATAGATTGGCATGTAAAAGTACCACGAAGCCCACACAAAGGATGCTATTAAACCTACAGGGAGATGCTCGTAGGGAGAGGTGATTCAGCCAGGCAGCCTTTGGAAGGAGCAGGGGACCAGGTGAAGAGGTCGGGGAGACGGCCAACCCCTTTTATGAGACCTCTCATGATGTCAGAATGCAAGCTGGTTGTTTATATGAATGGCCTGGGAATGAACCGAGCACAATTAATTGCTTAATGCCTGGCCACGATGCATCTCCAGCGGACTCCACAGGGAATCTGGATGTGATGTGGCGGTATCCAAGACTCTCAGGTAGCCAGATAGAGTTTCTCCTTCCTGGTGAAACTTAAGGGGGAGAGGGGGGCTGAGAGAGGAAGCCTATTGGCTTGCTGTACATAGTTTGGTTGCAAAGAAGGAAAATGTGTCCAAGTCCCTGTAGTGAGGATAGGAGAGGCTTCATAAAGGGTGCACGCTGCCCCTCTCTTGCACTCACCTAATTTCTTTGTCTTGGGGCTCTCTCTCCGGCATTCTCACCTCCAACCTACACAGTGACAATTCAGCCAGTTGCTCTCTAGAAAAACAAATGCATGACCTCAATGTTGGTGCAGAAGGAAGCAAGATGGCATCCTTCACTGAGTTTGCTCCAGCATCACTTGAACCAGCATCAAAGCCATGACGTTGCCTATCAAGGACCACCATCATTTAGTTTGCTGGACTCTGTCCCCCTGAGCAATTTGCCCGGTGGCCAAGATGAAAGGGTCTCTCTGAGACCACTGTACTCAGGGAGGGTAGACAACATCCCAGAGTTAAGATCTCACTCCTGTCAGAAGTGGATACAGGGAATCGGGTTAGAAGCTGCTGCCGGAGACATCTTGGGCACATTCATTCCAAGGATGTCCCATGTTGGGAAATTCAGTGTGCCAGGCCCTACCACTGTCTTTTTGTATACTTCTTCCCCTGCTCCTTTTGCAAACTAGAAGGTACTCTCCCTGCTTCTCTGCCTTCTTCGGAGCACACACAACACTGAAGTTGCAGCCCTGGCCTGCTGTGACATTATCTTTCAGTTCAAGTACCAAGCACTAGCTGAGTCATAGTTCTCTTGTTTGGAGGATAGAAGTTCAGCTGGGTCTGTACATCTCAGCTACTCTGGAGGCCGAGGCAGGAGGAGCACAGACTCCAGACTTCATGAGCTACAGACTGAATTCAAGGATAGCCCGGGCAACTTAGACTTTGTGTCAAAATAAAAATATCTCAGTGATAGAGTGCCCACCGTGTGTGAGGCTATAGGTGCAATCCTCAGTACAGGGAGAGGGGAGGGGGCATCTGGGACCAATGATGGACAGGGATGTGGGGTCACACAGCCCAAGTCTGGTAGCTTAGATGGGCCCCTTGCAAGTTTCAGACTGTCTGTACTCTTCATTGCTGGGATAGCAGCCCCAAAATATCCACTTCCAACAATCCCCAACCCAAGTCAGGTGTCACACCTTCCCCTGGCACATGACTCCACAATGTTTCCCATCTAAGCTATTCCATAGCATTCCTAAATGGACCAGGAGAGAACGCACATGCCCTCACATCCTGGCTTTCTTCTAGCCTGAGAATGTCAGTGTTATTTCGCAACTCTGCTGCAAGCCTGTTTTGCAAAACAAAGTCTCTTGTGGTTAATTAAATAATCACCTCTCATTTATCTTTTCAACAGGTCTCCTGTTTTCCTAGAGTGGGTTTGTTTCATGTGGGACACACCCAAGTGGGTGTTTCTGGGATAGCCATGTGCCAGGGACTGGAACCACCCAGTTAACTGCAGGAGCATTCACAGGGCCTTGTCCTGGTTAGTAGGGAGCCACGTGCCGCTGACTGAGTCCCCTACTTTTCATTAACTCTGGTCTCAGGCGTGACTTTCCGTTAGAGCTGAGAGCTCTGATGCCTTAACCCACCAGACAGGCAAGCAGCGGCAGAGGCCGTGCGCACTGTCAGGGCATGAGGAATAACAACAATAAGGCATTCATATTAGGAGAGGAGGTCCATTCATCACGGTTTGTTTGCCCTCTCAACAACCCAGTAGATTTGCTGTTGCTGTCCCCAGGGAAGCAGTGGGTGTACAGAAATCACATTGTGGCGAAAAGACTGTGGACTCTGCAGTCATGTAGGCCCCCTTTCAAATCCCAATCCAGGCCCTCTGATGTGACAAACCTGTGTGGCAGTTCCGATCGGCCAGGGCCCAGGCTATCTCCTAATTAAGAGCTTGGAACTGCCAGGCATGCTCTTGTAGTCTCTGTCGTGTTGGATACTCAGAAGGCTGTCAGGCTGAGGCAGGAGGATCACTTGAGCCCAGGAGTTCAAAGCAATTGTGGGCAACATGTAGGATCTTGTCTCAAAAATGGGGATGGGGGTTGTGGGGAGATAAGCTAGTAACTGCACAGGTCTTCTCCTCAGTATAAACCTCCAAAGTTACATAAAAAGCCAGCTATGGTGGTGCACGCCTGCACTCCAGCTCTGGGGACGTGAGACAGGCAGATTCCTCCAGTTGGCTGACCAGCCAGGATGAGCAGCCCAAGCCAGAGAGCTACCTTATCTCAAAAGGAAAAAGGGAGTGGTTAAAAGTCCCTAAGGAACAACAGCCCAGGTTGTCCTGTGTCCTCCACATGCACATACTTCTACATGCATGTCCTGCACACACATACCAGCCCCCTACCAAATCCCCGTATCTTCAATAGTTCCAATGTCTATACTGAACTACTGACTCTTCTGAAAACTTGGAATCAATGAGTCTTTTTTCATTGTGCTATGGGCAGAGAGCACCCCAGAGTAGATGTGGAAAGTATCTCAGACGCAGTAGGGGTCCATTGTATTTACTTCTATACCATTGGTACCAGGGTGTCATGATGGACCAGGTCAACTAAAAGAATCCATGGGCAAAGCCATGTTTTCTGCATTCCAAGAAACACATTTCTCTTAGACAGACAGCGCCTGCTGGGCCGGCATCTTCTTGTCAGTCCCTTCCACCATGAAGCTTCTTCTTGAGTATTGTACTGACCCACCCTTCACTAACTCTATACAAGTACAACTTTCAGGAAAGAAGAGAGGTGAGCCTTTCCCTGCATCTCTTTCAGCTAGATAAGACCACGTGACAAAGTTCTCATTAAGGGATGTAAACTGAGCATCTCTCTTACTGGCTAGAATGTAGGCAATGAACTCAGAATTCAGTTCTGACCCAAGGGTGGAGCTACAACCCTGAGCAACCAGGTAGAGGAAGAATGCTGGATCCCTACAGGACTCACGCATGGAGTTATCCCGGACGGTTCACCTACCACCTCCAGACAACTGCACAGAAAAGAAGCACTTTCCCTCTGGCTGCCAGTCCTCTGCCTGGGCCCTCATTAATTCATTGACACATAAATTCAGCCAATTTCTAACTAGTCCATTCACTTTCCCCTTATCAGAATTCTTCTTTGGAGTTTGCCCTTAGCAAGAACATTCTGGAACCAAGACCAACCCACTTTCCAGTGTAGATCGGTTTTCAGAATGTGGCTGCTTATAAAAACCAGATCTAGGCCACAGTTATGCTTTGGTTAGCTCAGATGGCCTGGGGGCAGGGGATCACGTTAGGAGTTTTTCTAGTTTCCTTTCAGTTGCTGTGACGAAAGCAACTTGTGAGAGGAGAGGATTCAGTTGGCTTATATGTCCCACAATCCATCACTGAGAGCAGTCAGGACAGGAGCTTGAGCAGGAGCAGAGGCAGGAGCCAGGCAGGAACACTGCTTACTGGTTTGCTCTCCATGGCTTGCTCAGTCTGCCTTCTTATACAACCCAGGACTACCTGCCCAGGGACGGCACTGGCCAAAGTAGGCTGGGCCCTCCCACATGAATCATTAATCAGAAAAATGCCCCTACAGACTTGTTCTCTGCCAGTCTGATGGAGGCAGTTCCCCAGCTGAGGCTCACCCCTTCCAGATACTCATTTGTGTCAAGTTGACAGAGAGAGAGAGAGAGAGAGAGAGAGAGAGAGAGAGAGAGAGAGAGAAGAAAACCCTAGCCATTTCCAACATTTACAAATGGAGAGAGTCCACACAAAAATGGGAACACCTGGCTTTTCCTGAGAGGTCCAAAGAGCTGGCCACGGGGCCTACATTCTTGCTTGGAAAAAAATCAACAGTTGCTACATGTGGATGTGGAAAATGTGTTTCATATAAAGATTAGCCTGGTTACCACGATTATCACCTGTGGCGATGCTGGTGTATTGAAGAGCTTTGGCACTGTAGAGCCTAAGAGTTGGGCTTCCGAGTCCCCAGGGCATGTGGGACCTGTGTACAAGCATGGCAGCCCAGAGAGTAAGAGAAGGAAAATACTACCAAAGCACCTCCAAAACTCCAACAG
The DNA here is from genome assembly GCA_902729485.2 of Mus minutoides. Classification (NCBI taxonomy): domain Eukaryota; kingdom Metazoa; phylum Chordata; class Mammalia; order Rodentia; family Muridae; genus Mus; species Mus minutoides. The sequence continues at coordinate 112,551 of LR753551.1, forward strand.
CAACCAGAGGAAGATGACATTAAGTGTCTCAGGTCCACAGTCCTCCCTTGTATGGCTGAAGGGCAGTTTGGGCACACAGGCTTCCAGAACTTGCGTGGCAGCTGCCCACAGTTGGTTTCACCCACCCCTAACATCCCTTTGTGGACAGGCTACCATTTTCCTGAACTGCCTCCCAAATGAAGCATGTAGGGGCTGGCGATGTAGCTCAGTTGCTGTAGTGTTTGCCTAGCATGTCTAAGGCCCTGGATTTGAGCCCAGCGCTGACTAAAAGCAGACATAGTGTACACACCTGTAATCCCAGCACATGGGAAGTGGAGGGAAGCGGGACGGTCAGTGGTCCAGTGTCTTTGTCAGCTATATAGAGTTCAAGGCCAGCCTAGGATATATAAGATCCTGTCTTAAAATGAAAATCAAAATGGACCACTTAGGCTCAGGAGTCAGAACTCCCAGGCTCACTGGTTCCAGGTGACTGAACATTTCTCATCATGGCCAGCTGTGCTTTTCTTCCTGTGAGGGTCATATTTATCTGTATTTAATAATTATTGAAGGTGAATTAAAAACCAAAAATGAAAGACATACCCGGAGGCAATGTGTTTCAGAACAAGGCACACCAGAGGTTAAGGTCCGTGGGCTACAGAATGCTGCCGTGCAGATTAGATTCTGCTTTGTTGAGTTCGTTGGTATTGTGTGACTTTCGATTATTCATGTTGAGCCCTAGTTTACTGAACTGAAATCTCACGTTAAAATTTAGGAGTCCTTAACCTTTGACTTTGAATGAGCTTTTAAGATGAGGTAGGTGTCCATCTTGGACTACACTGCAAGAAGAGAGAGTCGCCTTCGGAGAAAGAATGGCCAAGGAAATTCAACTCTACACTGTAGAGGGCCTGAAGGGAGGTGAGCGGGACAGACTTGACCTATTCACAATCCTGGAGTCGCCAACAGGCTCTGGTCCCCATCAGAGAGCAGGTGTTCTGACGCTGCAATTTGGGTGTCCCTCTCAACCTGGAGAGAACAGAGGTCAGTAGCAATATTTCATTCTCCCTTCCTTGTCTTTTGAGACAAAGTTTCACGTATTAGCCTAGGCTGGTCTTGATCTCCCTATGTAGCCAAGGATGACCTTAAACTTCTGATCCTCTTGTTTCTACTTCCCAAGTGCTGGGATTACCGGCAAGTGACACTGTACCAGATTCATGTGGCCCTAGAGATTAAACCTGGGGCTCTGCATATGCTCAGCAGTCGGTCAGCCAGAGGAGCTGTGTCCCCAGGACAACCTCACTCCCCTATCAGCCCCAATGACAGACAACTCAGCACACACATGCCTAATATATGCTTCTCTGGAGTTGACGTGGCCAGCCCTACCCTAGGTCAATATTGCCCTATAAGAAGGGGGTACTGTAGCTCAATGCTCATAACTCAATGGAGATACTGCAAAGACACTCCCTCTACCTTTCTTGGCTTTTTTTTTTTTGACAGTGTCTGTCTTAGTCAATGTTCTCTTGCCATAAAGAGACACCATGACCAAGGCAACTCTTATAAAAACAACAACATTTAATTGGGGATGGCTTACAGTTCAGAGGTTTAGTCCATCATCATCATCTTGGCAAGAAGCGTGGCAGTGTGCAGACAGGCATGGTGCAGGAGAGATAGTAGAGTTCTACGTCTGCATCCACAGGCAGAAGGAAGAGAGAATCACACATTGGGCTGGGTTTGGCAATTGAAACCCCAAAACCCCAAAGCCCATCCCCAGTGACACACTTCTTCCAACAAGGCCACACCTACCCCAGCAAGGCCACACCCACCCCAGCAAGGCCACACCCACCCCAGCAAGGCCACACCTCCTAATCCCTGTCAACTCTCGCCACACCCTGATGACCGAGCATTCACATATATGAGCCTCTGGGGGCCGTTCCTATTCACACCACCACATTCCTCTTCCTGGCCCCGCAAACGCTCACAGCCAGATCGTAATGCAAAACTGCGTTTAGTCTAACTTCGAAAGCCTCCATCCGTAATCATCACATCCTTGACACTGTTTAAAAGTCTAAAGGTGAAAGGCTCTTTGGAGACTCAAGGCAATCTCTTAACTGTAACCCTCTGCAAAATCAAAATCAGAAGCAGATCGCAAACTTCAAACATACAGTGGCCCAGACTATACACTAACATTCCAAAGGGGAGCATAGTGAGAAATACTGGACAAAACAAGGCCTAAAAACAGCCTGGCAAACTCCAAACTGCACTTCCTTGTCTGATGTCAAAGGGCTTTTCAGATCTCTAACTCCTTTTAGCTTTGTCGACTGCAACACATCTCTTTCTCTTGGGCTCGTTCCACTCCCTGCTAGCAGCTCCCCTTGGCAGGTGTCCCACAGTTCTGGCATCTCCAACTTCTTGGGGTCCCCAAGGCAATCCAGGCTTCACTTTCATAGCTTCACACAATGGACTCTCGGGGCATCCGTGCAGGGACAGCCCTGATACATGCCTGGCCACAGTAGCTTTCGTTAACCACAGGGGAGATTTCACAACTCCTTTCTTGTATCCTTGACTCTAAAGCCAGAACCACATGGCCCATGCTGCCAAGTTCTTCTGCTTACTGGGGCTGGAACATGGCATCTGCATCAGCTTTCTGTATTTGATGGTTTCCTTCACTGCTTAAGCTGTTATCCTGGAACTCTTTCTGTGGACCAGGCTGTCCTCAAACTCACAGACCTGCCTGCCACTACCTCCTGAGTGCTGGGATTAAAGGTATGTGCCACTACACCGGGTCCTAAGCTTTTCTCTAATTCCTTTTCACAGGTTAGAGGCTTAGCTCGATGGGGTCTTGACCTGAGGTCACCACTCCCTTTATTCCACTTCAGATCAAGCCTTAGCTCTACTATACCTCCTGGTGCTTTTTCTTCTCAAACCACACATTTTGTATTTTTCCTTGCTTAGCTTGTTCCCTTTCATTATAGATCTGCATAAACATGGCCACCAATAACCAAGCAATAATGTCAATACTAAGCCGTCTTGAAATCTCCTCTGCTAATGCTATTAATCCAAAATTTTAGCCTTAGGCAGGTTTTTCTTCTTCTTCTTCTTCTTCTTCTTCTTCTTCTTCTTCTTCTTCTTCTTCTTCTTCTTCTTCTTCTTCTTCTTCTTCTTCTTCTTCTTCTTTTGGACAAGGGCAGAAAGCAGCCACATTTTTTACTCATAAGAATGACCTGTAGGTTACATTCTATGTCTCTGAAGCCTCTTAGGCCAGCCTGTCATAATCTACATTTCTCTCAGCACCACAGTCTTCCACGCTACTACCAACATGGCCCCGGAAGCCCCACTAAAAAAGATCAACTGCTTTCCTAACCCAAAGTCCCAAAGCCCACATTCTGCCAGTAAGCAGTAAGGGCAGGCCTGGCCCGGCAACACCTCCCTCCTGGTATCTGCTTCTCACTGTGTATCCCTGGCTGGCCGGGATCTCATTATGTAGATAGACCATGTTGGCTTCAAATTCATAGAGATCCAACTGCCTCTGCCTTTCAAGTGCTGGAATTAAAGGCCAGTGCCTAGTTGCTGACTACCAGGTTGAGATTGTTCTAGCTGTCTACCTCTACCCCACATAGGAGCCACAACCTGGCAGAAGAATGTGGGCTCTACTATTGGCTTGCTCTGGTTCAACTCTCCCATTTACTAACCGTGTGGCTTTGGACAATTAACTTTTCCATGCTTATATGCCTACCAAATAGGAATTTAGCGAGCCCATGCATGCAAACTGCTTTTCACTGTATCTATATATAGAAAGTGCTTAAAATGTAGCCGATATTTTAGCTCTGATTGGGAACTATAGGGAACTGAAAAAAGAAAGAAAGAAAAGAAATCGAGATGAGAAAATCCAGAAAGATGTATACCAAGATATCAATACTTTTGGACCACTTTTTTCTTTTTAGTTGCTTTGTCCTATTTGCTATTTTTAAACAATAAAGTTATGCTACTCTGTGTAGTCCAGATTGTCCTGGAACTAACTCTGTAGACCAGGCTGGCCTTGAACTAAGAGATCCATTGGCCTCTTACCTCCTGAGTGCTGGGGTTAAAGATGTCTGCCACCATTGCCTAGCTTGCTATTTCTAACTTTAAAGTAATAAGAAAAAGAAAGCTGACTGTATCAGACCAAAAGGAATTTGTAGGGGCTGGAGAGATGATGTTCAGTGATGAAGAGAACTGGCTACTCTTCTGCAGGATCTGAGTTCTATTCCCAGCACACATGGTAGCTCACAACTGTCTGTATCTCCAGTTCCAAGAGGGATCTTATGTCCTCTTCTGGCCGTCTTCAGTACTGCATGCATGTGGTACACACACACACACACACACACACACACACACACACACACAGATGAGAAACACCCATAAACAACAAATAAATGATACTTAATTCCCCACAAAAGAGAGTATCTTGGGGTTCCTTCTGAGAGCATCCCAGTCGGTCTCCAGATTCTCAAAGATATCTCTATGTTCTTGTCTGACTATAGAGTTCCAGATTCTAACCTTGAGGTTTCTAGTCATTTGCATTCCACCCAAGGTGAACCCTACTCTTCCCCACTCTTCTTCAGAGATAGCACAGCGCCACCTGCAGGCTGCTTTCGGCCCTGTACTGTTTCTAGACTCTCACAACATGCAAAGGAAGTTTTTTACTGCTAACAGAGAAAGACTTGCAGGATCATTCATTCATTCATTCATTCACACATTCAGTACCTACTCATCTAAAAAAAGGTGGCTGTCATAGGAAAGGGGAATGCTCTCCAATCCAGCAGAGGGATACATGAAGACAGTTTGTCCTCTACCACATCAAATCTGTGTTCTGCCTTGTGTTCTCATTTGTCCTGAGCTTGGGCTGATCACTGAGGACCATGTCTTAAAGCCACTTGCCACTGGCTTCCCATTGATTGGACAAATGAATAGCCATGGTGAGAAACTGAAAGGAAGAGGTTGAGGCTGAGGGGCTCATTCCAGGTTCCTTGTCTCCCTCACATTGGACCTGTCCCTAAACCAAGGGTCACTGAGCTCTTCATGGCAGCCTTTTCTACAGTCCACCTTCCTGCGTCTATCATCCAATCTCTGCTGCTGTCCCACCTAGCTGGGACATGGGGACTGTGGGAGGCTGCACTGTCCCTTCTACTCCATGGTTCCACCCTAGCTCCTTCATAAGAAGCTCTCAGGGATGTGTGTTTGAGTGTATCTCCTGTTGGGACAGTGCCTGGAAGTTCCTGCTACAGAAGAGGAAGGTTCAGAGAGGCAGTGGCAGGGGAGGCTGGGAGCAGGAGTGAGCAAGCATGGGAACCAGAAAGTTCCATGTGAGGAGAGAGTGGCTCAAGCCTCTGACCCTGGTGCTCCTGCTCAGGGAGTTGTTGCACTGGGAGAAGCTGGAGGGCTTAGCAGGGGTGCTGGTGAGATGCTGGCCCTTGAGGGAGTCAGCTCTTATCTGAAGTTCTTCCCATCTGAGCCAAAGTATCTCAGAGCCTGCCCTGGTTGCCAGCACTAGGATCTTCTGTTTGTGTGAGTCACCTGATCCCAGGACAGATGTCCCCAGATCTTCTGTGATCTCAGGCAGCTGGGAGAGAACACATATCTATCTTCCTGTGTGATCTGCTCTCTATACCTTTTCTAGGTTTGCTTCATTCAGAGCCTGCAAAACATCCAAGAGAGCATTCTTAACAGCCATTTCAAACTAAGACAGGAAGTGCACACCCTCTGAACACTGGCATGTGTGTTCTCACACACAGAGGCACACACACACACCAAACACATATTGCACACACCCCATTTTGTCTTTCAAATGATATCTTAACAAGTAGTAAAGTTCTATGCATGGAATGTAGAAACACTTCTTCCAGTACACACACACACACACACACACACACACACACACACACACACACACACACAGAGAAAGGGGGGGTAATGACTACTCCAGTTTCTGTAAGCCAGGATGGTTAAACTGTGAGTGATTAAGTCAGAACAGTGAGGGTCAGCAACGGCTGTTAAAGGGGAAAAGAGCATTAAATCCTTCTTTAATGCTAAAGATAGCATTTCCTTCAGTCATAGCAGTGTGGCCAAAGTCCCAGTGCCAGGAATTAGGCATGGAGCTGAGCTTCTGACCATGTATCCTTGGCATTGGTGAAGCAGGGAAGTCTTGGGTTGCGTCATGGTTCTCCATGCACAAAATCCAACGCCCAGGGCTGCATTCAAAACTGGCTACCCAGCTGCCAACACGTGAAACAAACCTTCAGTACAATAACCAGCATTTCTGTGTTAGCACAGTAAGTGACAAGGGCTGGTAGTGAGCTAACCGCTACTGTGACTTTAAATAGAGATGGCTATAAATACTATTTTCAGATATCTGTGACAATCAAAGTGTGATAAACAAATGCCTAGGATTCTGATAGGCCACAAAGTCTTGGGGGCTACCAATACCTTCAGGGGAAGAGGTTGAGGCCTGTGTTTTGAACAGAAAGAATGCTCAATTTCAATTAGATGGTACTGAATATATATATATAATATATATTATATATATTATATATATATACTGACTATATATATACTGACTATATATATATTGGTTTTTCGAGACATGGTTTTTCTGTGTATCCTTGGCTGTCCTGGAACTAACTCTGTAGACCAGGCTGGCCTCAAACTCAGAAATCTGCCTGCCTCTACCTGCCTCTGCCTCCCAAGTTCTGGGATTAAAGGCGTGTGCCACCATAGATTGAAGATGAAAATGTCTGTCCTCAGTGGAGCTACTCAGAGGCCGGAACACATTCAGTCTTATTACAAAAGAGTACAGAGATAGGCTGGAGAGACGACGGTTCATTGGGTAGAAGTGCTTGCCACCAAACCTGACAACCTGAGTTTGCTCTCTGGGACACACCTGGTGAGAGGAGAGAACTGACTCTTGCAGGATGTCCTCTGACCTCCACATGTGACAAACAAACACTCCCCCCCCCATCACTCGTTGTTACACAGGCACTGAGACCTAAGTTTGATTCCTCAAAACCACAAAGTGGGCGGGCAGTGTGAACGAGAAGAACAACATCCAAGGTTAACCTCTGACTTCCACATAAACCCATTCAGGCATATACAAAGAAATGGCAGGCTCGGCATGGTGGAGTACACCTTTAATCCTAGCACTCAGGAGGCAGACACAGGTGGGTCTCTATGAGTTCAAGGCCAGCCTAGTTTACATAGCGAGTTCCAGGACAGACAGGACTACAAAAAAAGAGACCCTGTCTCAAAATAAAATAAAATAAAATAAAATAAAATAAAATAAAAGACAAAGAAATGATGGCAACCCCCAAAAGGCCAGCCCAACGTCATGTCCCATTGTAGTTTGGATGTGGAATGTCCCCAAGTACTCTCGCCTAACGTGAGGTTTTAGTTCGTTAGACACGTGCCCAAGAAGAGGACTGTTCATTATGTCCTTTCTACCATGGTGCGCTCTCTGCCACCAGCCCCACCCACAATGTGCCCTTCAGAACAGTTGAGTGTCAGATGCAGCAGACTGAGAGCAGCCATGTGCCATGGTGCAGGGGCAGGACAGACAGCAGAGGCCAGCAGTAGCAGTCAAGAGGAAACTCCTCCTTTCATTCCTCCTCTTGGGGCCCCTCCTCGTCTCTGCCCCAGTGCAGAGCTGCTGTCTCTCTAGGGACCTCTGCTGCTCATATTGTCTTCTGGAAGAAGCTTGGGGGGGGAGGGAGAGGGGAGGGTGAAGCCTGTAGGGAATGGTGATCTTACCACATGGGAAGGAAGGAAGGAAGGAAGGAAGGAAGGAAGGAAGGAAGGAAGGAAGGAAGGAAGGAAAGAAGGAAGGAAGGAGAAGATGGAGAGGATGGAGTTAGAGGAGGAGGGAGGGGAGGAGGGGAGAGAACAGAAGGGTTGCAAAGCTGGTTTATACCTGCTGCCTGCCCAGCACAGAACTTCCGGCATAGAACTTCCGGCACAGAGCTTATGGGAGGTTGATCCAGTAGGAAGTCCCCTCTTGGAGAGTCACTCGTCTGACTCTGAGAAGGTGAACCGAAGATGGCAGATGGTGTTTCCCTATACGAAGTACATAGATGTTTCTAGGACCCACTCAGGATGCCAGGAAGGGACAACCAGCGCAGAGTGACAGATAAAAGGAAAACAATCCAACTCTTGTTTACCTCTTGCCATTTGCAGATGCAAAGCCTTTAGGACCCCATTTGAATGAGATTGCAGGCCAAGAAGAACCTGGGGAGGCTCATTCCTTTGCCTGTGGTGGAATGTCAGCCCCTTCCCTTCTGTGGGCTGATTGTCAGAGACAGAAGAAGCCTGGCTAGGCACCCCTTGCCTTCTTGGGTCCTGGCAGACATGGAGTGCTTCCTGGCTAGAGGCTGCCGCCAAATCAGTAGAAGCCTTTCATAGCCAGGGCACTGTGAAGACCAAGACATAGCAGTTTCCAACTTACGCAGCCACATCTGTGTGCCAGGCCATTTTGGACATCTGTACACAGCATGTCACCTCCCTGTGGCCATATGACTTCACTGAGGCTGTCGGAGAACTCTGTAGAAGGTTCCAGAGTCCTGACTTTACAGGGCATTTCTCCAAAGCCAGCAAAGGCTACTTGGTCACATGGGCTCCACTGGCTCTACCTGGAGATGGCATTCCTGGATGAACACCCTGGTCCCCAGTGCAGAGGCAATGTATAGGCTACATTCTGCATGTGTGGTACCCAGTGAGGAGTAATGCAAAGGCTCTTCTCCTTCCCTCCTTCCCTCCCTCCCTCCTTCTCTCTATCACCGGTATCATCTCAGCTCTCAGGATTGCTTACCAAATAGATGGTTACCCCAAGCTATGTCTTTGGGTTCAGTTGGGACAAGAAACAGATTAGTACATTGGTGTCCTCACATAGCTGCTATCATGGCCCTGCGAGCCCGAGCATCTTCCAAAGTTCTAGTGACTTTTAAGGGGAAGTGGTATCGAGCCATGGAGAAGAGCGATGGCCAGAGTGGAAGATCACTCAGAAATTGTAAAGTGCGGTGGGTTTAAGGAGAGCAGAAACCTGGTTGGGAAATATGTGAAGAGCACACATTGAAAAATGTGTCCATGACAGCTGAGAATCTGTCAAGTAACAAGAGAAGGCTTTGTGAAGAAAATGAACCAGAACGCAGGGTGTCAGGCGGACAGATTGGCCCAATTAAGGCTGGGGGAGCTGGGGGGAGAGTGAGCTATGGCTTTGTGGCTGGGCCTGGGGTGGGGGGAGCATCCACAGAGCCGTTCCCAGCAGAGATGAGACACCCAGGCCCCAGAGGCACAGACAGCAGTCTCTCTCTGCACCTTTACCACTTACAGAGGCAGAAACACACGATGAAGATGTAGACTCAGAGCCCCACCCCCACCCGGAGTTGGTTAAGCAGAAGTTGGTTAAGCGAGCTTTAAGGACACACTAGCAGTGAGTCACAGTGCCATGGCCCACAGCCAGACTGTCCCACTCTCTTGGCATTCTGACCGATCTGCCATTTCCACTGAAAGCTCCGACAAGTCCCGCAGGCTGGACAGGCTGCATGTTCACCGGATGAACAGGAATGACTGAGAACTCGGGGCCCCAGATGGCAATGAGGATGCTGTCATGCTTTTTCATGAACAGTCACTGCACACATGGCCCCCAGAGCCCTCGACAGGGACAGAAGGCTGACCTGCCTTCCATGGACGGCCAACATCATCCTCACAGCTCTGACCAGGTATGAGGAAGTCTGTCGTGCTTTCCTAGGGACACGCCACCGTGGCCAGCATCGTCTACAGGGCTTCCAAACTCTTTGTGAAGCAGGTCAGAGTTGTCTGCCAATTTTGCAGGGCTCTCTCAGCCCTACCACTGAATAAATGCCACCCTGCCTGGCCTGAGATGCACATAAGGGATATTGGTGGCAGGGCCCTCCTCCGCAGAACACAGCCCCATGGCCACATGGAGGGCCTTCTACTGAAGACACAAACTCGCTGTCCTGTCCTGGATGCCTCGAATGGCCTAGTCCCAGGGTGTGGGGTGGCAGGCAGGACCTGTGGGGCCAAGAGGAGGGAATCGTGGAGCCAAGAGCTTGTTCCAAGGAGGCAGGTGGGAGTTGCACAGTCTGCACCGTCCCAGCCACGTTCGCTGGCAAAGCACAGCTTTAAAGTAACACAGGGAATCTCAAGCAGCTCGGGCCAGCATGAAAGGCCAAGCAAGCTGCACTGGAAGATGCCTAAGAGGCTGTCACAGTCTGCAGTGCAGGAAGCAAGAGAAGGATGGCCTGGGGTTCACAGCTCTGCACACCACACCCACTGTTGCATAGAGCCTGCCATGCACATCGTTAGACATGTATGATCCCATGGGGTAGCCTTTAGAAAATGTCACATCACCTCATCCAAACACTGCGATGGCCTTGCCGGTTAGGGAAATGTATCATCTTTCAAGCAGGAGAAACTGAGGCACCGAGAACAAAGAGCTTCCGGGCAGAACCTAGCAGAACCAGGCCTCCTGCAGGCCACCTTCCCACCCCTTAGGATGCTGTCGCTCTTGCTGCGCTCGGCTCCTGAGAGGGCTGTGAGGCTGGCGAGTCGCCAAACTGAAGCCAGTATTTATTAGGAAATCCCTAGGCACGCCAGAAGCTGCAGACCAGCAAATTAGTTTAGTCAGTTCACTAGTTTATTTAAGGAGCTCTTGGTGAGCTTGGAAACAGCCCTCGTAAGCAAGCGTACGCTGCAGGAAGGGGTGCTTTCCTGAGGCCTCAGGGGCACCAAGTCATCCTGTGCATCCAAAGGTTTCCCCAGCACACAAGGAAGAAGCCGCTCGCCTACCTGAAGCTAAGATCACCAGCAGTCCCCTTGCGAAGAGGCCTGCCTTTGTTGTGTCCCCTGGCTGTGTCTATTTCCTCAGGGTTGCACATGACCCATGTGTCTTGAATCAGAGCAGTTGTGAGCAGCTGGGGGACCCTCACCCATTAACAGTCTCCAGAGGAGAGATGCAGAGATCAACACAGCTCGGGAGCCTTCACAGCATCCTCTCCAAAACCTCTCCTTTCCGAGGCTCCATCAGAGGTGGGAGGCTGGCAGAAGGTTGGACCCCTTTAATCAGCATAGCTACCCAGAAGTTGTACAGGGGGACTTTTCAGTGGTCTAGTGGTCATAAGCCATGCATTAGGTGACTTACTTTTAGTGAAGCTGTCTTTGAGCTGCCCATGATCCTGTAAGCAGTCCCATGAGCTCACTGGCTTGCCAAAGATAGATTTAATGGAATCCTCTTCAGTCTATTGGTGTTTTCCCCACCTGCACGACTAGTCAGTCATTCCTTTGTAGACACAAAGAAATGTAGTCAAATCTTTGTAGTCTGCCCAGAAGTCATGAAGTAACCTCTATTCTGTGACCTCTCCTATTCATAGGGACCACATGTTAGTCAGAGGAAGCCTGCAGGAAGGACACAGTGTGACCTTGGAGGTTGGCTCATCAAAAGCCTGACACCACCTACTCTGCTTGCTCTTAAATCACAGAGGCAGCTTAAGAATTCTCAGCAGCTCCGAGGGAGAGGTCTCCACAGCCAGGATCCCAAGTCTCCTCCCACCACCTCCATCTTAGCAATGAGTATCCCGGCCTTAGCCTACAGGTGACAAGCCTTTGCTGGTGCCTCAAGAAAATCCGACCCAGAGCCACCCAGCGAAGCTGTCTCAGAAACAAAGAAGCTTTGTCCTGCACACACACACACACACACACACACACACAAGCATAGGCACTGAGTGTATTTATCTCAAGTACTGTCCGTCTCAGACACTGTTTTTGGGTTTTGTAAGGAACCATTTAGAGAGCATGGGAACATATAGGAAAACGATGGAAAAGACAAGTGAAGAGGGAAGGTTCCCACCGCAGGGACGTGATGCCTGAGATGACGGCTAGAGAAGTATCTGACAAGTGATGGGGTATTCTGCCCCTCCTCCATCCTGTGGCTTCATGCCTTGATGCTTGGCCAAGCCTAGGACCACTCACTCGGTGTCAGAACCCCCTCTATTTTACTTATTCTCTCTCTCTCTCTCTCTCTCTCTCTCTCTCTCTCTCTCTCTCTCCCCCACCCCTGTCTCCCTTTCCCTCTCCCCTCCTCTCTGTGACTGTGTGTGCGTGTGAGTGTGCCACAGCGGGGCTGTGAAGGTTCTAAGACAACTTGCAGGAGGTCAAGTCTGTCTCCACCACGTGGGTCCCAGGGGTTGCGTTCATACCTTCAGGCTCAGCGGTGACTGCCTTCATCTGCCAAGCCATTTCACCAGTCCTCCACAGCTATTTCTGACAGACAGAATGAGGAAGTGTTCGCTTCTATCCAGGAAGCAGGTGCCTTCAGGGAAAGCTGAATCCAGGCCCTCAAGGACTGTCCCCAGAGTAAATCTGCCTTCCTCTGCAGTGACAAGATATCTCCACTATTGGTGGGGCAGTTGAGGGGCTGGGAAGGTGGTAACCGTGGGACCCCTAAAACATGCTACCCCACTCTTAGATCTGAAACTTACTAGCCACATTTAGGACACATGTCACCCCTGGGACTGACCCAAATGCGAGTGCTTGCAGCCAAACGATGACAATGGCTTCCATGCTGGCAGAACAAGAGCTGGGCTCTCTAAAGCTGTGCTCATAGCCACAGTGCAACTGCACCCCTCCCCCAGGCCTTTCAATACGGATCCGGTTGCTAAGGAGACACTGAAGTCAGGACTTCCACAGAGCTGGGTGGAAAAGACCCTTCCTGGAGGTTCTTCTGTGAGGGGTTTGTTTTCTTGACATCTAGTATCTCAAGAATTATCAGACTCAGGGAGAGGCATGTCAAGACTTTGCTAGAATGCTGTCTGTCCATCTAGCCACCTAACCATCAATTCACCCATCCAACTGGCCATACACACACACACACACACACACACAGAGTCAGCTATTTGGCTATCTGACTATCTATCCATCCTTCCATACATCCATATGGACACACACACACACACACACACACACACACACACACACACACACACATTTAGTCAGCCATCTGGCTATCTGACCACTATCCATCCATCCCTCTATCTGGCCATACATGCATGCAGTTAGCCAGCCAACTGGCTATCTATCTGTCCATTCATCTATCCACTGTATATCTATTTATACATCTATCAACCAATGCATCCCTCCCTCCCTCCATCTCTCACTTCCTTTTCATTTCTCAGCTCTCGGACAGCTGGCCTCTTCCATGTGTCAGCTCTTGCGGGAGCTGTAGGGTTTCCTCTGTGGCTAGTGCTGGAGGTCACTCTGCTCCTTAGTCTCTCAGAAGATGCTCTGAAGGCTGGCCATCTCTGTGGCTCTCTCACTATTCTGCACAGCTGCATATTGGGAAATCCCTCTTTCAGATTTACAGCTACTTTCCTTGCTGAATTCTAGTCTATAGATCCACCTACTCATTAGAGTCTCCTACTCAGAGGATTGGAGACACTTGAGTAAGAAAATAGCATCATACCCCCCACCCCCAGCTCCAAGACTTTCCTCTAGGATTGCTGGCTCTGTACTAACCTCTACTTAGTGAAGCAGAGACTGACAGCAGCCAGCTAGTCCCCCATATACATGCAGTCATAAAGCCTACTTCATGCCAGTCCCACTACCTACCTGTGCTGCTTGGCCTATATCATCATCTGCCACCATGATTTCTATGGTCTTTTGTAATGCTCAATATTGTCCCCCAAGGCCTGGTTGTCCCCAGGGACGAGAGAGTCTGCATGTACACCAAGACATGCTGTGTGACCTTGCTCCTTAATTTAAAACTATTAGTTGAATAAAGATGCTAGTGGTCTATAGCTGGGTAGAAGAGAGGTCGGTGGGGTTTCAGTCCTGGCTTGGGATCTGAGAAAGTCCCCGGGGAGGGGCGGGGGGAGGTCGTAGAAGGTGGAGAGAAGAGAAGATGCCATGGAGTAGCTGAGTCATGAAAACATGGCCACAGGGTTGGCCAATTGGAGTTAAGAGTAGCTCAGATGGAACATGGCAAGTTATAACTCAGGATTATTGATAGGGAAGTCCACATAATAGCATGGAGGGTCAATATCTGCCTAGCTCTAGTTCTTTAAGGCTTCTTATAAATATAAAGGTTTTGTGTATCTTATCTGGGAACTGAATGGTCAAAGGTGGGGTAGAAACCCCCGATTGAGATTAAATAATACTACAACAGTCTCTCATCGTGTCCCACAGTGCCCCACTTTGTCCTACTTCTGTGACCCTCAGATCTTTCTCTTCTGGTCGTATCCCTTCCCAAGTAGCTTCCTGCCACACTCGGGGATAGGCTAACGTCTCTAAAGTGACTTCCAGACCTAGCTGTAAGCAGGCCCTGCTCAGCCCTGAAGCCTTACATTGCCTGTATTACTCATGGCTCAAACCTGGACCTGCAACCTCCTGTCTTGGCACAGGGCCCTTTCCTCTACCTGGGAGCTCTGCCACAGGCCTTCACCTTGCCAGCTTCTCTGCTTACACATCCATCCATCCATAGATTCCCTGGCTAGCACACTATTAAGTGAAAAGCGTCCCCATTGAAGAGTAAGAGAATGAATGAATCAATCAAGCAATCAACCAGCTTTAGGAAAGGAAATTCCTGGAGAATTGGAAATTCACACAGGAGTAAGAAACTAGTAGTTTTTAACTAATACGTACTTTCTTTTTGACACTGTCTAACTAACCAAGCTAAAGTTATAACTTCTACCTGATTCAGCTTCAGAACTGACCATACAGGTCAGACGTGTGCCGAGCCCTGGAGGGAATGATAACTTAGCAGGCAAGATGGATACCAAATAACCACATTAGCCGAATTGGCCTCCGTCTAAACCCTGACTCTTAGGACAAGCTGTCTCCAGCTGGTGGTGCTATCTGAGATGGTTATGGGACCTTCGGGAGAAGCTTGCTAGAGGAAGTGTGCCACTGGGGGATGGCTTCCAGGGTCAATGAGCTCACCTTTCTCCTGGTCTGCTTTCTCTGTGTGGTGGTCAAAGAAGTAATTGCTCAGCTTTCTGCTGCCGTGCCTGCTCCGCCTTGTAAGCCCAAATAAACTGTCTCTTCCTGAAGTTGGTTTTGATACAAGTCACAGCGTTGATCACTGCAACAGGACAGAACCTAATACAGGCAGGGACAGCCAGCGCCTTTGGAGTCCACGGATGTTTCCCTCGATATTTCTTCCCCTCTCTAGCTCTGGCTTTCTCAGACTCCGTTCTTTGGAAGCTGGCCGCCATGTTGTGAGAAAGCCCAGTTCATTCAGAGAGAACGTGTAGGGATGGTGTGGGAGGTCTCAGGCAAGAGAACACCCATTTACATGAACGGAAAAAAGTCTTCAGAGGAACTGTGGAGCTTTGGGTACAGTGGGGCAGGAAGAAGCCGTTCCTGGTGCACCACATCAAACCCCCAACATGAATAATCCGGGAGTGCAGACCTTGAGTTGAGCCTTACTACAGTGGGCTTTGGAGGGAGTGGTTGGGCTACCTTGGCAAAAAGAAGCCTGTACTTGCTTGAAATAAAGTGAACAAGTGAGGTAAATACATTCACACACACCCTTTGGTTCGTTGCTGTTTTGAGACAGCTCTGACTATATAGCACAGCTTGGCTTCGAACTTGGAATCCCCTGGCTTCAGCCTCCAGAGAAGGAGTTCGCACGCCCAGTTTTCTATTCCCTCCCCAGTCAGTCCTTAAGCGTGGCTGGGCCCTCGGTTGTGTGAACTTGGGACTGGAATTGCTTGTCTCCAGGTTCTTAATCTTCCCAAATATAAAACGAGGCAATGAAACTGATTTATTTAATCACACATCAACATTTGTTTCCTATTGTGTGTCTATGTTTTGGGAGACCAGAGGCCTCCTTCAGGAGTCAACTGGGGATCAAACTCAAGTCTTCGGGCTTGGTAGGGAGTGACTTCATCCATTAAGCCCTCTCACCCCAGTCCTGGCAGGATGCTTTCTAAGACCCAGGGAAGCGAGCAGGTTCTGCCAGTGTGCTCTAAGGAATGAATCACCCAATTAAGAATGTGTCAGTTGAAGTGGCAAGAGGTGACGTTTTTAACTGAAATACTTGATTTGGCCCCTAGTCTTTTCTAGGAGGTAAACTGAAGGAGAGCCATTAGGAACACAGAAAGGCTCTCCAGATGCATAATTCATGAGTGGAGACTGGGGTTGACCCAGCAGGTCAAAGAGAATAAAAATGCCATAAAAATAAAATACGCTGTCCCTCCCCTCTGGCCCTCCTCCCTCTCTCTAGCTAATGGACAGGAAAGAGTGAATTAAACCGGAGTCCGGGTCAAAGGCTAGGTTACTTCATTCCAGAGCTGCCATTCCTGCCAGCTGCAGATGTAGGGACACTTTTGTCCCCACCCTGGAGCTCCATCCTAAGTGATAAAGGTTCCTCCTTCCCTGGGGAGATGACCTCACCTTTTAATGGCTCGCTCAGTTGGAAAGCGTAGAAGATACCTACCTGTCCTTCCTCCCAAAGCTTTGCCCCCAAAGGACCGACCTGTTTCACTCAGGCAAAGGGCTAAAAGGGAGGCGCTGTAATTAGCATAATAACCTGTCAGGATCCACCTGCCCGTGATTCCCCAGCTCGCTCACCCATTCACACAACAAATATTTACAGAGCAGCTGTGCTGGGCAGGCCCCCGGTGCCACACAGGTCGCCAGAAGGAGTTGACACTTGGTGTGCGCGCCATTGATTAAGGAAGTGCTCCAGGGGGTGGCTGGCAGGCAATGTGGGGGAGCAGGGTGAGAAAGGGGAGAACTCCGAACAAAGGCCAGGCTTAGCCGAATCCTGCGGGGAGTTGGGCAGTGTGAAGCAGAGCTCACAGTCTGTCTCCGCGCAAACCACAGACCCTGGGCTTTCAAGCCTCCCCATGTGATCAAGGGTAGGGTTGCTCCCTGGGGAGAGTGTGCGGTTTTAAGCTTTGTCCTGAGGTGGCCAAGAGCCTTCAGGCTTCTTTATCCCAGCTCTCGAAAGCGGTGATATCGTCCAAATTCCTTCCTCCTCCGAAATCCCCCCACCCCCCCCCACCCCCGCTCCGGCGTGACTCAACTCTGATCTTGAGAAAGAGTTAAATAGAAGGAATGTCGTGCCTCCAGACCTGCTGTGGAGACGGAGTGGGAAGTGGAGGAGTCCAGGATCAGAGAAGCAAGCTCTCCCCAGAAAGGAAGCCCCAACACTCCCTTGGCCTGAGCCAAGGAATGTGGGTTCTCACAGGCTTCCATGGACCCCGAGGGAGGACAAAGTCAAGGCTCAGAGACCATACTCACCCATCGTAAACAGGGCGTCTCAAACCAGACTCCTCGTTTTCCTAAACTGTGCTGTGAGAAGAGTGAACCCCAAGTCTTTTGCCTCAGCAGATGTGGAACATCTGGGTGCCTTTGTTAGTGAATGCGCCAATGACTCTGCCGGGATCATCCTGGACTTCAGGCACCTCCGCTCACCAGGGGTTCTCGGGCTCCATTCTGCACCCCAGAGCAGAGGGAGCAGACCTCTGAGTCAGCTTCCTAGCCATCCACGGTGCCCTCTCTGTGGCCTGGTATCTTTGATGATAGGTCTATGGCAGAAACTAAGACAGCTCAAGTGGGTTGCCTAAAAACAGAGTCATTGTAGTTTGCCCCGGTATATCACTACCCCTCAAGGTTGACCTGGTCTGCCTCTGTCCCGACTGGCTCCTGCTTCTGTAGAGTCACCTGAGCCTGGCTCATTGGTAAAGAGGGACTCATTTTGGTCCACATTATGCTGGGTCCTAAAGCACGTGTCACTGTATGTTTTTGACTTCAGGAGGAGCTTCACTCTACTTCATCCGTGGTGAGCAAGAGGAGGAAGAACAATAGGAGTACACTTCCTGTCCCAGCTAACTGGTGCAGAGAGGTGACAACCAAGGACTCCTGCTCCACATTCTAAACTCCTCCCACTATGCCTCGCCTTCTTCTATTCCCCACCCCCCAAACATGGCTGCACAGAAGCGTGAGCCTCAACCTTAGTGTTTGTAGGGAACGATCATATTTTAACCCTAGCAGGGTGCCACTTCACCTTGACTCCAGACTTGAGGTGTTCCAGAGGGTCCTTGAGCGCTGCCATTCGAGAGGCTACTATTTAGGTCCATGGCCTCCGTGCACAGGAAAGGGCACTCTGGCAAGTAAGTCCTCTAATATGGCCTTAAGGGGACTCGGGGCCACCTACCACTTCCTACTCATCCCGGTGTGAGCTGGGGTTACAGACGTGCGTGGCACCCCTGGGTGCTGGGGATCAGAAGTCAGTCCTCAGAGGGCTTGTGCAGTCTGACCTTGATGTATGAGCATCTCCCAAGGCTTCCTGTAGGTAGAAATAGTTTCGTGTCCAATTAGACTCGGCATAGATACTTGTTACCCCTAGTTCAGAAAGATCAGACAGGCAGACAGACAGACAGACAGACAGACAGACAGACAGAGACAGACAGACAAGATACCTACAGATAATTCCAAACCAGAAGAAACAACTATCAAGGTATTTTTATAAACATACGCACACACATCCTTGTATGTACATAAACAGAATTTTTTTTTACTGTAATCACCTCGTTCTCTTTAAATTTGTAACAGAAGGGGCCAAGAGACTGCTCGGAGATTAAGAGCACTGGCTGCTGTCTCAGGGGACCTGGGTTTTAGTCCCAGGACCCACAAGGTAGTTCATAACCGTAGGTGACTCCAGTTCCCGGGCACCTGATGCCCTCTTCTGGCCTTCACGGGCACTGCACATATGTAGTGCACAGATATATACACATAAAATAGAAATACATATTTTTTGTTGTTGTTTTTTCTGAGACAGTGTTTTTTGTTTGTTTGTTTGTTTTTGAGTTTTGGGTTTTTTTTTCTTCAAGACAGGGTTTCTCTGTATAGCCCTGGCTGTCCTGGAACTCACTCTGTAGACTAGGCTGGCCTCGAACTCAGAAATCTGCCTGTCTCTGCCTCCCAAGTGCTGGGATTAAAAGCATGCGCCACCAAGCCTGGCAAATAAATATTTTAAAAACATGACAGAAATCACCCATATCTATAAACAGATCCATGATTTCTCTTCCTTGACAAGGTTTGAACCCAGGGACTTAAACACTCCTACAGCTGGCCCTGTGGCATTACTACGATGCCATCATCATTTCAAAGGGTGGCCACCACATGACTGATTTGGCTAACTCTAATGGGTAGGCATTTTCCATTATTTCCTTTCTTGCTGGGCTGATCAGCAGTGATTCTGGGAAGGCTTGTGGAGGCTGGAGTGTTCTTTGGTGCTCTGCAAACTTCTTTCAGTAGCAGTCAAACCAAGCCGTTCTCTCTGAAAGTGGAGGCCAGGGAATGGGGCCCAGTTGCAAAAGCTGCCACTATGCCAGTGTGGAGACAGGAGTTAGGAACCCACAGGAGTCGTCACCTAGGGATGGATCCATCAGCCCCACCCCCACCCCACCACCAGTTCCCTTGGCCACTTGGATAGCTGCCAGCCTGTCTTGGGAGATATCAGTTCCTTCATTTGTAAAATGTGGGTGGTGAGGGGGCATGCCACAAGTCCACTTAAGTCCTGAGGTATTAGTACAATGGGGAGGGAGGACGTGTGGTGAGACAAATAGTGAGCTAAAATATATACGGATTTACAATTTTGTCAAAAATCCCTTAGGGTCAATGCCTAAAAGGCTACTCGTTTATGATTTTTTTAAAAAGTCATGAAATTCTTGAGACAGGATATTGCTCTGTAGCTCATACTGGCCTTGAACTCACAATCCTCCTGCCTCAGACTTGGAAGTGTTGGGATTGAAGCCACCTTACCTTGTGCAGTCTTGGAATGATTTAAAGCATATCAAAGCATTGCCCAGAAACTCCTTGCTACCCCACACCAGGCTGTTAGAGGTGAGGCTGTAGCTCTGTCAGGAGATTGCCTGCCTATCACGCACAAGTACCTGGGATTGATCCCTGACACTACATGAACCAGATATGGCAGGACACACTGGTAATCGCAGCTCTTGGGAGGTGAAGCGAGAAGTTTCAGAAGTTCAAAGTCATCCTCAGCTGCAAAGAGTTCGAGGCCAGCCTAGGATGCATGAGACCCTGTCCCAGAAAAGAAGAAAGAAGAGAAAAGAAAAGAAAAAGGAAACCAACAAAAACTCCTGCTATCTTTTCCTTTTCTAGTGGTTCTGACCTCACTCTCCTGGCCTTTGGTGAGGGGAAAGAGCCTGCAGCCAGGACAGCCACTGTTTGAGGCCACTAAGGTAAGACAAGCCTGATTTGTTTCCCCTTGAAACAGGCTAACATCCCTTGGGGCCCTGAGTCTCCTAGCAATCTGAAACCAGGGTCTCATGGTGTCCTGTCTCCTTTCCCAGCTGTGCCCAGCTGTGCCCAGCCGTGCCTGGTTCACAGCTGCCAGTTGCGCCTCTGTGTGGGGTGACACTCTCCCAGTCTCTGTAATGTAATATCCAGAACATGAAGGTGGCAGCCTTGCTGTTTCTCTGGGGACTAGGTTCAGAGTGAGACCCCAGCAGGGCATGGCTGTAGCTCCGAGCCTGTCTTGATTTGAAGTCCCTGAGAAAAGAGGCAGAGACTGTACTTCACGTCTCAGGTTCCCTAAGAACTGGGAAATCCATCTCCAGTCACGTTTTTCTGACTGTGGGGAGAGACGACAGAGGATCCATTTCTTCTGGGTGATGCTAACACTCTTTCCCCGTAGCCTGGGCCTCAGAGTGCGATTAGGGGAGGGGATTGGGGGATCATAGAAGAAAAATGAGCAATTTCAAAAGTGGCATCCATTTTTCATTTTCCACACTTAAACCCACAGAAAGGCCTTTTAAAGGGGCATTTTCTTTCTCATTTGAAAAGGTGTGACATCTCTCCCAAGTTTTTAACTAAAACAACAACAACAACAACAACAAAAACCCACCATTTATTCATTTAAAGACAGATTCTGAAAACACAACCAAGGCTGACCTCAAACTTGTGAACTTCTTGCCCCATACCTCTAAGTCCTGGCCGGTCTTTCTTTCTTTCTTTCTTTCTTTCTTTCTTTCTTTCTTTCTTTCTTTCTTTCTTTCTTTCTTCCTTCCTTCCTTCCTTTCTTTCTTTCTTTCCTCCTTTCTTTCTTCCTGTATTAAGCATTCACAGAAATCTAAGAATAGTAAGTATCAAAAAGTACTAGCCATAGCAAAAGCAGCCATCATTTACGAGATTTCTAGCCTGGTTTGGGTAGTTTGCAACAACGTTCACATCAATTACATTATAAATAACAATGTCTATTAGGGCCAAGGCAATGCTATTAATATTTCATAAGTTAAAAAATCTATTGACCTGGAGTGGTGATGCAGGCCCTAATTCCATCCCTCAAGAAGCAGAAGTGGGAGGAATCTCTGCACACAGTCTACATAGTGTGTTCCAATAGCCTATGTAGAGAGACCTTGTCTCAAAAAATCAAAAACAAAACCAAAAACCCAATATTGGGATGGAGAGACGGTACCATAGTTAAGAGCACTGGCTGCTCTTCCAGAGGACCCCAGGTTTGGTCCCAGCACCCACAAGATGGCTTACGGCCCCTTGTAACTCCAGTTCCAACGGATCCAATGGGCTTTTCTGAGCTCAGTGTATGCCTGCAAGCCTGGGGTGCACAGACCTACATCCAGGCCAGTGCACATACACATAAGATTAAAAAAATAACATTTTAAAGTCCAGTCTAATAGAAGCGGAACAATTTTATTGAGTTTAAATGCTCTTCTGATGACTCTCCATTAAGTAATCCCATTAAGAAAATCCCACAATAGAAACTATATATATGATAGTAAACTGCTGGTCATGTGAACATCGTGTGCACAGAGTCTCTATCAGGAAAGCTCACTCGTACCCAGAAGCCCGCTCCCACCTCTTCCCACTCACAAACTCCCCAGGCAGCATCTCCCACTCTCCACCAGCCTTGCTTGCTTGCTTGCTTTAAAATTCACATCCATATGATGGTGTAGCTTGTCTCAGGATGTCTTCTGTTGCTATAAGAAAATGCCTGAGGTTAGTGCTATGAAAGGAAAACAGGCTTACACACACACACACACACACACACACACACACACACACACACGTACGTTTGGTGGTGGGGTAAATGTTCAGCTATTAGTAGGAAAAGGAAACCAAGGTGAGCTATGAGTTGATTGGGGGCCACAGACTGGGCAAACAGTTGTGAACATGGAGCCATGGTCTGCTGGTTAAGGCAGATGCCACAGAAGCTCTGCCTATAGCCAGCAGGTGGGCAGCGAATGTTCCTCTCCGTGCAAGTATGGCTTGAAGAAAGTCTCTACTACTGGGTAAAGGAGACAAAGGCAAAGGAACAGGTAAGAAGGCTGTGGTACGTCCGTTGTCGTCTGTGAGCACTGGCAGCCAGCCTGCAGGACAGAGGAAGCCTTGATAACTGCAAGTCACAGGCGAGGTCTCTTTACTCAGTTCCCAACTATATGGGTTCACCAGGGCAACATTTTCAGAGGAAATCAAATAAATTTAAATCCAATTTTCAATGCACTCAGAACAGGATTAAGTACGATCAAGATGTTTTCTATTCACTGGGGCAGAGATTCCCAGGGCCCAGTGCCCTCCACAGACAGCCTTCTTCATTTTATACCCCCCACCCCCACACAAACAATCTCTACCCCCTCCCAGCCACTCCCCTACAGTTACAGTATCCTGAGTACTGGCCCCGTGTAGCTGGCCTGTCCCAGGGACTGTTCTGGCATTGCCAGTAACATTCTTTTTTTTTTTTTTTTTTTTTTTTTTTTTTGGTTTTTCGAGACAGGGTTTCTCTGTGTAGCCCTGGCTGTCCTGGAACTCACTCTGTAGACCAGGCTGGCCTCGAACTCAGAAATCCGCCTGCCTCTGCCTCCCGAGTGCTGGGATTAAAGGCGTGCGCCACCACGCCCGGCGCCAGTAACATTCTAAAAGGAAGGAGATGTTCTTACCCACAAAGGGCAAGAGAGATGACATTTCAGGGCCACAGCGCTGAAGGCAGAGGAAGAGTCTCCATACTGGTGGCCCCTGAATTTGTCACCTACTGTCCCCAAACTTAGAACAGTGTTTCTGTGGGCAGGGCAAAGCTCAGTGTGCTGCATTGACTGGGGAATTCAGCTGGAAGATGGAGGATTTCCAAGGTAACCTCTCTCTGGACTGGTTCCCTGGCAGGAGGGCAGCTGCCTGGCTGGCACCGTTGCCTGCAGGGCCCGGTTCCAGTTGAGGGCTTACCCAGTGGCACAGACAGGGTTACACTTCCTCAAAGCCCTTCTGGGTCTCAGAGAGGTTCTAAGAGAGAGCAAGCAGGGCTACCTGAGGCCTGGGCTCACCTCTGGCTCACAGACTAGCTACACTTCAGGACTGTGGGAAGAGAAGCAGGGGGCTAGGTCTGCAGAGGGGACCCTGCTAAGAGAGGAGCCCTCAGTCATCTTTGTGCATTGAGTTTTGCTGATCTGTGAGACCTCAGTTCATACTGCCTCACTGACTTAAGTTAGGCTAGGCATCGGACATCTGTACACCTTGTTTCGTTCATTCCAAAAAGAAGGGGAGGTAGCAATGGGAGCAGATGGGGGAGGAATAGAGAAGAGGGGAAGAGGAGAGAGGGAGGGGGAAAGAGAAAGAGTGAAAGAACACTTAAAGACATAACGGGAAGGGAGGAACTTGGGAACCATACATTTCTCCCCATTTTCCAGATGAAAAGATTGAGGCCTGGAGAACTGAAGAGCCTGTTTAAGACCAGCTAATTATTAAGGCACAGAGTGAGAGTGGAGAAACCCTGTGCTTCCTTCCTCCTTGGCCCCTCACCTTTCCCTCTGGCAAGCTTGTTTGTCTGAACAAAATAGCCCTAGTATAGAAAGAGCAGCCCTTGGTCCTTTGTTAGAGAAACCCCAGTTTCTAGAAGCCCCACCCCAACAAGGTACTTAAGTTTTCCTTTGCTTGGGCCACCTCTGATTTATTCAAAGGGAAGTTTACAGCCACCAAGATCAGCTTCCCACCGCACAGGAGGCTCTCCTCCTCCTGGCCACCCTGAAGGTCCAATTCCCTTCAGAATGCTCTGGTGACATTAAAACTCAGATGTCCTTCAGAACAGAGACCTGCATGAATCCTGTACTCGCCGGTGCTGGGGGTGGGGTGGGGATGGGGCCATGGCTTCAAAGACCACCACACAGCCCCCAGAAGTGGCTTCACTACAGCGCCCAGCCTTGCAGAGACCCCCATCTTTCACTGGCTAGCACAGTGCAGGAGTGCTGCATTCCCAGGCTGTTTATTGCTTTAATGTGTCAGCATGGGTAACAGAACGCAGACAAGGAAGGCTTAATTATAAAAAGGAATCTTTTCGAGACATTTTAATTCCCTCATTTTTTCCCTTCCTGACAAGAACTCACACACGTGCACACAAAAAAAGTGAATTTAGTTTAATTTGAGGCTCTCGAAATCACTGCTAACGTGATTATTTAATCCCCTTTGGTTCAGTCTTTAGAAGTACGCATTTTTCCCTGGTTAAGATTTTCGTTTGTTGGCAGCAGTCGAGTAAGGAGGTTGGAAGTCTGGGTTCGGGAGACAACCTGTCTGCCTTACAATTCTGCTTCAAACTCTCATTAGCTGTGGAGGTCCTGGAGGATTAGCAGTGAGAAGGCATTAGGAGTCAAGGCTGTTCGAGTCTAGTTGAAAGAACGTGGGGATGGATTAATGATGTCTGTCACGGATGCAGGCTTGGTGGACAGTTGTGTACGCCTCATAGGTCTGTCGTTTAGGCCATTCCAGGTTTGGGCTGCCCCTTAGGATAAGATAGCCTCCTCTGGAGTAAGCTCTATTCCCCGCGTCTGCTCTCCTTCCTTCCTCTTTCTACCTCTCGCTCTGCTAATTTCTCTTTCTTTTACTCTTGTGTTCTTATCATCGCTGGAACTCCTGAGAAGCTTGCTGGGGGTGGGGGGGAGACTCACTCTTGCCTATGTCCTCACAGTCTCCCTCTCCCTCTCCCTTTCCCTCTGTAACCTCACAGTTCATCTACTTTCTCTCTTCTACAAGCTGTTGGCCAACAGTATTCCCTAGGGCCAACCTTTATGACTGACTGACATAGGAAGGGCTGTGCGTGCGCCTGAGGAAGTCCCAACTGTTCAGCCTGAGCAGGATCTTGCTCCCTGATAGTCACTAGTAAGTTCTTCCACAGGAAACAAAACACATCATTTTATGGTTCCACATTACGGTCAAAGCATTCTTTACATGAACTCTGCAAGCTTCTAGAACCTAGTAAAAGTCACTTTTAGATTTAACCCCATCCTATCCCAAGCCTATGGGTTGCCCTGGAAAAGCAAGCCACGGGGGCTTGCAGTCTTTGTGAATATCATTACAGACAGACTCCGCTGACTGAAGATGAGCTATGGTCACAGCTGATGCCCAGGGTTCCCTCATTGACTGCCCTTATTACCATCATATGGGTAAACTGAGGTTCAAGGCATGGAAAGCCTCCCTTGGTCTATGCCTCCCCACCTCATGCATTCATCCACACCAGAGGTTGCCTCATCTAACCATCCCACCCCTGTCCAAACTCAAGAACAAGGAGGGTGGAGTTGGTGTCTAGGACTCAAACCACACAGTGAGTAGTGATCAAAGCAGCATATTGAAAGAGTTTCTGAGGACACATACTGCTTCTCAGGCCCGAAAGGACAAAGATTTATTTAAGTGGAGAATAGAGGTGTCCATCAGAAGAAGACTTGACTCACAAAGGAGCCCTACCTAAATTACCAAGGCATGGGAAAGGACTCCGGGCCTACTCTGCCTGGCTGCCGTCTTCTGTGAGACTATTAACTCACTAAATTATTACTTATGGGCACCGATTGATTGTCAGCCTCAGTGTGGGGCATTGCCTGGCACCCAGGGAACCAATGCTGGCCAGGAAGGACGATGGAGGCAGATTTACTCTGCATCAGGGCCTGGACTCTGGCCAAGACCTCTCCTCATAGCACGCTCACGGGCTAATACGCCTTTGGAAATTTAGCATTGTAAAGTATTTCAATGGCCATCAGTTAAGTCCCCCATCTCTCCTTTTATTTCCTCTCTGTATTTAAAAAAAGATTCAATTTTATGCCTACTTAATTTTGTTCCCTCAGAAGCGCCCCTGGGACAAGTATGTGGATATAGTTGGTGTATTTAGGAGGTCCAGGGATATTAGCAGGCAGGTAGGGACAGAAGAGGTGGTTAAGGCAACCAGCTAGCAAAGGCCCCCACTGTTGGTAGCTGAAGCTTACATCCACCAGGCCCTGGCGAGGCCCAGTGTTCTAACGTATAGATGTACGATCACTGTAAGGCAACAGATCTGAAGATCCTTGCCGCTCACTGAAAAGCTAACTTGGTACTCACATTTCCCAAGAGAAGCAGGCCAGGATATGTCATACACTGGCCATGTGGGGAAGCAAGGCAGAGACCTAAAACAGGAAAGCTCTGGCTAAGCAATGCTGTGGTGGGAATAAGGCTGGCTAGTGGGAATTACCTAGAAGATTCTGGGACACTGGGTTGTCCCTTTGTGACTGCTGCATAGCCCTAAGGTGATCAGAACAGGTGGAGAGTGACCCCAAGTGTTAGAAGCCCACGAAGGAGGTTCTGATGGCCTCTGGCTTGCCTGGTTCCCTGGTTTGAGGGGAACTGCTGGGCAAAGGTTTTTACTTCTTCTAGAGGTGCCCTGGGAGGAGCTGTCCATGCAGGGTCCCCTAGGCCAAGATGTGGAAAAGAACACAAATACCAGAGACATGATTAATGCAGGTAGAAAGTCATCTTGGGTCTGAGGGGTGGCAACATACGTGCTAGGGTGTGGGAGGTACTTCCTGTCACTTTTGATGGACAAGATGTTGGAGCAGATTGCAGAGCCTGGTTTCTGAAGTACCTGAACCCATGAATCTGGGCAGATACTGACCACGTGAGGTTTTCTGTTCATAGCCGCCTATCCTGTTTTATAAGAGAAACTCTGTAAAGACCATTGACCCTATGAAACAGGTCTGTCCAATGGGAAGGTAGTCAATACCCAACTCCTATGGGTCTGTGGGCCCCCCTGACCCATTGAAGCCCCCAATTCTTAGAAGCTCAGAAATGTGACTGTGGCTGGATATGGTCATTAATGTGAATTGAGGTTACTGGGGTGACCATCATCCAATGCGAGTGTCCTTGTAAGAATACATTAGGGAACATCCATGGAGGGCCAGCTTCGTCCTGACATAGGGGAGAGGGCTCCGTCCACAAGCCGAGGTAAGAAGCTGCAGACTTGATCCCTGCGGACACTAAGACGCTGGACTTCCGACCTCCAAACTGGGAGAAGTGCGGCTTGTGTTGCCCCACAGCCGTAGGTGACTGGTTGACACACTGACCATCTGCTGAGTTGGTGCTCTTACAGCGGTGTCACAGACTCCTCCAGGCTACATTTAGTTACCCTGAAGCCTTGGGGTCACCAATGTCCCCCAGAGCAGGGTTCCATACAGATCCGTTCATGGCACTCCAGAGAGCTGTGTCCCTGAAAACTGAGCTGTTGTCCTTAGCCTGGGTGACTCTTCCACAGCTTGTTTTCAGAGAGAAGACAGAAGTCCACATTCTATGTGAAAAATCCTCTATTTTTTTTTTTTTTAAAGTTGATAATGGACTCAGTCATTTCAGAAGCCCCACTATTCAGGCCAACAAAACACTTCTTTAGGTGGGATTATATTATTTGCCTAGCCTGTGGCTCATTGACTGACAATGGTCTCATCTGCTGGCAGTTTGTCACAGTCAGTGAGTCACATGGTGTTGACTTTGGAAGCCAGATCTATTTAGTAACCCACCAGCTCTTGGAGCTGAAGCAGGTCACTTTACCTTCCACGCCTCCGTTTTCTGATTTGAAAAGTGGCAGTCTCAAAGGTTAGATGAACTCAGGGCCTGTGAGGGGCTGAGTGTGTGGTGGGTGTCTGGCAAGTGATAACAGCTCTTCATGCCACCGCCCTCCTCCACTCTGTATGTTGTCATCCAGTAACACTGCGATGTCAAGTCTGTGTTTCTGGGTCCACCAAAGACCTGCTTTGCCATAGATGAACCACAAGGTAAACATCTGCACTGCTGGTGTCAGGGGCTGATACTGAGGTGAGGAACAGACATTGGGCAGAAGGTAGGGGGAGCCAGGCTCCAGTAGCAATCACAAGGCCAGTGGTTACCCCATACAAGCACCCCAGCTCCCAAAGTCAACAACAAACATGATTAAAACAGGCTGAGAACAGTGAACCAAGTCTGCACAGGATTCCATCTGGCAGAGGCAGGAGACAAAGGCAGGCTGGGACTCACGGAAACCCCAATCTTAATGGTCAATGGGGGGGGGGGGACCATCGACGACATACCACAGGCAGCCAGTAAGAGCTCTGTATCTAGCACTCCCGTCTAGGGGTCTCCCTTATTGCCCACAGGGGTCTCCTGCAGCTAAGAATGCAGTACATGTGCATGGTGTCCCTGGACCTCCTAGAGAAACAGCTATGAGTACTCAGGGGTACCTGCATAAGATTGGGTCATTAACTTTCCACTGCAGAGGACAGATAAATGAGAAATAGATAGATATAGATAGATAGATAGATAGATAGATAGATAAGATAGATAGACAGTAGATGATAGATAGACAGATAATAGATAGATGATAAAGCTAGACAATAGATAGATAATAGAGATAGATAGATAGATAGATAGATAGATAGATAGATAGATAGATAGATGATATATATCTTTATCTACATATGTAGTTAATATTGCCAGGTTTCATGACAATCTACCCCTCCCTGAGGATTTATAGGCACTGGAGAGAGACTTTCTCTTCAGTGGTGCAGCTGCTCATAAGTTGTCCATGCTCCTGCATGTAAGCCCAAGGAAGTATAAGTAACTACAGTTAAATACACTTGTTCACCTCACTGGGTGGAAGCTACTCTTCAGTCAATCACTGCTTCTCTATCTGGAGTAGATACACATTTGTTCATCTTTATAGGAAAAGCTCGCATGGCAGAGTCTCTCACATGACTCTGAAATCCTTGAGCCATGGCTCGGAGTGGAGCCCAACTCACAGGGTCATTGATGGACAGGGCCATTTGTCTACTGTAGCCCTCCTACCCTCTGGCTCTCACTCCCAAGGCTCAGCCATCTCACTCTGTCCCCGCTGAGATAGGGCGCCCCCTGCTGGTGGGGAAGAGAGTACACTGACTTCAGTTGGCTTTTCTCCTGGCTGGATTCCTCCAGGATGGATGCCGAACACCCAAGCATTTAAAAAAGAAAACTTTTTTTGGGGGGGGGGGGTGAGACATGGTTTCTCTGTGTAGCCCTGGCTGTCCTGGAACTCACTTTGTAGACCAGGCTGGCCTCGAACTCAGAAATCCGCCTGCCTCTGCCTCCCAAGTGCTGGGATTAAAGGCGTGTGCCACCACGCCCGCCCGGCAGTACTGGGTTGTTTTGAGGAGCAGTTTATGCTGCCCACTGAGCCCTCTCCTTTCTCTGGATTTGCTGGGTAAGTTTCAACATTTCTTCAGAGCAGAGCAGCTCCGAGTCCAGCACTTGAGGACACCGTGACACTTGGAGGTGGGATAAGGCGTGGAAAGTCTCCCTCTTTGATCCCACCTGCGTTTAATTCTAAGCGCCTCTGGAGGAGCCTGGTGTTGCTAAAATCATTACAGCAAGCAAAAAAAAAAATCCAGAGGCAAAACTAAACAAGGCAAAGTATTTATAGTGAGATCAGACAGGCATGGGTGGCCACGGGAGTTCCCAACACTCTGTGTCAATATTTTCCGTCAATAAAATAGTTACTGTCTTGGACTGTTTCCTAGATGCCGCGCTCAGGATTGTTTCTTTCTTATCTTGACTAACCTCCATGGCACCTGGAGGATGATTTTTTATTTCCATTTTTATGTGGGAGGTTGCACAGATAGATGTTGGCCACAGACCTGGTTCTTGTGGGAGGGCCTGGCCTCAGCCCTACATGTCCAGTGTGGCCACACCAGAACTCCTGCTATAGCTTTCCAAAGCTTCAGCGTCTTACCTTTTTATGCGCCGGGGTCCTTGCTTCCTCTCCAGAGATAAGCACTCAGAGTGAGTACCGAGACTATGTAGATAGATAGTTTCGTGAATAAAGTCCTTGACTTTTAATCGTGAAGGTCTGGGCTTTATCTCCAGTACTTATATAAAAGCCAATGAGATGACTCTGTGGGTAGAGGGGCTTGCCATGTGAGCCTGGATACCTGACTTTAATCCTCAGAGCCCACACAAAGGTGGAAGGAAAGAATGGTCCAAGAAGTAGTTCTCTGAGCTCCACATGTCCGCTGTGGGACATGAGCGTGCACAGCATACAATGGTTACAATAGAATTGACCTGTGTTTGCACAGTGCCATTGGACATATGCTGTGTGTGACCCTCAGGTTCCTCCTTATGCTTCAAGTCAAGGACACATCGTGGTCTTGATGGTTCGTGTAATTGAATGTCCTTGAGCAGTAGCAACAGGATGAAGCAATCCAGGGGCTCTGGTCTGTTTGTTCCTCTCTGTATGATGATTCTAGAACACTGGCTTCTTTCTAGATGTATTTTCCCTCTAGTGCTCCCAGCAAAAAAAAAAAAATAGGGTTTCAGTGGCTGTGATAGGGAAGCTGTTTAATCCCCGAAGTGACCCACAAGGTCGAAGGAGCACAGTGAACTGATTATCTGGACCAGGTTTCAAGCTTTATCTTGAGCTGGGGCTTGAATCATCATTAGCACGTTTTCTGAAGTGTGTGTGTGTGTGTGTGTGTGTGTGTGTGTGTGTGTGTGTGTGTGGGGGGGGGGGGGGGGGGGGGGCACAGTTCCTCTGGTTCCTTCTCTCATCTCTGGGGCAAAATAGCTGATGATGGACAGGTAAAGGGAAGGTTTACTATGTATGGTTCATGGTTGTTTGGCTCCATCATGGTAGTGAGAACATGTGACAGAGAAGTTCAAGGTCATGTATGACAGGAAGGAAGAGGAAAGGGGGTCGGGGAAATGTTTACTCCCAAGGGCTCACTGCCAGGAAACCACTTTTCCTTTCAGCAAGGCCCTGCTGCCTGAAGTTTCCTGAACTCCCTGAAGAGCAGCATCAGCTGAGGCTTGAGGTTCGTTTACCCCCTCCCCTCCCCCTTCCCAACCTCCCCTCTCTCTCCCCCTCCCCAAGGTGCACTTCCAGCAACAACAGGGTGGGTAAAGCATAGTAAGTCTGAATGCACTACAGATGGATTTGGCAAACAGTTACTACCCAATTCCTCAGTTTCTGCTTCTGTGAAATGGGTCTCCACCACGGTTTGGTCCTCTCTGGAGTTGTGAGAACACTACAGTCCAAGTTACTCAAAGAACAGCTGTCACTTTCCCCATGGTTCTGGGAGTTGGGAGTCCAAGGTCAGCATGTGAACATGGAGAACTCTCCTCTTGGCTTACAGGCCTCTGTGTCCACACATGGCCTTCCTTGGAATGCATAAACACAGACAGTCTTCTTTACCAGTTTCTCTTTTATGGGGTCACTAATCCTACCACAAGGGCCCCACCCTCATGACCTCATCTAATGCTAATATCTCCCAGAGGCCCCCTAGCATCCTGGAGGAAAGGACCACAGCGTTTAATTTTAGAAGGCCACAATTCACTCTGCAGCAGCTGCTGTCTGCCCCACTCAGTCCACGGGAACCCTGAGAGGTAGGTAATACTGTAGTCTCAGCCGCACTTGCCCCGTGGTGAGGGCCTAGCTAACAACGGTGGCATAGCAACTGCAGGCTCTACCTTTTGGTGTTATCCTTTACTGATTGTACAGCAATGCAGCTGCCTGTTTCTCTGCAGAATGGAGTGGCTGCGCGTGTGTAACTGGTGTGTTCTACTTTCCAGTCAAGATTCGGCCCCAGCAACCCCTATTCTTTCCCCGTGCTTTTGTAGAACGTCTCACGGATGGAAGCCTCTTCCGTCTTGTGTTTGAGTTCCTGCACTTGGCATTTCTCTCTGGAAGCCGTTTATAGCCACTCATAGCCTCACTGCAACTTGCCTGCTGCTTCTTTATGCTGCTGTTTTTTGTATGGATGGGACAGTCACGGTTGGCAGCGACAGCAATGGCTCTAACTTGGTGCTGCCGAGGACAGCCACAGGCATTGCCACACAGATCTGGGGACCAAACACAGGGTCTTGTGCAAGGACTTGGCTACTGAGATACATCCTTAACCCTTGCTTTTTAAAGTAAGGGTCTCATCCTAGGGCCCAGGCTAGTCTTGCATGTGTGATCTTTATCCCCAGCCTCCCGAGCGCTGGCATTCCAGACCCTCGCCAGCATGTGTGGCTTGGACTCGTTGTTGATGCCGTTGTTTGTTGACACAGAATCTCACTACCTCTGACTCAGCTGTGTAGCCCAGACTGACTTTGAATTTGCTGTGACCCTCTTCCCCCAGCCCCTTTCATTCTGGGTTGCAGGCACATGCAGCCACACCCCATTTAGGCGGTGATCTTTCCTCAGTATCTTCCTGGTTTTACTTCCTGCTGTTACGTGTTCATTAGCACGGGTGAGGTCTCAAGCTCAATCCCCACATACAAAACATCAAAATCAAAATTATTCCATCAACTCACATGGTGTGCAAACACTGTAGGAAGAAGCACCACCTTTTCTCACACACACACACACACACACACACACACACACACACACACACACCAAGAACCATCAGCAGTGTGACTCTTCTTACCCAAAATGGTCAGAAGAGGCTAATCCACAGAGGCAGCCTCTCAGCTGGCAGTGGGAGGAAGGGGCAGAGAAGGGGAGAGGTGCAGTTTCTTCTCTGTGTGTGCAGCGGGGGGCATTCTGCCCAGGGTACTGGAGCATTCTACTGCCCTGATGACTAGGGAGAGCCCCACGGCTCTGAGAGGCCACTAAAAACCACCGAGTCGCAGGCTTTAAATGGGTGGATTTTATTTCCAGAAATGCTATGCGAATTATACTTCAATAAAGCATTAAAATTATTTATTGCAATAATTAATGATATGATAACCAGGTGATCCGCGAGCGAGCACACATTCCTGTTTAATCATGCTGATAGCCCTAGGTACTGACTTGTAGCTCCATTTAATCCAACACTATTTGTTGGATATCTATTAAGCTCTATGTACCGTGCTCGGGACATAGCCAGAAGACAAGGCGGTCAACCTCTCAGGCCTCATTCATGGGGGCAAATGGAGTTACAATAGTTAATATGCTCATCATAATTGCTAGCCACACTAAACATCTCATCTCTGTTTTAATTACAAATGTGTATCTGTGTATAGACGTGTGCTGGTTTAAATGAGAATGTCCCTGTAGTCTCAGCTATTTGAACACTTGGCCTCCTGTTGGTGGCACTGTTTTGGGAGACATAGGAGGTGTGGCCTTGCTGGAGAAGGCATGTCACGTGGGAAGGGATTTGAAATGAAAAGTCTCTACTTCCAGTTCTCCCTCTGCTTCTGTGGTTGAAACTATGTTCTCAGCATCCTGTTCCTGCTGCCTGCTGCTGTGGGGACAATACCATCGTGCATGCAGTCCTCTGGAACCACGAGCTAGAGTAAACTCTTCTTACAGTTGCCTTGGTCATGGTGCTTTGTCTCAGCAATAGAAAAGTAACTGGGTACCATGGGTACCACACACACAGAGTTTGACTTCATCAGCACACCAACCTTTAAGAGAAATATCGGCATGATTTTTATCCTTTAGATAGGAACACTAATGCACAGAGAAGGTCAGTAACTCACCTAAGGTCACACAGTAAGTCAGTAAATGATATTACAGGACTTGGGGCTCAGAAAGTGCGGCTCTGGGTCTCGTGAGTTTGGTCATTGTGTGTTGCGGTTCTGCTGAGATCACATGTTCCAGTGGCACTCGGTCCTGGCAACAGCAGGCACAGGGAGATGAAGGGAGGTCCCCACTACAGTTTGAGCCCCCGGCTTCCATTTCTTCCTCTTCTCTCTCACCTCTCCCCATCTGACCAGTCCCTGGCTTTGACCATATTTCAGATGTCCCAGGGGAGGACCCCCATGTTTGTCCTCAAAAGCCACACAGAAATGCCACCACTGGCCATGGACTGAAAGGCATCACTCTAAACACAAGTGCCAAAGCCCTCACTCCCTGTGCTCAGAGTCAGGGCCTGTACAGGTGTAACTGATGAAGTTGTGAGCATGGGGCCTTAACTGCATAGCACACGTTGTTATCGAAAAGCAAGAAACACCACAGGGCTTGTGCACTGAGAGGGCACCACATGAGGATGCAGTGAGAGGAGCCATTGCTGGGGATGCAGCCCAGAAGAGAGTGTTTGCCTAGTGTGAGTGAGGCCTGTGCTCGATCCTCAGCACTGAGAGAAATGGCTTGGTGGTAAGAGCGTTTGCTGAGCAAGCAGGAGGGCCTGAGTTCAGATCCCAGCACCATGGAAAATGCCACACGTGGCCATGCATGTGCTTGTCACTCCAGGGCCTGAGATGGGAGGATCACCGGCTGAGCTACAGAGACACTCTGTCTCAGAGGAATAGGGTGGAGAGGGACAGAGCCAGATACCTAATGTCCTCTTCTGCCTTTTGCATGTGTGCATACACATACAGAAAAATATAAAGAAGGAGGAGGAGAGGAGGAGGAGAATAAGAGGAAGAGGAAGAAGAAGAAGAAAGGAAGAAGAAGAAGAAGAAGAAGAAGAAGAAGAAGAAGAAGAAGAAGAAAGGGAGGGAGGGAAAGAGTGGGGGAGGGGAGCAGTGGCAGGAGAGACTGTGCTACCCCTGTAACATCCAGCTGATATATTTCTGTCATTTAGCCAAAAGCTTCTGAAACTGTAGGTCGTGACCCCATATGAGGTTGTGTAACTGAATGTGGGGGCGGAGAAAACCTGGTGACTGTAAATGCTCCTGAAAGCTCCAGGGTCAAGCACACAGAGTCAAGCACACAGAGTCAAGCACACAGAGTCAAGCACACAGAGTCAAGCACACAGAGAATTGGAGTTGTCCTGAGCAGCGCACATCCATAATGTGTCAGGTGACCTCAGGACAGCCATGGTTCTGCACCTCCATCCCGCAGTGTACTATACATTGCTGTCACATGCTGTCACGCCGCCTAGGACACCTGAGCTTTAACCCTGGCTATGGAAGGTTATGACTGTAGAGCTCTTGCTGCCCACAGTTTCTTGATGTCTTAGAGACATAGCAGGTTGTCAGAGAGACAGTTTCCTGCCACCATCCTTGGACATGAGTGTGAACTAGTATAGCTTTGGATTGGGCTGTGAGACAAACACATACACCTGTCCCTTTGGCCTGCAAGTCTGCTTTCTCTTTATTAAAAGATGCAATTCTATGCATACTCAAGAATGGTTTTGAAACACATTTTCTTCGTGGTTTATTATCTGTGTTTGCTTTGGATATCTATTTTACAGACCTGTGTATTCTGGTTTTCATAAAAGTCTCTCAGGCCAAAGAGGAAGCCATGCAGCTTGTGCTGGCTGCTGCTGGGGTGGAGCAAGGTATATATATATATATATATATATATATATATATATATATATATATATATACACACACACACACATATATATATATCCCAAACAAACAGGTTAGTAGATGTCAGGAACCAGAGGAGCAGGAGTGTGACCCTGAAGGGAGGCGGTGTTTTGTTGGGGTGAGGGGGGTGCATACATTTGGTGTTCAGTGGCAGCTGTATGTGTGTCCCACTTGTCAAGACTGTGCACAGGCATAGGTCAATGTGTACGTTTCACAGAGACGTTCTAAACACCTGCTGCACAAGCTTGGGCAAGCTCTCCTGTTTTGGCCCCCAGTGTGTCATGATACTTGCTATACTCTGCAGCTAAAGGAGAGAGTACTACAAACAGTGCTTAGCACTAAGTACTACTTAGCCCAGTGCTTGGGACATGGCAGGCATAGCACCAGTTTGTGTTCCTCATTGGCCGAGTTATAAATGATTTCTGAGCAGGGATCCACGCATCTAGAACATCTTTAGTATCTGTGATACACCAGCAAACAAAAGAGACAGGGCCGACAGCCTTCTGGGTGGGTTCATGCTACTTGGGCAAGATAAATAACCCAGCTAATAAAGTAGGTAATGCACTACGTTAGACAGTGTGCCAGTCAGTTTTCTGTCAACTTAACCCAAGCTAGAGTCACGTAGGAAGAAAGGAAACCTCAACTGAGAAAATGCTCCATCCAGACTGGTTAGTGTGCAAGTCTGGGACATTTTCTTAATTCATGATCCAGCCCACCGAGGGTGGCACAACCCCTAGGCCTATAAGAAAACAGGCTGAGCAAGCCAGAAGGAACAAGTAGTAAGCAGTGTTCCTCAATGGCCTCTGCATCAATTCTTGCCTCCAGGTTCCTGCCTTGACTTTCAGCCGTGACTTCCCTGACTGATGGACTACAAGCTGCTCTCTCATCCCCAAGTGGCTGGTTTTGTTTATAGGGTCCCATCTCAGGATGGTACTAAGGGTTGGGTACCACTCATTATTTTCTCAGTGCTGTGACCTACCTGACAAGAAGCCATTATGGGAGGAAGGGCTTACATTGGCTCACAGTTTGAAAGGATACAGTCGGGCTGGTGAGATGGCCCAGCGGGTAAGAGCACCCGACTGCTCTTCTGAAGGTGATGAGTTCAAATCCCAGCAACCACATGGTGGCTTACAACCACCCGTAATGAGATCTGACGCCCTCCTCTGGTACGTCTGAAGGGGCCGAACGGGGCGGCCAGAGCGAGCGGGGCCGACTGGAGTGAGCACAAGGAAAAAAAAAAAAAAAAAACAGTCGTCCTGGTGGGGAAAGCAGGGAGCTCGGGAGAGGCTGTGTGGAGTGACAGCATTTTACCAAGAACCTGAGGACAGTTACCCAACACAGGAGAGAGGGAAGGCAGCCAGGGAGACAGGGAGAACAGTTTCCCAAAGGCCTAGTGAACCTGCAGGGGTACAAACGCCCAGTCTTTCCACAGCACCCATTTAAATGATTTCATTAGAGCAGAAACACAGAGAAGACAAGTAAAGAAAGGCTGAAAGCCAAGGAGGTCGCACTGCATTCAGAAGTCACCTTGACCTCATTAGCCGTGTGACCTCAGGAAGGTCACTCTGCCTCTCAGAGCCTCAGTTCCTTACCTGAGCAAGACGGCAATGGCTTCTTTAGAACAGGATGGGAGCTAATGGGAAGAGCATGGAAGCATTGTCACACAATCACAACTACTGCCTCTCTAACCCAAGACCCTCTTCAGATCTGTAAGGCATGGGTGTGTGCTAGCATTCTGTTACTATGACAAATGACCCGAGACAAACAAACCTACAGACAGAAAAGGTTTATTGTGGCTGCTGTTTCTAGAGGCTTCGCTCTGGGTTTAGTTGGCTCTGTTGGTTTTGGTCCCGTGGTGAACAGTGTGTGTCAGGATGCCTGTGATAGAGCAAAACCACTCGCTTCATGGCTTGGACTTAAATCATAGACAGAAGAAGTGGCATGCCCCGTCAGATAAAAGCCTCCTGCCAGATCCTGAACCTTAAAGCTTCTACCACCAGCTTGCAGTTGCACTAAGCTGGGGACTCAGCCGTTAACAAACCCATGGTGTGGTGTGGTGTGTGTGTGTGTGTGTGTGTGTGTGTGTGTGTGTGTGACACCAGCATGTCGCTGTCACTGCAACTATGGGAAGCTAGAGAACAATTAGAGGCTCCTCTCTGCCACCCTAACCTGCCTTCCCCACTCTCCAATCAGCACATGCCATTTCCACACTTCTCCAGACAGACAATTTTTAAATTGATATTTATGAATTTATAGGCGCGGATGCTGGTTCCCCACCCTCTCTTTACCGTGCTTTAAAGAGCATCCCTGACACTTGACACAGTTGATGGGCCATCCCCACCCCCAACCCCCCAACACAGAGGCAGAGTCATTCCACTTTTGTCAGAGCAGGCCCTCCTGGGGAGACTCGGGAGAAAGCAAGCTTTCTAAAACATTCTAATTGTAAGTGGAGTCCATTAGTTTAGATACCATTACAATAAATTGCTGGTCCACAGCCACACATCTTAGCAAAATGGACAGCTCGGCGATTGGAGTCCCCACATTTAGAGAAGGACCCTGTAATAAAGCCACACTGGATAACAGGGGCAGATTGGACCTCCACCAAACCAGTTATTTTCCCCAAGAGGTAGAGCCTTAGTCTGGAGGTAAAAATAGGAGCTTGGGTCTCTCGGAAGAATATTAACATTGACGTCCACGGGCAAATTCAATTATGGCAGCTGCCTGCTGAAACCCCTCTGCACTTTTTCATCACATTTAGGAGAGAGCTCTGTCAAATAACACCGAGAAGAGAAGAAACGGCTCCTAAGCTAATAGAGGATAAACATGTGTCAAGTGTTTATTTAACCGGTTAATGAGAGAAGCGGCCACGTGCTATAGAGAGGCTTCACCAAGCCTCCCACGACAGGTTTCTATGCCCCCAGCAAGAGTTACTGAGGGAGTCATGATTTATTTGTTGGTTTTTAAAATTACAAACATAAAAGGGCTGGAGGGACGGCTCAGTTGGCAAAGTGCTTGCCTTGGAAGCTGACGGACCTGAGTTTGATCCCCAGAACCCCATAAGAAAAGCTAGGCATGGGCCAGTGATGGTCCCTGGGTAAACTGTTGGCTGTCTATGCCCGGGGACCCAAATTTGATCCCTGAAGCCCACACACAGACAGAAGGAGAGGACCAACTCCACAGAGCTGTCCTCCGACCTCCACATGTGTGTTATGGCACGTGTTCAGACAACCACACAAGCACATTCATCACATGCCCATACTCAATCACACTCAAAAAAAACTTTCTCTTCTTTTCTTTTTTTTTTTTTTAAAACTTTTTTATTTACTCTTTGTGAATTGTGCATCATGTGCCCTAATCCCAGTTATCACCCTGTCCCTCTGTACCCACCCTCTGCCCTTGCAACCTCCACTAAAGAAAATAGCAACAAACAAACAAACAAACCAAAGCACAGAAATCACTCAGTCATGGAAGCTGCAGTGTGTCCCAGTGTGACCCACAGCACACCTTTCTGTGCACACATCTTCACGTGCAAATGTTCACTGCAATAAGTCATGGGTCTGGCTTGGGGCCTCTGGCTTCTGCTACACCATCAAGACTGGATAGTCACCTGAACTCCTCTCAGATCTCCTGTGGTTGCCCTGTATCACGGCGATCTTGCGGTTTTGCAGGACCGGCCCCTTCACGTGCTCCAGGGCTTCATTGAGGAGGTAGATTTTGGGATGGGCCAACGCAAAGCTGATCTGGGCCTGGGTAGTAGCTGAGCTGGTTTGCCCGTCAGCTCTCTCGCACCCACACCACCAGGGCGAGCTCTCCAACACTGCCTCCAGTAACTCATCTAATGCTGGAGCCAGCAAGGGGCCGAGTCAGATCCTCTGCTCTTATACCCATGAAGCTGGCTCACCCACACCCACGCCAGCTCTATTATGCTGCCCAGCTGAGGGTTCAGGGCTTGATCTCCTGTGTGCTGCAGCTGGTGAGGGACGACGGGGAGGAGGGCATCACTCCTATAAACCACAGGAGACAAGTAGTTGGGCCCTTGCCACCTGCTGTCCTGTGCTGCCCAGGTGAGCTACAGGGCCCATTTGCTGCAGCCAGTGAGGGGTGGGGCCAGCTCTCTACAGCTCTAGGATATCGGCATGGTCCTAGAAGGCTGCCTAGAGCAAGAACATCTGCATAGTTTTTAGTGGTAACATGAACCAAGGACATCAACATAGACCCTTGCTGGTGCATGGCCATGACCCAGACATGGACCTCGTTGTGCAGGACCTGTCTGCCTCCCTTGGGAGGGTGGCCTTGTACCTTCACCACACTCCATGACAGACAGGCCCACCGGTGAACAGCAACATCAGATGGGAGTATGATTCCCACATAGAATGAAGGAACCTTTGGGGATACCTGGCAAACTGTTCTAATTCAACACCAATGAGCCTGTAGTCTGCCTTTCAGATTATTTCTAGGTTTTAGGCAGTCTTTCTTTACAATGCAGGTTTTAAAAAATATGGCTGACAAGCCCCGCCCAGCTTCTTCCTCTGCCCCAAGCCCCACCTTGGTAACTCTGGTAATATTGCAACAAAGGAAAATGTAGCAAACCCCACAGCTTCCTTCTCTCTGTAATCCCGCCCTTGCCAGGCCTCTCTGCAGGTGCCTCAGAAGCTCAGCTTAGTGTCCCCTTTCAAGTCCCCCAGGCCAGGTCATACCCTTGGTGGAAACTCCCGTGATAGTGGGAGCTACCGTCCAACCTCAGTGTGCCTAGCTGTTCCAGCCTGCCTGGTAGAATCTCCCCGGAGGAGCAGAGGAGGAGCAGCGGAGGAGCAGCATGAGAGCAAGAAGTGTTCTTGGCCCTGGAGCTCACTGGCTTTGCAAGATGAGATCTTGGCATCTGGGGCTCTCTCTGGGCCAAAAGCCAGCCTAGCACCTGGCTGGCTTTTCTGGGTCATTGAGGAAGTCGGGCCACCAAGTCAGGAGTCATATACCCAGGATAGAATGGGACTATGTTCAAACACCTTTCCCTGTTTTTTGTTTTGTTTTGTTTTGTTTTTAGAAAGATTAGTCTTAAAGGTCAACATGCAAGGTTTTGTTTTGTTTTGAGGCGAAGTCACACTATACAGTAGTCGTGACTGCCCCTCTCACAGTGATCCACCTACCTCTGCCCCTTGGATGTTGGGTCTAGAGCCTTGCACCACCATAGCTGGCCAGCACTCATGGTTTACTACCCCAAAGCTCCAGTTCTTCGTGGAAATCCTTTAGCTCAAGAGGCAACACTCAAGGGCGTGTCATCCCGAGGAACGCCATGCTCTCTAGCCTGTGACCTGGTGGGGCCTGGCTTTGGTCTCCCCACCAGATGTCATCTCTGTGGCTGGGATTCAGCAATGTCCCTTTACTTCAGAGCTCACCAGACAATCTCTGCCCCAGGGAAACCTCAGCTCCCCAGAAATCTAAAGTCCTGCAGGCTGGATTACCCATGGCACCCCACGGTTCCCCTCCCACAGTGGAGCTCTCCAGGGTGTCCTTTAGCTGTAGGGAAGGAAATGCTTTTCCCTGTTTGTGATCTGTTCCATCCTGTTACCCTGTTAGCCAACGACAACTCTGACAGTCGCTTTTCCTTTTGCTTTGGGCGACGAGGAAACTGAGCTAAACTCTGAGCTGGCTTCTACACTCCTGTTTCTTCTTTCCTCCTTCTCCTCAGACCACATGAATGTGTTCAAGCACCTGTGTGTGTGAAGGCCAGAGGAGGATACTGGGTCCCACTCTGCCACTCTTACTCCCTGAGAGAGGACCTCATTAGAACCCCGGAGAGCCCACCTCTGCTCTGTCCAACTATGATAGCAACGGCCCTTGAGCGGCCGCTAAGATAAAGACAGGAAGGTGAAGAGCAAGAAAGCAGGCTTCCTTTATGGACTTCCCAAGTTGAAGGGGAGGGGCGGGGGAAGGCAGAAGATAGGCCAGGCCAGAGGCCATGGTCACAGGGATAGGTGGGTGAAGCCTGGCTTCCCCGATGTCCCCGATGGCAGCTGTGGGCTGAGGAGATCTCCAGAAGCCATCGAGGGCCAGGCATGGGTAGAAAGCACAGTCAGCTGAGGGCCTCAGTTCCTCCCTCAGCCAGGGCTGGGGAAAGACCACACTGAAGAGCAGGCCAGTCCTGCAATGGTGTCATGTGGCTCTGAGGGACCTCCGCTGAGAGCACATGCCTTTGTCCCAGACAGCCCAAGGGACAGATATGACCATGTCAGAGGGTATTCTTCTGGCTACAGGAGCCTGGAAGCAGCTGTCACCTATGGCTGAAGGGGTGATTAGGGAACTATCCCCGCCGTTCCCGAGGGGCATTGTGAAGGGGTTGGAAGAGAGCCTGACTTCTTCTCTGAGTTTCTCTTGTTTCAAATCCTTCCCAAGAGCGCTTATTCTTGGATCTGCTTTGACTATGATGCAATCAGAAGGCCTTCAGCAGAGCCAAGCAGATTAGCAGCGTGCACTCTGAGCCTCAAACATGTCGCTGGTTTCTATAAAGTATCCGGCCTCAGATATGGCAAAAGAAAACAGACAATACAGTCCCTATTGTTGGTAGGCCACCTTCCCCTTGTCTGACAGAATCTAACACTAAGTCACCAACTGGCTGGACTTCAGCCTCCACCCCCACACTTCTAGGTCCTCTGCAGAGCATCTATGTCCGAGACAGGGGTCATGGGACAGTCAGACA
Source organism: Mus minutoides (assembly GCA_902729485.2). Lineage (NCBI taxonomy): Eukaryota > Metazoa > Chordata > Mammalia > Rodentia > Muridae > Mus > Mus minutoides. Next base: position 154,753 of record LR753551.1, read on the forward strand.
CACACCTATTTCTCCCTTAATTGGAAGGAAGAGAGACTCTGAACCTCCCTCAGTGTGGAAGGCCACAGGGTAAGGCTTGAGGTGTACTTGCTGAGTCCCCTCTGTCCCCTCTGTCCCTGGTTCTCCACCAGCTCTGGGCAGATGGCTTCAGCGCTCTGGTGTGTTGTCAGCTGGGAAAGGGACATGGTGGCTGGTGACAAGACTCAGTGCAGGTGCAGTCTGGCCACCAGGTGCCTGCTGGGGTCGCGGCAGGGTCAGAGCCTCCTGAGGCTGACCCCTGGAGGCTGGCAGCTGTCACACTGCTGCTGGCTGCTCACCACTGCTGAGAGCCAGTGTATAAAATGCTAATGCCAAAGGAAGCCAGCCAGCCAGCCAGCCAGCCAGCCAGCCAGCCAGCCACTGTGACAAAGCTCACAGCCCATCTGTTCCTACCTCCCTCTGCTTCAGGCTGGGCACCAGACCCACTCCCTGGCCACCTCTGGCTGAGTGAACCTATGCACAAACGCACCCTCGGAGGCTGCCACGCGGCAGGACGTGCGCGGGCATCCTGCTCTGGGTCTGCACCGCGTACCACGGGGGAAGCAGTCCTGGTTGGTGCAGACTGGAGCTGACCCCGCTGAGCTCTCAGACACCCCACGTTTTCCTCACCTGGGTGAGTCACAGGCCTCCTACACACAATCCCTGCCAGGATCATGACTTCAAGGGGAAAGACAGTGTGACAGGGAGAAACGTGTCTCTGTGTCTCTCCACGCACTGAGCTGCTGTCATGCTGACTCCGGGCTTCCAGTGCCCAGCCTGGGAACAGTGTTTATCTATCAGTAGCACACACACACACACACACACACACACACACACACACACACACAGACACATACCTAAACACATGCACATACACACACACAGATGCACAGTACAGTAACATTTTCTCGCCTTACTAATGCACTACAGTTCAAGAGAAACATACACTGCTGAAAGGATACTGAAAAACCGAAGTGAATATTTCCCTGGATGCCCACAGAACATACAGTCCTTTTGCTCCTTGTTACAAAGAAGGCTTGGTGGTGCACACCAACCATCCCAGAACTCAGGAGGCTGAGGCAGGAGGATCTAGAGTTCCTGGGCCAGCCTGGGCTAGTTATATAAATATATCCAAGCAAACCTGGGCAACATGGTGATACTCTACCTGAAGAAGTTATAGTTAAAAATAATCGGTGTGTTAGCTACTTTGCCGGGCGAGAAGTCTCGAGTGTGAGTTGTAACTGCTAAGAAAATGGCGGCCACATGCCATGAGCCGAGTTGCTGCGCATAGACATACATGTTCAAAAGCAACATCCTAAAAGTTCTTTTAAAATGTATGCACATTCACACACATGACGGGGCGGAACGATGTTCAGTACAGATATCAGATAAGGCTTCCAGGAGTGGAAGAGAAGATCCCTGTCGCACACCAACACTCACGGTTGTTCTCCATGCCAGCGAGCTTCATCGTAAGGTGCACTTCTCAGGAAAAGTCCCAATTCTTGCCTGGAGAGGCTCATTCCGCAGGCAGATAGATGCCAGTACCGAGTATCAGTCAACAGTGGAGAATGGCCACTCAGCTGCTTAGCCCTGAGACTTCATTTTGTAGCTTCCCACAGATCTGCTGACACATGGGTCTTGTCAGGATTTCAGAGAGCTGGCCTCACAGGCTACCTCTTTTCCTTTCTTTTGTATGCATGTATATACCTGTGTATAGAGGTGCATGTGTACGTGTGTGCATGTATGTATATGCATATGGAAGGCAGAGGTCAATTTTGGATGTCCTTCATCAGGTGCCATGCACCATTTTTTTGAGACATGTTCTCACTGGCCTAGAAGTGACTGAGTAGGCTGGGCTGATTGGCCAGCATGCCAGAGGGACCCAGCTGTCCCCACCTCCCCAGGGCTGGGATTACAAACGTGAGCACTTACACCTCGTTTGCTTTCTGTGGGTTAGTAGATTCAATGTAGTTCCTCACGATTGCAAGATGAGCTATCTCCCTTGTTTCCTAACCTCTTTCTCAAGCCCCTGGCTTCTTCACAGGAGCATGGAAGCACAGTAGCCTCCCCGAATGGCCACCATGGGTGCGTCATCACAGCTGGCCCCATCTTCCAATCTGATTCTCAAGCACCATTGATGAAAGCTAGGAATGCTCTTCCCCAAAGCCTCTTCCCGGAACCTGAAGTCTGGCAGTTTCCAGCTTCTTCAGCGTAAGGAAAGGTGGAAGGAAGCCACCATTTAACACACCTCTAGGAGCAAACTTATTCCAAACTTGGAGTTTAAACTCTCCATGCCCCCTCCAGTTCAGACAAGGGGCCCAAGGCAGCTGTGGCTTCACTTTAAGGAAGCTAGGCCAGGGCTGGAGGCTGGAGAGTAGCTCCAGTGGCTGGGGAGAAGCCAAACAGAGCCAAAGAGTGACAAACGGCTGCTGGCACTACTGGTGGGTAGTTCATAGCTTAGCCCTGTGGATGTTGAGCCACCGTGGGAACCAGGTAACAGGAGGGAGATAGGAGTGAGGCTTTGCTGGCTGCATAGGACACTCGTCTAGCATCCCCAGCAAGTCCTTAGCTGCTGTCCCACACTGGGCCATGATCAATCACCAAGGTACAAGCCACGTGGTTTGGATCCTGGCCTGCCGGTGGTGGAGATGGCTATCTTGCCCCTTCTTTGCAAAGATTGGTTCTTGAGATCCCTCTTCATCTCTTAGGAAGCCACAACAAATCATATTTCACAGAGTCACCAACTCACAGAAACCCAGGACTCAGGTCCAGAAATACTGTCAGTGATGAGCCAGGCCGTTCTGGTGTAGGGGGGATCAGCATAAAAGAACTAACCAGAAGCCTGGTGTGCACAGAGCACATGTTCTGCTGGACTGAGTCCCTAAAAACCCGCACATTGTAGACAAATGGCAAGTGATTTGGCTTCCAGCACAGGCCAGACTGTGACGAGAGGGTTACATTTTGATTCAGTCTTGTCCCAACCACCCAGAGAGGTGAGATTAACAACTGATGGTATATATTTTACAAACTGAAGCTCAGAGACGTTTAATAAGTTCAGGGCTGGGAACATGACTCAGTATAGGCACCGAGGACCAGATTTTGGATCTTCACAACTCCGAGTAAAAGCCAGCCTGCTTGTGATCTCAGTCTGAGAGAGCAAACAAAGCCTCTGGAGCACGCATGCATGCACACACGCATGCACGCATGCACACACTCATGCATGCATGCACGCACGCATGCATGCACACATGTACGGGTTAGTGAGCCGTTAGCCATGTTTAGGGAGAGAGCTTACCCCAATAACTAAAGTGATGAGCGATCCACAAGATGCCCCCCCCACACTCACACATATGCAAACATGTGCATAGATACACAAGCAAAAATAGCAACAGAAAAGAAGTCTGTGGTCCAAGGTCCCAGGACACAGAGCCAGCAGGCAGGAAAGACTTGGCAGTCCACTTTCAAGGTGTAGAACTCCTTTATGAACCCTCTCCATTTCCCACACATCATTACTTTCTTTTAAAATGGAAATAACTGGACCGTCTGTGAAGGCTCTGTGGGTAAGGGTGCTTGCTGCCAAGCCCAAGGACCTGAGTTCGATCCCTCAGTTCAGGGCTGGAGAGTTGGCTCAGCGGGTAAGAGTACTGGTTCCTCCTCCAGAGGATTTGGGGTTTGTTCCCAGCACCTACATGGCAGCTCACAGACATCTCTAACTCTAGCCCCCAGGGGATCCAATGCCCTAGTCTGGCCTTTATGGGTACTGGATACATGTGGTACACAGACATGCATATAGACAAAGCACCCATACATATACTTAAAAAAAATAACATAGACAACTTCATCTGCTAATACAGACATCTCAAACCATGAACTTTGGCAAAGGGTTCAGTTTTCCTCTCTGTAGAAAGGGGTCAGGATATCCCTCCTTGTCGTTTGTAGTGCGGGGCCTGGAGGTCTCTGATCTCATGGTCCTGGTGGTGTTCACTGTATGGCTTGTCATCAGTATCAGTGCTTTTAACGTTTGACAGAGGTCAAGTGCGTGTAAAGAGAAAATGAACCATCATGTCTAGTAAACTTTGAGGAACACTGGCTCAGAGACACCCACAGTGAATGGACACAAAAGGCTCTTTTCAAATTACATTTAAATTATTTATTATTATTTGTGTGTGTGTGTGTGCATATGTATGCATGTGTGCCCCCTCTTCACCCCAGCACAGGCCAGCACACACACACACACACACACACACACACACACACACACACACACACAGATCAGACGACAACCTGTGGAGTCAGTTCTCTGCTTCTACCATGTGGGGGTGGGGAGCTGGAACTTGGGTCATCAGGCTTGGTGGCAAGCTGAGGCACTTTGTTCACCCCAAGACAGCAAGATCTGAACATGCTTGATAGGCCTTAATAATGAAATATGCCTCAAGCCGCAATACATACGTACATCACTTTTCCATTTCCATAGATCCTGAATTGATGGAGCTTCTCTTCCTCTGTATGCCATGTCTGGGTCCTCAAACAAATGCGGCTCTCTAGGGGTTGTCCCCCACTGACTAAGTTTACTTGCACCCCATTGTCCCATCCACTTTGAGCAATCTGGCTCTCTCATCCATCACATTCATCCACCTGGGGAAAACGAAGACCCCAGCCCCACCTCTCACCCCACTCCCACCTTCTGCCTGCGGCAGCCAGCTCTCTCCAGCTTGCCAAACCTTTCCATCTCTGTTCACCTTCTCTTCGGGAGACCACCCACAATTCCCACTGTGACACACACGGTGCTGCTAACCCGACTCTGATCCTCTGCAACTCCCACTTGCACATGTGCCCGCCTCGTAGGGTCAAATTTGAACAGCAGGACTAGAGGCTAGAGCTAGAGCGATTGCCTAGTATGCAGGAGGCTCTGAGCTCCATCCAGTATACTGAGGAAAGGTGGATGATCTCCGGAGAGTAAATTGTAAAGGGCCAGGGTGTAGGAGCTGTTACTGACATTTGACTCCAAGGCCAGCCTGTTTTTGAGAGTCTGGATTCCTGTTCAGGGTGGCTGCAGAGCCATGGAAACAATGTTCCGGAATAGAATGTGGTGTCAGTAGACGGAGAAGAATCAGTTTAGCCCAAAGGACGCTTTAATCTGCCTACCCGGTGATTAGGGAAAGACCTCGTCCTCGTCCTCGCTTCCCAGGGGTCTCCAGCCTGCTACCTTCTTCTCCAGCTCTGCTCAGAGCTTTACCAGGAGTTTCACCCGTCATTCAGGAGTGAGACAGCCCCTGAGGTCGACTGTAATTAAGCATCCACTCAGCCGGGGCGAGCATGGCACCTGCACCTGCCGCGTGGATCCCTGCTCCCGAGGCACCTGCGCTCCGCATGGCCGCCCCGCCCGCCCGCCCGGCCTGAGCGCACGCGCACTCGCCCCTCTCCCCCAGAGGTGCCTCCGTAACAGATGGAGCAATCATTCTCGTCTTTCCACCAGAAGGCCCCCGCTGCTCCCGGGACCGCGCGGTGGTTGTAAGACACATAATTAGATACGTCAGCGGACAATGTGGCGGATTAGCCGGGGAGGGCTAGCGACTCGAGCCTTCCCCATCAATCCGCGCGGGGCGGTCACCAGCAAGGATCCCTACTCCTGGAGGCAGGATGATTGACAAACAGAGCCCTTCCCAGCAACGGGTCCCCTGCGGAGGGTCCGCGCTCAGTCCAGGAACGACGGTGAGGATCACAGCCTTGCGACCCCTAGATCCACGTGGGAGTGACCCAGGACACCCATCGGAACGGGGTCTATCCTGTTCTATATGAGTGACCCATGAGGTCACGTCCCAAGGCTCTACAGGAATCCGAAGGAACAGCGCCCAGTGCTGCAGAAAGAGCACGCTGCGGGGAGCTGCACATCCGGCCTCGGAGAGCACGGCGCTCTCGGGCCAGCGCTAGACTGGAAGCCAGCCCTTCAGCTATGACAAGGGTGCTTTCTGCGTTGCAGATGCGTGCGAGCGCCACGCGGGAGCCAGCCGAGCCTAGAAAGCCGCATCCGAGCCTAGAAAGCCCGCAGCCTCGCTTAGGGTTTCTGGGATAACCTCGGGGCATTTAGTCTGTCCCAGTGAGGGGCACAAGGTAGATAGATTAGCGGCGAGAGGGGAAGCTCGAGAGCCAGTGTGCCCGGGGGATGGGGGGGAAACAGGGAACTCAGATCCGGGGACAGCCATGCACTGCAGTGCTGCCTGGGAAGAGCTTGGGGGATGGGGTTGGCACGATGGGGCATCCAGAGCCCGCCTGCCTGGCAGAGGACACCCGGCTCTAGCACCACCCAGTGGCCGCCTCAGAACACTCAGGAGGATAGGTAAGCCAAGGCGTGACAGCTGGAGACCATTTACAATTACACGGTTCTCTCTTTGCTCTCACCCTGCCCTTTCTGGGAGCTGAAAACCCGGGATTCATTCGCACATGCCTGAAACAGGCTTTACGCTAAGTCCCGCAGGACGATCTACAACAGCAGTTCTCAACTTGTGGGTCACGACCCCTGAGGGGGTGTCAAATAACCTTTTCACAGGGGTCACGTATCATATATTTAGGATTCATAACAGTAGCAAAATAGTAATTATGAAGTAGCAATGAAAGTAATTTTACCACCAGGGTCACCACAGCTGTATCAAAGGGTCACACACAGAGCTAGGAAGGTTGAGAATCATGGCTCTACAAATGGAACTGAAAGGGTGGGTTGGATATTTACCAGTTACTCTCCCATCATCCACCTACAAAGTGCCTGCCCCTGCCCCAAGGTGGCCATATGACTGAGATCAAACACACCACCATCTCAAGGAACCTGTTTACCTGAGCTGGTCTAGTCAGTTATCTGAGGAGTTTGTTGGAGACTAGACAGATCAGTTTTTCTGATCAGAAAAGAGGGAGCTGTGGGGGGCTGCTGGCAGCCATTATGGTCAGGGGGTAGCCAAGTGGAATTACGGCATCACTGAGGATGTCGGAGAGAGACCACACAAAGAGCTTTGCCACATGAGAGTAGCTTGGGCAAGCTGCTCCTGAGACCCATTCTACTGCTGAACTTGCCAGATTGTACACTAATTAGTCATCTCTACTGACTGAAGTCACTGTGTTAGAGTTCCTGTCACAACATTCTCTTCTCTGGAGTTTGCCCCAAGACTCCGCTGATGCCTGAAACCACAGACAGCATTGAACCTGTATGTTTTTCCCTATCCATACACACCTACAATTAAATTTATCTTATAAATCAGGCACAACAGGCCTCTCTTATCAGGCAATAGAGGAATGACAATAAAGTAGACTAGCTGTACCGATACTGGCAGTAGAAGTTCTGGGCTTGGTGTTTCTCCTTATCTGTGTGTCCTGATGTACAGATCTTAGCAACAACACCAGTTTTCTCCTGAGTTCTCTTTCACATAAGGGAAGTGTATTGCAGCTTCTCTGTGGTATATCTGCAAGGCCAGCATTGTAACTCTCATATTTGGCAGGGGGGGGGTCATTATTAAATAGAATAAGGGTCACTTGAAACTCAGCGAGGCAAGACCACAGGCAATGTGACAGCTAAGGAGCTGCAAAGTGACCGCCAGCAGGTAGCATGCACAGCGGGACAAAGCAGACTTGCACAAGACTCTATCACCGATTCAGCAGCCTGCAACTGAAAATTCAGGGATTCTGTTTAATGTCTTCAGATCTCAGCTGACCACAGGGAAACAATCCTGGGGCGACAAGAGATAAGGCCTATTGTACTTCCTAGAAGGGCCTTTGATTAGATCACAGATAAAGGAGGCAGACACCCTGTGAATCCATGGCAGGCTCTGGGTTCACACTGATGGAGACAGATGGGTGGAAGGGAGGTGTGGGGGCCCCAGGCAGAAATGTGAGCGTTCACCTCAGTGACACCACTTAAGGACTGCCAGCGTCTGCCCCTTTCACATCAGGCCCGTTTCCAAGACTCCCTGGTGCCTGAGCCTTTTCCTGGGCATGCTGTCTTCAGTACATGGATTCTTCTAACTTCTCTCCTCCTTGAGTGGCTGACAGGGCCGACTCCAGATCCCCCTTGTGGCTTTTCTTGATGCCTCTTTCACTTGCTCCACTTACCAAGGGCCTGAGCCTTTCTTCATTGCCCAGTTCAAATCCTAGAGAGCAGGAATTTATTCAACTCAGCTCCTGTCCCCTCATGTGTCCCTGGCGAGTCTGGGGAGGAGACGTACTTGTTTTCAGACACACTGCAAAAACAGGGGCGTCTCGCTCGCGTGCAGCTCGTGATTGCTTCCATCGCAATAAGAATGCAGCCATGGACTTATATTTTGGAGGGCTCTTCCATGGACTTATATTTTGGAGGGCTCTTCAGAGACAAGAAAGTAATCACTGCTTCCTCTTAAGACACTGCATGCCGGCCTTGGTGATCCACATCTTTAATCCCAGCACTTGGGAGGCAGAGGCAAGAGGATCTCAGTGAGCTTGAGACTCAACTGAGACATACTGAGCTTTAGGAGAGAGCACTAGAGACTGACCCCATCTCAACAACAACCACCACCACAAAACAAAACCAAAAACCAGACAACAGTAAAATTTACATAGTAAGGGTATCCAGTGCTATTTAAACAATGTATGAATGTGTGTGTGTATTTTTTTTTTAACAGAAGACTGGGGAAATTGCTAAGAAGGTAAATGAGAGGGGCTGGTGAGATGGCTCAGCGGGTAAGAGCACCCGACTGCTCTTCCGAAGGTGATAAGTTCAAATCCCAGCATCCACATGGTGGCTCACAACCATCCGTAACAAGATCTGGCGCCCTCTTCTGGAGTGTCTGAAGACAGCAACAGTCTACTTACATATAATAAGTAAAATAAATTAAGAAGGTAAATGAGAGGCAGAATTTTTCTTAAAGCCCAATGATGTGTTCAGTTTCAACTCTTGTATGAAAAGAATGGCTTCCGCGAATAGTAGCTGGGTTGGATACTTGCAAAGCTAGGTGAGTGGACCCGCGCCAGCACTCTCTGTACCCATACTTCTGCCTTTTCCTAATTTAATGTTGCACAGATCTGAAACCACATCCCTGGAGCCCACTGCGCCAGGGGACAGCCTGGCAGGAACCCATGTTCTGCTTCCACCTCCCCAGCCTCCCCTGGACCCACAGCTCTGGTCCTGTTCACTGTGAAGGTGCTTAGCCATGCTGCTCAGACAGGGACTCTGCAGGATCCCTGCCAGATGACCACCCACCTAAGGGTACACAGGTTGAGAATGCTTTGAAGTCAAAGTTGGGGAGACCACAACAGGAAAAGACAGAACATAGCTGCTGACTGGGCCAGGAGATGAGACTCCTGACCCAGCTGGTTAGGGAGAGACATACTTCATCTTCCTGGTTATTGTTGGCAGCAACATACATTACACATTACAAGGCTTATGGTCAGAAGTGAACAGATGGCTCTGTCATTCGGGGAAGGGTCATCTGCAGAATTAGCAGCTGACCAGGGTTGAGGCCAGTGCTCACAGAAGCCACCCAATGACTTGTCTTTCAACAAGTGTCATGTGAAAGTATCCTATGCACAGGCACTGTGTAATTGGAGGCCCAAAGTAGAGAGGGACCCTGAAGGCTCTGTGGTACTGAAGGAATTGCAAACAGTTCTCTGCTTTGGAATCCCAGCTGAGAGCAGCAAGTACCATGACAGAAACTGTTCTTCAGAGTGGGGGGCGGGGGTGGGGGGAGTTCCTTCCAGCCCAGAGGAATAGGTAGCCAGCATTCTATGGGAAGTGCCCTTTGAGGAGACTTAAAGCTGAGGTGAAATATACACACTTGCAGGAAGTGGGAGGGGAAGGCACCTGGGGAGGCACACAACAGGAACACAAACACAGCAACGGTATAAGCATGGTAAGGCAGTTTCCTTAGAGGCACTGGGCAGCAGGGGACTCACTTTCAGGGGCCCTCCAGGCTACAAGCCTACAAGTCCTTCAGGTGGCTGCCCTGGTTGGAAGGGCTATAAAGATCCTCATTCAGGGGCTCCTGCTGACACTGTCCCTGAATGAGCAGCAGGAATGTTTCCAAGGGCTTGGCTTCAGAGACATCAGTGTGCCACAGAGATCCTTTTTACAGTGTTTCTGGAGAGAGCATCCCCACTGCCTCACCCCACATGATGTCCTTAGGGACAGGGATCCTTTCCCCCTTTCTCTCTCGCTTATCTTCCTAGGAGTGGAGAGCAGTCAATTTCTTATCTCAGAAACAAATGGCTTCCCCAGGAGCTGAAAGCAGCCATCATTTATCTGTCTGACGCATGCTTCCCTGTTTGTTTTCCAGCCTTAAGACAGGAGTTGTGTCAACGGTAGATGGCTGTGCCCTAGTCACTTGAGAGACATGAATCAATTTCCCAGCTGTATTTATCACTCACTGCTTTAAATCAAGTCTAATCAATGCTTCCTTCACTTGCTATGGGCTGCAGAACTACAGAGCATGCTCAGAAGATGGGTGGGCCCCACTTGTGCTGCAAGCTTCCGCTTGGGAGTTTGTTAAATCCTAACCAAACACTTAGAGATGTCGTTGTGAAACTCAACTTGAATTTACCTGAAGTAACGACAGACATGACCGGTCATGTTATTTAGGAAGGGTTCTACATCATAAAGTCTTTTGCAGTTAACACTTCTGAAACTATAACGTATTTTTTAGTTTCATACCTATTTCTTTTAGTAGTATCTGTTCCTATTATGTGAGTTGATTTCCCATTACTTCTATAAAATATAGCAGTATAAAGGGCTCCCTGTTTTAAAATCATTTAATAAATTTTTATAACTAATAACTCCCACTAGAATACAGTAACAGAAACTGTTTCCTACAAAGAGAATATATTTTCCATTGGCAGGTGTGAAAAACACCCCGCAGCATGTGGTAGGAAGCAGCCTCGTCTCATTGGTAAATTAATCTTGGTGCCGGTGAAAGTTGATACCATCCTGGTTACAGCATCAATGCCCACTCTGCCCACAGCAAGAGCGCACATTACTCTTCAAGGATAATGGGACAAGTCATAGGAAAGTCAGTCGGTGAAGTGAAGCCAGCGGACTAGGTATCACCGAGACTCGCCAATATAATTAATATTTCTATCTAACCTGCTGAACTGTGCAAATACTATGATCACCAGCCTGTTTCTGATCGACAATCAGAGATGCGTCATTGGCACAGTGCTGACTCCCTTAGCAACCTGTTGTTAGGTAGCGAAACAGCTACAACAAGCTCAAGCTTGGATGAACCCTCACGTTGGTTTAACACTTCAGGTTCACCAAGTGTTTTGAACACAAAGTTTCACAGTCCTATAAGATAAGCAACAAAAGTACAGATAAGTTCTGCATGTCTTGTCAAAGACACATTGCATATATGAAGGCAGCCGTTTAAGATCCCATTACTAGGCTGGGCCTGGCAGCACAAGCCTGTCATTCCTGCACATGGGGAGGCTGTCACAGGGAAATTTTAAGTTCTGGGACAGCCTAGGCCGTATAGTAAGATGTTGTTACAAACCCCAAAAATCAAACCCAAGAGATTATACTTGATGACATCATAGCCACCATAGTTTCTGTAAGAAGACTATGATGTTCATACAGGGAATGACAAAATCACTCAACAGTGTACTTCTCCAAACACATTGTCAGGTGACTGATGACTATAATCTCAGTCCTATTTTCAAGATAAAAGGAAAGGTTTGGAGCTCTGACATAACTTTCTAGGGCAAGTCACCCCGAGCAAAGACTCTGGAACTCAATTCCAGGTCTTGCCAACGTCAATGAGTCTAGGGGCTCGCTGTGGTCTCCTCTCTGTTCTTTCTCTAACTTGTCTTTTCTCCCATCATCAAGTATTCTTGGGAAAACTCTTTTGGTCATAGGAGATCCCTAAAACTGTCTGCCAAGTTGTTTAGCATAAAAGCACCCTTTGAGGGGTGCTCTGGGCTGCAGGTGTGGTGCAGTGGTGTTCTTAGCCATCTTGGACAAAGGCCAGGATGGTGTGATACATGAGCTTTAAGCCCTGTGGATAAAGGGAGGGTGAAAGGGATGCCACAGCTGACCTCAGTCTGCCGCCACAGCACTCACGAATCCCATCTGTAATACTCACAGAGAGAGTTCACAGAGCCCCGTGGCTTGAAGAATGCCAGAAGGATCGTGTTTGCATATCTTTAAGAAAGGCAGCTTTTCCGAGACAATTCTCATAGAAGCCAGTCCTGTCCAGACTCCAAGGGACAGGAATCGATGAAAGGAAGAAATGTTCACGGCTTTAAACATTTAGACAAGGGAGGATTTGTTCAACTTGCAGTTAACGGATCCAAAGCCTCTCACCGCAGCCTCAGGTAATGTGCTGCCGAGGAGAACTGCATCCACGATGGTCACAGAAATTCTGAAGCTCTCCAGGGAGCCTGAGAGAAGGCTTCTACATATCCAGACCAAGCCGTTACAGTGTTTAGGAGTTAACACGCATGTCAAACGGCACAGTCACCCCAACAAACATGTTAATACAACTGGAATTTATATTAGATCTACAAATCCGTGTAGTCTTTCCAATCCAATGGGAAGGGAACCATACAGTCTTGGAATACAAGGTGCTGAGATGAACTCGGATCAGGTTTCTTTTCATTTCCACCCAGAGCAAATCGGTTAGCTTACTTGTTCATCTGCTCACCATGTGTCTCTGGAGCACTGACAACACACAGGAGTTACAGGACCTGACCGGGCGACTGACCTGCCAAAGCTCAGTGACCTGCGCTCCCAACTCTATTCAAGATGGAGGCATTGGGGACAGCATAAGCGAGGAGAAAAAAACAACAGGAACAGGTATGAAGCTGTAATTTCTCAAGACAATGAACATCAGGTGATGAAGACAGGAAACACATCAGGTGTGCAAGAGGGACAATTCAGGTAGGGCCCACTAAGTGAGGAGCTCGGGAGACAGGCCAAGAGCTTTCCCTCCAGGGCTTTCTGACCAAGGCAGCTGTTGCCTCCCCTAAGGGGAATAGCCACAGAGCAGGAAACCATGGTGATTCGAATGAGGTTTCCAGGCGGATGTTTTGAACATTTTCTTCCCAGTTCGTGCCAGTATTTGGATGTCTGGGGAGCTCCTGCGGTGGGTCTGGCTAGAGGAAGCAGGTCCCTAGGAACAGGTCTTTGCTTTCGGTGCTGGTCTGTTTTCTCTGCCCGGCACCACATGAACAAGCAAGCCACCCTTGAAATTTCCCACCTTCACGAATAGAACCCTTCCTACCCCAGGCCTCTCCCACCAAAAAGGACTGAAATCTTTTGGCAATTGTGAGCCAAAATGAATCTTTCCTTCCTCAGCTGTTTCTGCCAGGTATTTGGTCACAGCTATGCAAAAAGTAAGGGGGTAGGGTGGGAAGGCAGGCAGACACACATGCACACACACACACACACACACACACACACACACAGACTGGGACACCACTGTCACCACTGGGCAATGATGGACCCTAGAATGAACAAATACAGAAGACGGATCCAAACCACTATAAGCCACTTAGTTGAATCCCCAAAGAAAGATAAAAAAATATTTGTAGAAATGCAAGCCCAACACCCAGCAAGATAAAATATAGATTTGGCAGATAATCCAGGGCGATAAGGCACACACAAAAAGCAAGAAAACATGACTCATAATGAGAACTTGTATCCAAACCTTATAAAGAACTCTCAAACTAGAAAGTAAGAAAATAGAATACCCTTTAAAAACGCCAAAAGATTTGGACACCTCAGAAGGATCTGCAAGCAGTCAGGAAGTATGAAGAGAGGCTCAGCCCAGAAATCTGAGATCAGAAGCGGCCTCAAGTCTACACCTGCGGGGGCAGTGAACACTAGGAGGGCAGGCAAGGTGGCTCAGTGGGTAAGGGGGCTTGACACCAAGTCTGATGACCCACGTTCAATCCCTGTGAGCCACGTGGGTAGAGGCAAGACCTGACTCCTGAAAGTTGTCCTCTGGCCTACACATGCACACGCACACAGACACACAGTAACTAAGCAAGCAAATGTAAAAGAGGATGAAAACACCAAGCAGCATTCAACAACGGAGAGCACCGGACAGCCCACTTACCCACTGCTAGAGCAGACCGGTCCATCCGAGCTAAGAGGGAACACAACTGCACTGCCTGGTAAACGCTAATCATATCCCACACTCAGACACTTCACACTGACACTTACCTAGGGAAAAGGAATCATATATGCACACAGAGGCTTGTATCCAAATGCTCACAACCGTTTTATTAACAGGCAGCAACTCAAATGTCCATCAGTGGCTGAAGGGACAAATCTATTCCAAGAAATGGTCTCCGCTCTCAGAAGACAACACAAAAGACTCAGCACATGTTAGCACACACATCAGTCTCACGATGATTCTGTGCAGTGAAATGAGTTCTCTGAAGAGAACACACTGCATGCTTCAGTTTATGTACAGTACAAGCACTGTAAGATTGGAGAACACGGGTGGGTGGCATCTGGCCCAGAGAAAGGGATGTCAAAGGGTTCAAGAACAGCTGGAGACGATGGGGAAATGTATGACCCTGATAGCGGTGAGCATTTCACCTGGCATATCTACCTCTTAGTATTTCCTCAAAGTGCACACTTCAAATCTGAGTGCTACCTGTCCAAGGTGTCCTGTTATAGTCCAGAGCAGTGGTTCTCAACCTGTGGGTCATGACACCTTTAGGGTCACCTAACAGATAGCCTGCATATCAGATATTTACATTACAATTCATAACAGTAGGAAATTACAGTTATGAACTAGCAACAAGATGATTTTTTAGCTGGTGGTCACCATAACATGAGGAGCTGTTAAAGGGTCAGAGCATTAGGAAGACTGAGAATCACTGCTCTAGAGGTTTTCCTAGTAGAACTATGTATGGTCTTCATTGTTAATTATTTACATCTTATAAAGAATACTTTAGAACTTTATTTTTCAAGGTGCAAAATAAAAAATTTGAAAGGTTTAAATGTTACATCACTGAAAAACAATGTCCTATGTTCACACAGAAAAAGTACACAATCAAAATCAGAAATTCCACTTCTGTATGAGAGCACAGCTGACCTAGTGCCCCATAATGAGTGTACCACTTGAGTCAATCGCAGGGCACCTGACCCCTTTCCTCTGCATCCCCTGTACTCCCATGGCTCCCAGGACTGACACCATGAGGTGTGGAAACCCGAAGCACGGTCTTCAGCTCATCTCCCAGCTCCTCTATCAGAGGGACCCGGGCAGAGGCCAGTGGCTGTCCTTGACTGACTTCACATCCCTGGCTGGCCATGTTTCTGCAGAGCCCACTATCCCTGATGATCAGGGCACTGTCCTCTTCCAAAGGGGGGGCTTGCAGAGAAGTGAGCAGGGAGGGTTGGGTCCCAACAGGCTCCTCTTGCTCTGACGCTGAGTCTTCTGTGCCAGAGGATGTGGTGCTGTCCGAGTCACTGGCCTCAGGACTGGAGTGTGGAGCCTGATTCGAGGGACTGCACTGGGCTGCTCTTCCAGCAGTTTCTTCCTCTTGGACAAGAAGCGCAGCAGCTTCCAGTTCTGGCAGCTCTAACCCCAGCTGGGCCTTACTGAGTGAGACTGCTTTCAAGGCTTTGGTTAGGGCAATCAACTTCTTGGACCTTGAAAATTATATTAAGAAGAAAAATTAGGTTTGCTCATCAATCAGACCGATGTCAACAGAGTCTAAAACATCACAAAGCTGACACTCTCACATGACACGGGGGCAAACCCCAAGCAGCTCACAGATGCAAGTGTGAGAAACTGAGAGGCTGTGGAGGAAGTGTGGATTCCCTTTGTTACTCTAGACCACAGAGAGCCTTTCTATCATTCACAGGACAGGAGCTAAGGGAAGAAAGCTTGATGTAGTCAAACTATAGCTAAGAGAAACCCCACAACCCATCCACACCAGCTCAAAGTGCTAAAGTTAAGTTGAGAAAACTATGCTCAATCCCAGATCAGGCCCTAATCCAGAGGAAGTTTTGGAAACCAGAATCTAAACCAGGATAACCAACCAGAAAAATGGGCAAATGACAGAGCAGATGATGGATGTCACAGGATTTTCCCTGTCCGATTAGTGAAGAGGAAGTCTGTGATTGGACAGGGAAACGGGGGGCGGGGGGGGGGCAGCACTAAGAGCTGCCAAGACAGAGAGCATCTCAGGGGAGGAGGAGAAGGAAGATGGCTGTGGACGGGAACCCACATGCCCTTTACCAGCCACAGGAGTTGTGATGTCATAAGGTTAGATTAATTGGGATAAGCTTTTATCACTATCAACTGGCTCTGAAATTATTGTGTTGGCATCTTGTAAATTGTGATATTATTGATACATAATTGTGATTGGTTAATTAAGCATTAAGAGTCTTGATTTTACTGGGCTACTGGGTATTGTGATGTGTAACACGAGGTTAGTGGTTTCATTTTGTTATTGGAATGTGGGATCACTGACTACATGGGTTTATGGCTGAGAAAGTTCTAGCGACTCCCGGGGCAAGCAAGACAGATGCTGTGGGGGCTAGCCGGAGAGAGTTCATTGGGGAGACAGGAGTGCAAGAGCGTGGTCCAGCCTGAGAGTGGACGCTTTTTAAATATTTCCTGCAACAGATGGAGACTTAATGTTGCCTACTGTTTAATTTTTAAATCTATTAGGAATGTGTGATGATTTGTATATGCTTGGCCCAGAGAGTGCCACTATTAGGTGTAGCCTTGTTGGAGTGAGTGTGTCACTGTGGGTGTGGGCTTTAAGACCCTCACCCTAGCTGCCTGGAAGTCAGTATTCTGCTAGCAACCTTCAGATGAAGATGTAGAACTCTCAGCTTCTCCTGTACTATGCCTGCGTGGATGCTGCCAGTTCCCACCTTGATGATAATGGACTTAACCCCTGAACCTGTAAGCCAGCCCCAAATAAATGTTGTCCTTGTAAGAGTTGCCTTGGTCATGGTATCTGTTCACAGCAATAAACCCTAACTAAGAATGCAATACCTGCTACTGAAAAATGTTCGGGCTTGTGAGATGGCTGGGGAAAGCAAGGTGCCTGTCACCAAGAGTTCCATCCTCTAGACACAATGAAGAACTCATTCCTACAAGATGACTGTTTGACCAGGTTTGTGTGTGTGTGTGTGTGTGTGTGGTGGGTGTCAATGGCTGGAATGAAAATAAATAATAATAAAAACATGATTAAGTTTCAAAATAGTATGGACATATAAAGTGATGGAGAGCTGAAGGAATGGAAATAGGGCTCGTTACTTGATTGTTTCACACATATAAGAGGAAAAATGGGGAAGCTATTTGAGGAGAGGAATCATGTGGCTGGGTGGCCATTTTGTTCTTTCAAGCATGGGAATAAAATTACTATTGGTTCTAATCTGCTGTTCCTTGTAAGTTCTAGAATCCATTTCTATAATGTGAAACCACTTCCACAACCAAACCATCTAAGGGTGCTTCTTTGATTCTTTCTGTCACATTCAAGGTTGAATTGGCTAGTTCACATGTAAGAGAAAAAAAAAAAAGAAAAGAAAGAAGGAAAGAAGGAAGGAAGGGAGGGAAGGAGGGAGGGAGGAAGGGAGGGAGAGAGGGAGGGAGGGAGGGAGGGAGGGAGGGAGGAAGGAAGGAAGGAAGGAAGGAAGGAAGGAAGGAAGGAAGGAGGAAAAAAAGCTTTGTCGACATTAAGTAGCTAGATTCCTACCTGTGCCACTTTCTGATATTCTTAGTGAACACATGCATCCCTGGCTGCAGTTATGTCTTTTATGTGTAAACAGGAAACATCTCACATGCTAAGAACGCATTTGTTAGTCTATAGTACTGAAGAGACCTGACAACTGGATCATGCTAGTATTACATTTAGTCAGAGCCAAACTGTATTTTCTTAGTCGTTACAAATATAACTCCGCCATGTAACTGTGCATTCTCTGTACAGTTGTAGCATAAGTAACATCCCATTGGAGGATTACTTTAAATTATAGGTTGCTGACAGATGAGTTCTAGTAAACTTGCCTATCGTGAAAGTGTCAAAGCAACATGTTGCTACAAGCACACACCTCTGACACAGCTAAACTGATATCGCTCCCCTAATTACTTCACTTTTGGTGACTGAGCAGGGAGTGTTCAAAAGGACCCACAGCTCTCTTTATCAAATTGCTGAAGCACAGAAAAAGCCTGAAATGTATTAGGGGGCAGGGCTCAGGCCTAAGGGAAAGCAGAGGCGTGGTTATAGAGCTGTGTCTCAGGTGATCAATCAACTTTTCACCACTGCCTGCCATGGGCAGGTCTATAAATTTCATAGTAAACCACTAGCTTTCATTTCCTCTGCTCAAACTATGGCCTGCCGGGCAGGATGCTCTGAGACCAGAGCCAGTACCTGCTAATGCAGGACAGGACTCTAGTGAAGCAGTGTGAGGCAGCTCACAGAGGATGACAGTCTGTTGGCCAACTCTGCCAGGGCACCTCACCTGTAGGAAAGGGATTCTGCTCCTGAGCCCCACACAAAGTCTTAGTTCCAATCTGGAGCTGAGCAATAATACTTGTTAAAGGAAACCAACGACCATGCTGCATCAGAATTCCTTTCTACTGGAAATTTAGAAATATTTCTAAACTTCATGGCCTGCTTCTCTCTCTCTCTCTCTCTCTCTCTCTCTCTCTCTCTCTTTCTCTCTCCCTCCCTCCCTCCCCCCTCCACACACACTCACTTTACTTTTTTTAAAAATGATTTTATATATATATATATATATATATATATATATATATATATATATATATATATATGAGTACACTGTAGCTGTCAGTGCATTGGATCCCATTACAGATGGTTGTGAGCCACCATGTGGTTGCTGTGAATTGGAACTCAGGACCTCTGGAAAAGCAGTCAGTGCTCTTAACCGCTGAGCCATCTCTTTACTTTTAAAAAATTACATTTACTTACTTAGTGTATGTGGTGGTGGAAGTGCCTTGGTGTGTGAGCAGAGTTAGAGGAGAACTTGAGGGAGTTGGTTCTCTAATTTCAGGGACTGAAAATGGGTGTTAGGTATGGGGCTAAATACAGCTAGTTACCTGTTGAGCCACCTCACTGCCCCTGCCCTAAACCTAGTTTTATAGACTAATCTAAAAGGTATTACACAGGCTTTAGGTAAAAGTCCTACCTTGCTTCTGAGAACTGCCATAAAACACAAATACCCATTGGCAGCCATTTGCAGCAGCACCACAAACAGTCTGCCCTCTGGAGAAGGAGCTACTGCTTTATCCCAGAAGGGATTATGTTATTTTATTTTAAGTGTACCAATGTTTTGCCTGCATGTCTGTCTGGGTGAAGGTGTCAGATCCCCTGGAACTGGAGTTACAGACATGTGTAAAGTGCCAGTGTAGGTGCTGGGAATTGAACCTGGGTCCTCTGGAAGAGCAGATCAGTGCTCTTAACTGCTGAGCCATTTCTCCAGTCCCAAGTACAAGTTGTTTAAGGCATGTCAGCTTCCAGTTCAGTTTCCAACTAGATTTTAAGGCAGTCTGTGGTGTGACAGTGAGAGTCTTTTAGACTGTGGATTAGCAGTTCTCTAAACTCCCCACTCTGGAGCTGCCCTAGTCAGCACCCATACATAGGCTAGCAGTCCTTTCACAGGTCTGGTGGCTGCAGATGGGGTGTGTAGATGTTGACAGGGTAGTTCTTTCTGAGGGGAGGGTGGCCCCACTACTACCCTTAGTTTCTGGCATGGCTGGAAGTACAGGAGTTCAGTGGCTTGTAGATGCAGAATCCAAGCATAATTGTCATCATCATAGGGTAACCATCACTGCTTCTCTTTGTTAACTTTCCACAGACAGAAACTTGAAGGTTGCAGGACTTCCTGCTGGACACACAGATGTCTGTTAGCAGACAGACCCACTGAGAGTTTGGTCCTACAGAATGGTTCTACCTCATCCTACCACTTGTAACCAAGCTGGTGTGAGGGCTCCTTTGCTGCATGCTTGAATGCCTGTGACTTCCATGGAGAGCTGCCACTGGGCAGGAATCCTAGGTTCCAAGTGAGTAGGGAGCTCCCTCTTACTCTTTCAATGGCTTATCAGTGAGTTGTGGCAATAACTGAAATTATTTAATATGTGAGAAATACAGGAAAACAATTCGAGTGAGGCTAAGGAGACAGCTCAGTGGGCAAAGTGCTTGCTGCATAACACCTGAATTTGGCTTCCCAGTACCCACGTTAAAAAGGATACATATAGGCTGCAGAGATGGCTCCGAGGTTAAGAGCAAAGGCTGCTCTTCCAGAGATCCTGAGTTCAATTCCCAGCAATCACATGGTAGCTCAGAACCATCTATAATAAGATCTGGTGCCCTCTTCTGGCATGCAGGCATACATGCACATAGAACACTGTATATATAATAAATAAATCTTAAAAAAGAAATCATAATCTTGGCTTGGAGCGTTGGCTCAGCAGGTAGAAGTGCATGCAGCACTGGCCTGATGACCTGAGTTCACAGCTCCAGATCTCATGTAAAAGCCAGGCTATCTTCTCATGTCCACACACATAACAATAAATAAATAAATAAATAAATAAATAAATAAATATATATATATTAAAGAAAAAAAATCTGGAAGTGTCAGTAAGCACCTGTAACCCCACAGTGGGAGGCAGAAACAGTCAAAGCCTGGGGCTTTACTGGTCAGCAAGTCTACCTGAACTCTACCTTTGGCCTCCACCCACCCATGTCAGGGTGGGACCCCCTCATACACACACATTTTAGTACTATAAAGACATCTCAACTTGATTTATGTCATGAGCTTAGGAAAACCAACTGAAGCCTTAAGCCAGGGTCAAACCTTTCTCTATGGACATGATAGGAACCACTTCTCCAAGGTACTGGCGGAAAAGAACTTTCATCTCCTTGGAATGTGATAAAGTATAGGAAGATCTTAAAAATTAACCACAGATCTATATATCTCACACATAGAGTCTTAAGTATACAGCAGTGTGACACAGTGATGACCTTTTAAAAATGCTTTAGTATGTGCTCTCAGGACAACTTTACAAGCATCTGCTGTCTTTTCCTTTTCCTTTCCTTTTTCTTTTCCTTTCCTTTCCTTTTGTTGTTTGGTTTGGTGTTTTAAAACAGGGTTTACCTCGGTAGCCTTGGTTGTCCTGGAGCTGGCTCTGTAGGTCACACTAGCCTTATACTTACAGAGATCCACTGCCTCTGCCTCTCGAGTGTTGGGATTCAAGGCATGTGCCACCACCACCTGGCTGTATTTTTATTTCTTTAAGGCTCTGATAATGAATAAGTTTTCATTAGCTTAGCGCGCGCACACACACACACACACACACACACACACACACACACACACACAAAATTTGGTAGAGTAGATTTAAGAGAGGAAGAGGAATAAAATGTTTAAGCGACATGGTCAGATCGGCAAGCAGGTCTAACATGGACTGGACCACATCAAAGGGCTATGTTAAGGGACAAAGATCCTTTCTGCATAGGCTACAGGACGGTTACTTCCTGGGTCCTACGCTGGGCTGGGCTCTGTTCATAGTGACATGCCTCATTATCCATTCAGTCCTTGAAGCAAGTCCTAGTAAGAAAGCCTCTCCAGGCTGCCAGTGAAGAATCTCAGGAAAGGACATTGGGCATTGGAGGGGGGGGGGGGGGGGGGGGGGCATGGATTAAAAACAGCTTCTGGTACCAAGCAGAAAACAAGTTAACAATTTATGAGTAAAACCAAATATCTTGTCAAGTTAAAAACAAAACTAAAACCCACCTACCTTTGTAGGCTGGAAAGGGAATGTGGTGGAATGGGTCTTGCATGCCTATAGAGTAGACAGAGCTCTTCAGCTCCCTGTCCGCTCTGCAGCTACCTCATGGCTCCAAGAACAGCATGTGGGCATGCCAGACTTGAACAATTCTGAAAATGCCTCACATTGTATCTAAGAATGGAGCTTAAAGTACTTAATGGTGTGTGTCTGAACTCAGTTACTGACAAAATGGAGACAATACCAGGAAAGTACTGTAGGTTGAACCCTGACCTACAAAGATATGGCGACATCCTCACCTGGAACCTGTGAATGGGGCCTTATTTAG
Source organism: Mus minutoides (assembly GCA_902729485.2). Classification (NCBI taxonomy): domain Eukaryota; kingdom Metazoa; phylum Chordata; class Mammalia; order Rodentia; family Muridae; genus Mus; species Mus minutoides. The sequence continues at coordinate 176,821 of LR753551.1, forward strand.
ACATAGATTTTGGAGATTATCATCAAGTGACAGAGCTGAGGTCACACTGCATTAGGCTGAGGCTCTGACTCAGTGATTTCACAGTCTCTGTTCACTGCATCTTACACCCAACTGGCAAGGTAAAGAAAGGCAGGTGTACCTAACTCCCCAGCATCCCCATCACAAGCCTTGCTAGCTACTTTCCTAGCTGTGTTCTTGTGTAGGGTTAAGGCTGCTATGTTGCTTTGTAAGCTGTTTTATAAGGTGCCCGAAAAAGATCTGAACTGGCTGACGCTGAGAGTCGAAGTACTCTCAAAATAAATTTTGACCAAGGATAAGTCAGTCACAAAATAGTAGCTTCATTATCATTTTCCTAGTTATAGAAAGTTCAAAACCAGGTAAAACCAAGTTAGTGAAAAGCAGCAATGTAGACACAGGTGGGGTGGTGTTGGGGCAGCACAGGGAAGACTGCTGGCGGTTTCTGAGACATATTTTAGAATAGGGATTGTGGCTACATAAAGTTTTACTCTGTTAAAAGCTTACATATCCCAAGAGTCTGCACAGACTTTAAAAAACAACCAAACAAAAAACCAACCAACCAAACAAACAAAAAAACCTTAAAATAGCCCCAACTCCACTCCCACCAACACCTTACTATGAGGCTGCTATAGGAAGAGGGCCGGAGCCAGAGTCCTGGATATAGCCTCCCAGTTCACAAACAAGGGTCAGACTTCTACTACTATATTCCTCATCTCAAACTGCTTTTCAAAAGACGAGGCATGTGCTCGAAAACCCAGCTCAGATCTTTTTACTGTAGCACATGTGCAGAATCGCTGGAAGGTGTTTTCTCTGTGTGAGTCCACAGCTTGTGGACTTCCATATCCCGAGTGTCAGTTACAGCATTGTCACAGGCCAATTATGATGGCCAAAGGCATTTGCCCTAAGACTTTTGACCTACAAAGCCACTTCAGTATTTTCTAAACTAAAACCTTATTTTTTTAAGCTTTAATACTGTTTCAAATAGTTCTCTTAGCCAACAAAAATATAAATATGGGTTATTAGGAATCACTATTTCACATGTTCAAATATTTAGCCAAAGTGAATAATATTATTACATTTATGTACTATAGAAAAAAAAGCTTTCTCAAAACAGATATGTTCGTGTGGCTTGTGTATGATTATGAGTGTGTGTGTGTGTGTGTGTGCGCCTGTACTTATGTGCAGAGATCAGAAAACCTTGGTTGTCATTCCTCAGCTTTATGCATCTTGTTTTACTTAAAAACCATTTTTTAAAAATGATTTTATGTGTTCTGTCTATGTGTATGTCTGTATACCTCATCTTATGTTCACAGCCGTCAGTAGAGGGTGTTGGATCCCTGGTACTGGAGTTTGAATGGTTGTGAGACACTATGTGGGTGCTGTGAACTGCATCCAGGTTTTCTGCAAGAGCACAGTCCCTTGGCTGCTGAGCCATCCTTCCCGCTCCCAGTGTTTTCGGTTTTTGAGACAGAGTCTCTCACTGGCCTGGAACTTTCCAACAGTGTAGTCTGGTTAGCTAACCAGCAGTCTCTTCTTCCTCAGCACTGGAATTACAAGCACTCGCCATAGCACTCACTTTGATTGTAAGGGCCCTGGGGATCCAACTCAGCTTCCAAGGCAAGCATTTTACCTACAGAGCTATCTCCCTAGACCAGACAGCACCCCCCAGGGTATAAATGATAAGCTATTGCAAAAAGCACCTCCCCTAGGCAAAGACCACTCTAAAATCCCCAAGTCTTTGTGCAAGTGTTGTAAGGAGGAGAAGATGAAAGCTGTCTGTTTGACCTGCGGCTGGACTGCTTGCTCTCCTTCACCCAGCGCATCTGTGGTGTTTTCCATAGAAGAGCCTGGCCTATTACACGTGTCTTTGAGAAACAATAGTTGCTTTAGACATTCAAGTTAGGTTTGTTTTCTTTCCAAATAAATTCTGAAATTCAAGGGATTACTTGTTTAATGCACCAGGGTGCATGTTGATGTACACCTATCTAGACATATAGATTCAAACATATACTTCTATGTATTTAAAATGAAGCACTCAATCAGATTGTTTTCTTTTTTTAAAATGATTTTTTAATTTTTATTTTATGTGTGAGTCTCTTGCCACTTGTGAGCCCGATGCCCACAGAGGCAGAAGCTCTTACCTACTGAGCCACCTTGCCAGCCCCTTGGTTTTGTCTTTAAGCTCCCCCTTCTCAGCATTCTTATACTGTCTACAATCCCTCAGGAGCTACACCACCCAAGTATGTCACTGATGTCACTTACATCAGCCAGAAGATAGAATTGCTGAGACCTGTATCTTCTGCAAAAGCACTTCACCAGGATATAGTTTCAACACAAAGTCCCCAAATCTGACTAAAGGTTGGCTCTACCTTATATGAAAGCAAGCGCAGTGAGTTTCCAGATTTTGACACTAGATAACACAATTTAAGTGCACTGGAATGTATCACTCCATGTGGGACTGTCAGAGGTCTGTGGGGGGCAGCAAAAGCCAACTCTAAAAACTGATGCCCCTCTTAAATGTCCTAGACCCTGTCAACAGAACATGTAAACTATCTAAAATAGTTCTGAGGTTGGGAGCTATCCTATACTTTGTTATAGTGATCATGTGACTATCGATGATAAAGCCCTACTAGTTAGCTGGACATCTCATCAAACCCCGTGTTCACTTATTCCAGACTTACAGATGAAGGGCTCTTGCATTATTAGAACTGGAGAATAGCCAACATGTCCCTGTCATACTAAAATTGGTACCCTTAAAAATCACTGACTGCAACAAGTAAGAATGAGAGAGTGGCTGATGTATTATTTCACTAAGCCAGGTTTGCATAGCATACAAATGAAAACCACCACAGTGAGATGCTTATAGCCAAACCCAATGGCAGTTTAGTAGTGTATGATTCTACTGGAACTGGATGCTAAAGCTGATTATGGTTGACTCAAATGATGGTGTCAAAATACTTGCTGCTCCAAAGGAGAAGGGAGGGGCCCAAGTGTGGCTCCCTTTTTATGCCTTGTCTGAGAGTCCAGGTGGGCTTTCTCTTGGTGCCGTCTCACTGCACTGAGAAAGCTAGCCCCACACAGAGCAGTTTACAAAGAAGTAGGGAATGGTTGGCAGGGAGCGCAGAGCTCAGCTTTGATCACAGCTGCAGGCCCTACCTGCTTCAAAAGACGGCAACCGCACAGCTCTCCCACTCCCTTGCTCAAAACCACAAGAAGTCAGCTGTGATAAGCTGACAGGCAAAACATTACACAAGCTACTGACCCTGCTGCAGGCAGGGAAGAGCTGCCTCGGCTTGGCTTTGATTTTCCTAAGCCTGAGCCTCAGGGAGAGGCAATAGGACTTTCTTCTTGCCTAGTGCTCCTGATGGCAAGGTACATTCAGATAGTGCCTGGAGGAATACCAAGTGTAGAAGAAAGGGAAATAAATAAATAAACAAAACAAGAACACAGGCTAAATGCAGAGGCAAGCTGTCGTCAGCAGCCAGAATGAAAGATCACAGCACCATTCAAAGGCAACTGCATTTTACTGGCTTTTGCTAAATCACACAGGGCTGTCCCCCACGCCCTACCTCCCCCACAGTGATCTTCTTCATGTTGCTGTCCTGCTGTGTGAGGCAACCATACATTATAAACCTTGCTTGTGCGTTTCTTTTTTGTTCCCATTGTTTAGTGTGCATTCAAAGAATCAAACAGCAACAGAGCCTCTTCATGTTTGGCTAGGGAACTAGACACTGAACAGCAGTTTTCCTATAACACATGCATTTGAGTTGTTCCTAAACTGCACAGCCTCTCTGGGGCTAACGGCAGCCACACTGTGCCTTTACAACCCAGTTCAAACGAACCACCAGGCTGGCTGGTACAACCTTGGTCTGCCTCCCCTAAGCCCTCTAGAATCCCGGTGTGGTTTCCAAACTCATTTCATTCTAATGTGACCACTGCTGCCAACCAGGTGCCGCAGGACCAGCTACCCAGGATTTGCTAGGCCCCGACAATGCAGAAGTGCCAGAGGCTTGCCCAATCACGGGAAGCTGTTCCCAGTAACAGAGCTCTGACCCACCAGGCCAAGGCCACAAACTGTGGCCCACAGAAAACAAACAGATGGAGTCTTGTGGGCAGGTGGAGTCTGGACAGAATGGAAAACACTTGTACCACATAATAAAGACAGCTGGCCCCCATGCTAGCCAACTGCTACCATGTGAGGACGGGCCAGTAACTGCCAGAATACCATGATTCAAGAGCAGTTATAAATCTAGACTTTCACATAAAATCTTCCAATTTTTAAGTGTTAAAACCAATTTAAAGTTTCAAAAAACATAGAGAGAGCCACCAAATGTGACCCAAGGCAATTAGCTTACAACTTTTCCATTTACTTATCTCTTCTCAGTTCCCTGCCATTTTCTGTGTGCCACGGCAGCATAGCTACTTCAAAAAGGCTTCTACACCTTGTAGGACTGTCCTAACTTTCATGATGTGCTACAGGTAGGTGATGGCCCTGCCCATCTCTCCTTCTCTTGCTGTGCTAGGTCATACGCCACCTCTCTTCAGTTCTCTCTCTGAGACGCTCCTTCACTAAGCACATGGACCAGGCTGAGTGCCTGTCTCTGAATGAGCTGGGGTCACCCACAAGCTCTCTAATTCTGCCCTCTGAATGGCTTGTCTCTTCAACTAAAACACATGCTCTGTACAGACACTGCTTCAGAGTGCAAAGTGTGTCTGGGGTTTTGTGCTCTGGAATATGCCAGAGGGACTGGCTGACCACAGCCAGGCAGTTAAGACCTCAGGCCCCGACATCAAACAGGCCTGGGTGGCTTGATCTCTCTAAGCTTCAATTTCTATACTTGCAACCAAGGGCTATATTAAAATGAGATATAACCCAAACGCCTATGCAGCCCATGAGAATGCGAGAAAGAATGTATAGAAAGCACCAGACCAGTGCCTGGCATGCAGGAAGCACTTGGCAAGTGTTAGTTGTCACCATGATGGCACTGTTAAGCCTGCATGGCACCAGCACAGCTCAGTTGTTAAGTAAGCATTTATTGACCACTTACACTGTATGCCTAACTCCCCTATTTTAGGGATGGCTGACGAGCAGAGTTTAAGTGGCTCGTCTATGGGAACAGCAGAGGTCTGAGGACTGACAAGCTGGCTCAGAGCTTATGATGCTCATGGTTTTGCTACAGTATTCACAGTGGCAAGGAGGTAAGTTTGTGACCTCAGTCTTCCCAAACTGAAAGCAGGTCTGGCTTTGTGGACCATGGCTCACATCAAGAGCTGCTCTGGGCCTGACTGGAGCTCACCAGTCTTAAGTGGGAGGAATATGCTTCTGTCAGTGTGACTTGGGTTCTTGGTTTGACAAATAAACTCAGAATGAGAAGGAAAGGGAAACACAGGCAGAAACTACAGTTATGTGCGGTAAAACTCTGATAGACAGTAACTGGTGACAAGGATGGCTTGCTGCTGGTTACATGAAACAACTGGAAAGAAATCAGAATGACCTGTGCCCCAGTATCCATAAGGAAAACAGCAAAGAGGTGTGTTTTGTTTGCCTTTCCTCTAATCCAAGTCTGTATTTCTTGCTTCCTGCCATAGTGTCATAGGTGGGTCCTGCTGTAGATGTGACTCTGGAAATCCAGGCAAAGAAAATATGAGACCAGTGGTGACCCCTAGGAGCTGTTGGAAGTCACAAAGATGAGGCTGCCTGTTGGGCCAGCCTAAACCCAGGAACTCTGCATGGAACAATCTCCTAGGGGGGGGCTGTGATTGTAAAGTTAACCGGACTCACATCTGACCTGACTGGAGAGAGTGAATTTAGCTTGGCAGAAAGTAGCCCAGTTCCAATCTGAGCTTTCCTCATTCAATACTCCATTCACAGCTTAAGTAAAACAGAACGGCCACTCCAACTCCTTCAAACAAGAAACTCTCGTCTAAGTCTTCAGTCTTCCAATGACTGACCTTACACCTGGCATGCAGAAGAGCTCTACAATGATTACTGGTGGATTTCCAGAGTCACATCTACAGCAGGACCCACCTATGACACTATGGCAGGAAGCAAGAAATACAGACTTGGATTAGAGGAAAGGTGTGGGGCCTTAAAGGAGGGATTTACATGAAAGAGAGGATAGGAAGAACAGAAAGGACTTAGTGATTGATTCAATATGGAGCTGGGAATCAAAGACAGGAATCAAAGACACATGACTGAGATGATCCGAACACCATAACCTGCTTAATGAGGACCAAAGACCAGAACATCTAAAGAGTCCCAAGTTATTAATGGATTGCAGCTTTACATCATATGCTCGAAGTATAATTTTCATATACTCAAAAGGCAAGGTTTTGCAAGGATATTTGAATTTAGTACAAATCAGTTGTCTAAAGTTTACTGAAACAATGTTTACAAAAAGTAAATCCATTAAGAACAAAAGAATCTAGATGAGCCAAACAGTAATTAAAAGACCTGGAATGGGACATGGTACACACGCTTATAACCCTAGCACCAGGGAGGCTAAGGCAGGAGCATCACAAGTTCAAAGCCAGCCTGGGCTATATAGCAAGACCCAGCTTCAAAAACAAGAAGAAAGAAATAGAGCTGAGCCAACCACACTATTAGCAGACAAAACAGTGAGACAAAAGCTCCTGTTAGTGATAGAAAGATCACAACATAATGAACATTGAGCTCATCAGAGAGATGTAACAATTATAAACTATTATCACCAGCAACACATCTCTCCATAAAGGCTGACAGGCCTAAGGAAAACAGACAAGCCTGCCAACGCAGTAGGACACTTCTGCACACCTTTTCCAGTTCCTAAGGGACAGATGCAACAGTCAAATCAGTGAAGATAAAGGAAGCAAGCCATGCAGCTGACAGGCTAGTGCATTTGTGTGTTAAGACACACAGAGTACAGCATCTAACAACCAGAAAACACACAGTGTTTTGAATAAAGCTGAAATTTCACAAAACCCGACTATATGCTATATAACACTAATCTTAACCAATTTCTAAAGAATAGCACAATTCTTTGACAGGAACAGAACTGAACAAAGTTAATAGCAAACACAGTGTTCTAAAAGTCAATATGTTTGGAAAGGAGAGAAGCCACACATTGTATGAATAAAACCAGCAAATATTTAGAACTGAATAACAGTAAAAATCCAGTGATTTTAAAGTCTATAAGGTAACTATAAAGCAGAAAGGTAGAAGGAAACATACAGTCTTAAATAAAGCAAGGCTTTATGTAATTGATACTTGGTTAGGAAGTGTTAATATTAGAGGCCAAGAAGGAAAATAAAGCAGAATAAATCCCAGAATGACACAGATAAAGGCTGAAAAGCCATCATAATAAAAGACAACTAAAGTAGACAGGATCAACTAAAAAAGCACCCACAAATGAGATGAATCCCCTCCTTCTCAAAGCATATCTTACAAACAAGCAGAACAATACGAGAACAAGTACAGGCACCCTGGATGTAAAACCAGACAATTTCAGACAAGTGGAAAAGATGCCTACAAAGGGTAAAATAACTCTATGCCAGAAACCTTGAAAATCCTAGGAAACAGACAAATCTCTAGAGAATTTGAATCTATTGAAACTGAATCCAAGACTATAATGGGGCTTTCAGGTAAGATGGAAGAGCAGAAGCTGCCTCTGTGAGGGTGAGTCAAGAAGTTACAAACGAGAAGAAACTAATCTTGTCCCAAGGAGAGAAACAGGAAAAACCAACCAACCAAACAACCATCAGACTGTGAAGGGGGAGGTAAAATGATGTTGGATAGGAGCAGGAACGGATGGGCAAGGCAGAGACGCAAGCCCTGGGCAACCTTGGGAGCAGCTGTCTGGAGCAGGGACCATTCACAAGGAGGGGAGTCTCAGTCTGTCCCAGGAAAGCAGATGTAGAAAACACACCCAAAGGTGCAGGCAGCAGCAGATTCAAGCTGAGACATCATAAAGAATGATAATTCTGCCTGCTGGTCTGAGCCTGAGGCCAGTGGGAGATCTCACTGAGGACACTGTACTTCACTGCAACACAGCCCAAGAACTCCAAAGTTCTAAACACCATACCCATGGTGTAAGTTCTCCACTGCTACTACTGACCTCTGACCTCTACTGACCTCAATCCTACAGTTGCTTCTCATGTGTTCATCATACTTGGTTTAGAAGACACCCCTCAGCTAAAACACTATGGGCAATGGATGACCAGGGGAGCCCTGGAGGATAAGAACATCTTCTTAGACTACAGAAGGCAAAGCTAAGCATGACAGAGACCCCAATACACTTTTCTATTGCTATTTTTATTATTGTTTTATACGCTCCAACCAAGCCAACTTATAAAAGAAAAAGTTTATTTTGGGCTTATGATCCCAGAAGGTTGGGGGCCATCAGGGCAGCAGGCAGCAGGCAGGAAAGGTGGAGCTGGAAGTTGGGAGCTGAGGGGCTCATGTTTCCAAACATAAGCAAATATAAGAAAGAAAGCAAAGAAATTGAACTGGGAATGGAGCATGGCTTTAAAATCTCAAAGCTCATCCTGGTGACAACCTTCCTCCAGCAAAGCGACACCTCCCTTATCTACTCATACCAAGTGGGGCTCCACTGTTCAAACTCCTGAGCATGGAAGGGACATTCTTATTCAAACCAGCACATAAGGGAAACCGCAAGTGTGAATGAAGACAGCCGTGGTAGACAGCAGACACTGGGCAACAGCTAAACCAAAGGAAGGACGAGGACCATAGGATCAGCTGACCCCACCTACTCTGTGCACACACCCAGCAGGCTCCAAGTTTTGAGGGATCAGTAAGAAGCGCCCCCACTTGGGTTTCTTACATTTCTAATGTTCACAAGGATTTTTGCTATACTGTACTCTAAAAGAGATCCTGTGTGTCATCTCCTTCCATATACCCATTGAATCCTTTTCCATTTAGGGAAGTACTTTTCCTTTCTGCTGGCTTCTTCCTTACACTCTCCCTTCTTTATATTTAGTGGTATCTTTACCTTATCAGCTTTACAAAATTACTTCCTCTAATGGTGTTTTAACTATTTATCCCTTTTCTTATAGTTACCTAACTTTGATCCTGAATGTCCTCACTATGACTATTCTTTGGATACGCATTCCCTCCTCCATTTCTTGCTCTTGTCTCTTCCTTTCTATATCATTCATCTTCACACCCCTCCTTTCTCCTTTGACCTACTTAATTTTGCATCCCCTCTTTCTCTTCCCTTCCTAGTCTCTTTCCTAAGATCTCACTATGTAGCCCTGGCAGGCCTCAAATTCATAGAGATCCTCCTGCATCTGTCTCCCCAGTGTTGGGATTAAAGGTGTGCGCCACCACACTCAGCCTTCCTGGCATACTTTCTATATCTCACTCACTTACTATTTCCACACTTAAGTAATCCTTTATTTCAAAGCACATTCTACAATAGATTTGGCCATTTTCAGTTCTATGGTCAGTGGTGATGTACTCGTAGGGTTATAATTTACCTGAGCATATCTATCTTGCATGGTGTGATGTTGCTGCTGCTGATACAGCAGTTTGTTTCTCCTATGTTGAGTGGTTCTGGAGACTGACCCTCCGAGAGCAGGCTGCTCAACAAGAAGATCCCCTTTACAAGTGCAGAAGAGACTGAAACCAGGAGACTCGCAAGGCAAGGACAGATATATGGCCTATTAAAATTAAGATACAAATGAACAGATCCATAATATTCAACAAGACTGAAGCAGAAATAAAAAGCCTCCAACAATATCAATCCAGGCTCAAATGGATTCACCAGTGATGTTTACTGAACCTTTAAAAAAGAGCAACATCAAGTTTCTTAAACTGTACCAGAAAATAGAAAGGCAAAGACAGTATTAATAGTGATTTATATAGCCAGGATTACACTGATACCAAAACTAGACAAGGAAAAAAGTAGAAAACAATAGACTGATTTCCCCGATGAACACAGATGCTAACATTCTGAATAAAATCAGTGTAAACTGAATTCAAGAACACATTAAAAAGATCACACATCATGACTGGTATCATTACCAGGATGCAAAGTTGGCTCAATATACACAATTCAGCACATAAAAAGATTTAAGGAGAAAAAAATTACATGAACATCTCAATTATTTACAAAAGGTCTTCAATAAAATTCAACATCCTTTCATGATCTAAAATCCCTGAACAAACTAGAAATAGATGGAACTTGGCTGAATAAAATAAAGGCTAATACAATACACTCATAGCCCATGTCATGCTACGTGGGGAAAAACCAAGAGCATCTCCTCTGCAGTCTGAATGAACTACGGTGCCTACACTTCCCACTCATACTCAGAATTAGTGTTTAGAGTCTTAGCTACTGCAGGAAGTCAAAAGAAGGAAACAACGGGCACACAAAACAGGGAAGGAAGGGGTTAATTTATCTGTCTGAAGATTCATGAACATATAATTAAAGGAACCTATGAACTTCATCAGAAAGTTCTTAGACCTTATTTAGTAGCAGGATACAAAACTGATACAGAAATCAACAGCTTTTCTATATATCAATAGTGAGCTCAGCAAAAAAATAAATTGGGGAATGGGGGTGGAAATCTCTTTCACAACAGTTTAAAAACAAACAAACCACTAAAGACCTGTGGAAAAGCCACTTAGAAACGTACAACTATAGAAGCTCTCTAAAAGATATAATTAATTATACATATGTAAGATGAGTTTAAATGGAATCATTCTAAAATGGGGAGGGGGGGGAGACAATGCCCCTCTTAGACACCATAGGCTACCAAAACAAACAAACGTAGTGCTAGGAATGGTGTGCCGGTTGGTTTTTGCCAACTTGACACAAACCTAGAAACCTTTGGAAAGAGGAAGCTCATTTGAGAGAAAGTGTCCATCCAGATCACCTTTAGGCAATAGGTCTGTAGGGTATTTTTCTAGGTTAGTAATTGATGTGAGGAGGTCCGCCCCTTGAGGAGGAGGTGGGGTGCATGGTTTTAATACCGTTGTCAAAAGTTCAATGGCTATAATTGTTGACTTCTGAGTTCTTTATTTCATTTGTATGCATGTATGTAATCTACGTAAAGTTTTTTTTGGAGGGGGGTTCCCGGACAACTCTGGGACTAGGTTTATTATAGGTCCCCCATTTTATTGAGAACAGGACTTAAACAGCATAGGAAAAATACCTCAAGAATTGACAATTGAATTGAATTGAATTGAACTGAATTGAAATTAAGATGCTTCTATTTAACAATGGGAACAATCATTGGAGTTAAGAGATAGCCTATAGAATAGGAGAAAAAGTTTGTCATTTTATACACCAGACAGAAGATTAATACTCATGATATATAAAGAACTACAAAATTTGAACAGCAAAAATCAAAAATTCAAAACCCAAATCATCCAATCACTAAATGGGCAAGTGAAGTGAATAAACCATCCCCCAAAAGGAAGAAACACAGACAGTAAATACTAGAAAGTATGCTCAATAGGCATGGCCAGGAGGGAAAAGCAAATTAACTGTTTGAGGCCCCACTTCATTCCAACCAGACTCACTAAAATTAAGAAGACATAAGATAACAAACACTGAGAGGATCTGAGGAAAAGGGGAACACTTATTCTCTCTTAGTAGGAATGCTAATTTTTGCAGCCACTATGGAAATTAGAAATTAATACAGTTTTCTCAAAAAAACTAAAACTAGAACTGTCCTACGACCTAAACATCTCTCAGGCACATACCAGAAGAACTCTAAGTCAGTGCACCACAGATACGTGCACATCTACGCTTACTGCTGCATTACTCACCATAAGAAATGTATCCAATCTAGACGTCTATAGGCAGATGAATGGATAAAGAAAACGTGGTAACACACGCAAGTGGAATTTTATGTACCCATAAACAAAACTGATATTTACAGGAACTGGATAAATACAACTGGAAATCATATTAAGTAAAATGATCAGACTTATGTATTGTATATGAAAGTTAAAATTACACGAGTGTATATATGCACACATGTGTTTGTCATGAAATTAGAAAGGGGAGCAGAAGAGGAGAGGAAGTGATCTTAAAGGTAATCAGAGATGGGGTAATGAAGTCATGTAGCAGCAGAGGGGCTAACTGCAGGAAGCAAGGACCAGCTGGAGGGAGGGGACACAGGGAGGAAGGCAGCGGGATGGGGATGACCGAGCGCAAAGCATGGCACCTGTGTATGACCACACCATGATGGCACCTCGTATGCTATGCTATCCTAAGAGATTAATAATCTAAATAAATGACTCCTAGAGAAATAAAGAACCAGAATGGTCTGCATCACACAAAAGTTTAACAGTTAAACTTCTCCACAAAGAAAATTCTATTCAAGATTCAAGCAATAGTTAATATTCACTATTCCTCAAACTAGAAAAATCAATACTGTCATTTTTTTTTTCTTTTTAAATCAGGCTGGGCTAACCTTAATGACAGTGCTGAGACTGTGAAAGAAAAGGGAACAGCATAGGCCAATCCCTCCTCTCCCTCACCTTCCCTGGAGTGCAAGAGCATACCTACAGCAGGTTAGTTCATATCACAGTGACATGATAAACCATGGATAAGACAGGAATGCAAGGGCTAATTTTTGTTAGGAGATTTGCACATGGCCACTCATTACATGAGCGGATTAAAGGAGAGAATTTTAAATCACTGAAAAATGAGGAAAAATATGCAGTAAGACTGAACAACCACTTAGAATGAAAACTGCATCCTAAGAATAACAGGAGCCCATCCCAGCTGACAAAGGCCGTCTATGAAAGCATAAGAAAATAGGGCAGAGAGTTTGGGAAAGAAAGCACCGACTGTGCTCTAGTCCCGCCACCTACAAGAAAACTAAAGCACACGTGCAAGCCGGCAGCACACTTAAGAGACAAGGACTGGGATGAATCTCCACGCACTTGAAACAGGCAGCTTCAAAGCAACTGTTTAAAAAGGATCCTATTTGAAACAGCAAGCCCAAAATGAAACAATAAATCTAAAATAATGCATATGCCTTTTATAGAAAAAAATCAAAAATTTTATTGAAAGACAATAAGGAAAACATAAAGACATACCATGTTATTAAAAAAGACTTTAAAAGGTTTGCTTCCCTCAACTGATTAATAGACCCAAAGCAATCCTATCACAGTGTTTTTCCATGGGACTCTGACAAGCTGACTCTAAGACACAAAGCCACAGTAATTAGGAAAGCATGTTATCGGCACGTGATAGACAAGCAGATCCTTGGGACTGAACAGACAACCCAGAAACACAGCCATCCATACATGGAAACATGATTTATGACAGAGGACAAGGAAAGGCTAGACTATTTAATAAAGGAAGCTGGGTTAAGGTAATCCATATGGGAAAACAATGAAATGGGATCCCTATTTCATAACATATAAAAATCAACTCCAGATGGACAAAGAACCTATAATGCTAATCACAAAACAATAAAAAGTTAGATGCCGCAAGAGAGTGTTATAAAGACATTCTTTCACCACAAAGAACTTCTAAAACAAGAAACAAAAAGCAGAGCCAAAAGGAGCATACTGACAAACGTATTTCATACACTGAAATAAGAATCTTTTGTTTATAAAGACTTAGCAAGACTGAAAGATACTACAAACTGGGAGGAACACACAGCATGTTTAACTAATAAAGGGCTAGCAACTAGCAGACTGGAGGAATCCTGCAAGTCAAAAATAAAAGAACCTTTTTGGGATAATTGGGAATTATGAGACATGGGTATTTCACAGGACAAGCAACACCAATGGCTAAAGAATACACATAAATGTGCTTAGCTTTATCAGATACCCAAGATAATACAAACAAAAACAAAGAAAAGAAAGAAAGAAAGAAAAAAGAAAGAGAAGTAGTGTCATATGCCTTTAGACCATCAAATCTTATCTATAGCCAGACAATCTTAAAAGTGCCTGATCTCATTTGTCAGTCTATAAGATCTTAAGTTTAATGTAAGTATTAGCATGAAATTAGAACCAGGGGAATTCTGCACTGTTAGAATAAGGTCTAGGGGCTGGAGAGATGGCTCAGCGGTTAAGAGCAATGACTGCTCTTCCAGAGGTCCTGAGTTTGATTCCCAGCAACCACATGGTGGCTCACAGCCATCTGAAATGGGATCTGATGCCCTCTTCTGGTATGCATGAAGAGAGTTATGGTGTACTCATATATATATATATATATATATATATAATTCTTTAAAAAAAAAAAGAATAAGGTCTAAGTTGCCACAACTAGTTTGCATGACAATTTGATTTATCCAGGGAAGTCTACCCAACAATTACTCCCCAGATTCCATCAATTCCATTCCAAAGGAGAGGGCTTCCCAGACACTATGCTGGGGATGGAGTCAGTAGTGGAGTGCTCACATAAGGCCCTACGTTCTATACCCAGCATCGTTAAGCAATGCATAGGTTCACCAGAAGCATGCGGTAATAATCAGGGCAGCTTTTCCAACAGCCCTAACAGCCCCAGAAACAGTGAGAACTTTCAACACTCAGACAATGGCAGAATGCACACAGGAAAACAAAGAACAGACCACAGCTCTGTGGGCATCATCTAACATCAATATTAAAGGGACCACAGCTCTGTGGGCATCATCTAACATCAATATTCAAGGGAGAAGCAAGCTAACAGGGTGCAGGATTCTAAGCATGCAAGACTTAAAACAAGCACAACTACACAGTAAATTTGGGACTAAAACACAAATGGTAAACCCACAAAGAAAAGCAAAAAGAGCAGTGGTGGTGCATGCCTTTAATCCCAGCACTCGGGAGGCAGAGGCAGGCGGATTTCTGAGTTCGAGGCCAGCCTGGTCTACAAAGTGAGTTCCAGGACAGCCAGGGTTATATAGAGAAACCCTGTCTTGAAAAAAGAAACAAACAAACAAACAAAAAGACTGAAGAAAAAAAAAAAAAAGAAAAGAAAAAGAATGATGAACATGCCCTGTAATTAGATGAGGAGCTGGCCTCACAGCCTCTGAGAAACTGGTAATATTCTGTCTCTCATGACTGGGGACAAACACCTATTCTGAGTTTGAAATTGTTCTTTAACTGCATGTGTACAGTACATCACTGCATTTTAAGAAAGCAACTATACTCACACAAAAAAAGTACATAAAAGCCAAACTCTAAATAAATGGTTCTGTTTAATGTTATTTTATTTATTTTTAATTACATTTACTTATTTGTTTCAGTGGGGCGGGGCAGGGCGGGGCGGGGCAGGGCGGGGTGCGGTGGGGTGGGGTGCTGTGCTGTCAGAGGACAACTTTTGAGAGTCAGTTCTCTCTCTGGGCCATGCAGGTCCCAGGGATTGAACTCAAATCCTCAGGTTTGGCAGCAAGCACCTTTACCCGCTAAGCCACAATGCTAGCCTTAATAGCTATAAATAGGGAAGGAAGCAATATCAGAGACAAAAGAGAAAAGTAGCAACTTCTTAGGATTATGAATTCTAAAAGAGGCTAAGTTCTATAGTCAGCAGAATTTCTCTAATAAAAGCCAATATCCCAAGCCTTAGCCCTAAATGAGAGAAATGTCATTACTGGTTAGCTGCATAAACCACAAACCCAGGCACTGTCTTCTGCTCTTCCCAGAATTCATTTTAGTTCCTCAATCTTCCTTCCCTACAGAGGCGGCACTCATCTCTGAGGATGTTTACAGTAGCACCCCTTACCCCCCTACCTGCTTAAAAAGCACTTCCCATTACGAAGCCCTTTAGACACCATAAACTCCTTTATACTGGAAGGTGCTGTACAGTTAGCTCAGCTTGCCTATAGCTTCATCTTGACCCTCTCCTCACATGCTCCTTTCCTCCTGGTTCTTTTGTTTTGTTTTTGCCACCATGACCATCTCTCAACGTTTTGAACACCTATAGAAATCTCTTCTGTCACAGGATCTTTGCACATGGGTCCACTGTAGTCTCGAGAAGTCCACTACCCCTGTCTTATGAATATTTAAATCACACATTTCCTCTAAGGAGTGCTTTCCTAAGACATCCCCCCCACCCCCCGCCCCCGTGCCCTTTGACAGACTAAGTCTCTATCTTTATTTATATGTAATTTTTTCCAGTACTTTCCACGGTTTCTCTTTCTGTGCATGTGACTCCGATGAATACTTCTCTCTGGATGATGCTGTAAGCCCCAGGAGCAGAGCGGCCATGCTGCGTTTTGTTTTCTACCACAGGCTCAGGTCTTTAACAGAGAACCTTGCCCATGTAGCAACTCTTAGCTCTTTGTTGAATGAATAGGTAGATGAACACACACTCACACCAAATGCAACAGCAACTTCAGAAGCGCAACTATCACTCCTTAACGTAACACGACTCTAAACCATGGGAACACGACTCTAAACAATGGGAAACAACATCTGTATTTGGTGGACCTTCTGAGCCGTGCTCCAGAGCACATGCAGGAACCTCCTGGGAACATGTCAGACCGATATGTACACACAGCAGGGATGCTCTGGGTGGCTTCTAAGACACGCTTCGAGCCACCTGAAGCAAGGCCAGCCTTCCTGGCAGGCTACCAAGCAGAAGCTATGTGGGAACCATGACTGCAGAAAAGCATCTCCAACAGGAGGACACGCAGATGGAACATTCAGAAGGCTGCCTTGAAAGCTGTGCTCTGGGACACTGGGTTCCATGAGTGCAGCAGAGAGGCTCTGCCAGCGTTTACCTCACATCCTTTAGCTTTCATGGCATAATTGAAGTCCTTTCTAACTGCCATGGCTATTAAGACAAGTAGCAGGACAGTTGCTGACAACGGATTTTACACATCATATTGAAAGGGAAGTCAATTCCTTCCAGTAAGAACTAAATGCCATTTTCCTGAAGCATTAGGGTATACCATGGACAAAAACAAAGTCTTAATTGGTTGGCACGCTTCCTTGGAACATGCGTACATAAACTACATGTGAGAAGTTGCTGCAGTCCTCACTCAGAAAATATGTCTTTGGGTTCTGGAAAGAAAGAGAAGGAAATGGTATGTGCCCTGGACCTACAGAGCAAGATGGAGTTGGAAGGATCAAGACTAGAAGAGGCATCCCTATCCCTAAGTCTCTGTGTCAGGTAAAGTATACTACATTAGTATAGTATAGTATAGTATAGTATAGTATAGTATAGTATGTGGTGTGCAGGTGTGTATGTGTGTGTGTGTGTGTGTGTGTGTGTGTGTGTGTGTGTGTAGCTGTGACAGAGATACCTCAGCCAGTACAGGACTCTGGGTAGGCAATACTACAGACATTACAAGGGACATTCTACACCTGGTAACATAGGCACAAAATGCACAATTGAACATGTCAAGTGGTGTGGCCTCCTTTCTGCTATTTAATTTTGTTTAAATCATAAAACTGGTGCATTAAAACAGTGAGAAAAATTTTGCATTTGCACTGCTAAGGACCAGTGGCTTAAATGTTTCACTTGGAGCTATGAAAACCCAAAGAAGCCCTGCGGAGCTATCTTGTTGTATCCACTGAACTTCCTTTGGGGAATAAGAGCCTTCTCTTTATTTGTCCCTTTGAACTTTATGTACAAATCACTACACTTTCTGCCCCCACACCTGTGTTACTCTGCAATGTTGGCACATCCATTTAAGTTTTTTAAATGCTTATTTAAGAAAATATAGAGGCATGGCACCTGGGGGGCGGGAGATGATACATAAAACATACCAAAATCTTCGTATGAAATAGAAAAGTTTCCCATAAGTGTACAAACTAGACATTTTTTATTATCATTACCATGCTTTCGTGTGAGATTTTGTTCTGTGACTATTCTCTTTATGCATGCTGCTTTTCCATGTATTTTCCAGTTATGACTTTTCGTGACAGTATAATATCATTGCTTCCTGCACAGCAACTTCCAACTAACTATCCTTGCCAGCAGGTGTTCGGATGCACAGTCTGGGACTTTCACACTCTATCCAGCATGAAGTATGCCTGCAGTAGCAGGTGCTCAGTACCCTTTGGGGTTCAATTAAGATCTGAATTCATTTAAACAAATGGACCTCTAAGAACAGAAATATTCACAGGTTAAATATTTCAAATAAACTGGGTGAACTGAAGGAAGACATTGTCATTCAGAGGATAAAAACAATGGCTACACACAATGCCTTTCAGTTACACACAAACCACTGTCTTCTCTTGAGGCACATAATAAAGATGTAGGGAACATTCTGGACTTGAAGTGGGGAACATCCTTTTCCTCTGCAAACGACTTCTGTCTCTGTCCGAGGTAACAGTGCATGGCTGCAGGACTTCTGTCTCTGTACAAGGTAACAGTGCATGGCTGCAGNAGGACTTCTGTCTCTGTCCGAGGTAACAGTGCATGGCTGCAGGACTTCTGTCTCTGTACGAGGTAACAGTGCATGGCTGCAGGACTTCTGTCTCTGTACAAGGTAACAGTGCATGGCTGCAGGACTTCTGTCTCTGTACAAGGTAACAGTGCATGGCTGCAGGACTTCTGTCTCTGTCCGAGGTAACAGTGCATGGCTGCAGGACTTCTGTCTCTGTCCGAGGTAACAGTGCATGGCTGCAGGACTTCTGTCTCTGTACGAGGTAACAGTGCATGGCTGCAGGACTTCTGTCTCTGTACGAGGTAACAGTGCATGGCTGCAGGACTTCTGTCTCTGTACGAGGTAACAGTGCATGGCTGCAGGACTTCTGTCTCTGTCCGAGGTAACAGTGCATGGCTGCAGGACTTCTGTCTCTGTCTGAGGTAACAGTGCATGGCTGCAGGACTGGAGGTGCTTAATTATTGACTCTGACTCCTCTGGGAAGCAGCCTAGCCAGCCTCAGCACCATACTCAGACCTGATACTGCTGGAAAGAGCAGGAAACGTGACCTACACACCCCATTCTCACTTTCACACACCCAGACACCCACTAAAATGTTACTCTTTTCTGGGATGCGGGGGAGGAGTGGTACATTTACCTAAGTAGATTTCACTGATTTAGAACTTTCAATCCATTGAGCATTTACTGAGCATTATTAACAAGAGTCAGGAACTTCGCTTTATGTTGGAGTACCACACTGAGTGAAACTTTCATCCCCTAGGAAACTCTCTCACAGTGCAGAGTTCACTAGGCCCATGAACAAAGAAATCACAAAATCAAACTTTATGGGATCATACACTCTGAGGTTAACCCCATGTCTCACCTCACATAAGACTGTCCATTTCAAATTACATTGTCCTTTTCCCTTAGAATGCTATCTATTGCTCATTTAACACTTTCCTCATTCTGTGTATGCATATATGTGTACATGCATGAAGGCCAGAAGTCCAGGCCAGTTGTCTTCCTAGGTAAGCTTTCTACCTGCTTGTTTTTATGAGTTTTTGGAGACAGCATCTCTCACTTAACCTGGAGCTTGCCTGTCTTAGTTACTTTTCTATTGCTGTGATAAAATACCATGCATGGCTAAGGCAACTTGCAGAAAGAAGGGTTTGGGGAGGGCTTACAGTTCCAGAGAGACAGAAGCCCCTTACCAGCATGACCAGGTAGGCAGGCAGGCAGGGAGCTGGAAAAGCCACTTAGAGCTCATATCTCCAACTCACAAACAGGAACCAAAGAGCACACTGGGAAGGGAGGAGCCCTTTGAAGCCATAAGCCCACCCCCTAGAGACATACCTCCAAAAGGGCCACATTTCCTAACCCTTCCCAAATAGCTACCAACTGGGGACCAAGTATTCAAATCCAGAGACTTATAGGGGACATTTCACTCAAATCATCACATTGCCTGTTGGGTAGACTGGCTGACCACGCAGCCTCAGGGTTACAGACAGACACCACCATGCATGGCTTTTGTACATGAGTTCTGGAGTCAAACTCAGGTCCTGGTGCTGGCACAGCAGGTCCTCTCCCAGCTGAGCTCTCTCCCTAGGCTCAGCTTTTGCTCTTTAATGTTTTAAATGAACACACTAGAATAAAATATGGTCATCTATTTCCAATTCTATTCTGTTTTTTTTTTTTCGCAAAATGCCACTTGGTTCTTGCCCTTTACTTCCTGAATGAACTCATAAGAATCCCCAGAGTAGGGCAGCGAGCCCAGGTCTGACAATGCAAGTTCGATCCTAGACAGGACTTAGCCCACTAGCTGTCCTCTCACCTCCATGGGTACCTCCCCCTCCTTATAAGAATAAACAAAATGGGAAAGACAAAAAAAGACTCCCAAAGCAAAGTTAAGTAAAGCCAAGCTGTGGTACCCTAGTGTGATGGTTTGTATATGCTTGGCCCAGGAAGTGGCACTGTTGGGAAGTGTGGCTTTGCTGGAGTAGGTGTGTCACTGTGGGTGTGGGCTTAAGACCCTTGTCTTAGCTTCCTTGAAGTCAGTATTCTGCTAGCAACCTTCAGATGAAGATGTAGAACTCTCAGCTCCTCCTGTACCATACCTGCCTGGATGCTGCCATGTTCCTGCCTTGATGATAATAGACTGAACCTCTGAACCTGTAAGCCAGTCCCAATAAATGTTGTCCTTGTAAGAGTTGCCATGCGTGGTCTTGGTGTCTGTTCACAGAGGTAAAACTCTAACTAAGACACCTAGAAACCCATTCTGCCCACAGTGAGTAACAGCTGGGAGCCCCTGCACATCTGCTGGAAAGGGTCTGGCTGGAGCATCTCAGCTTTCATGCCTGGGACTTCATTGAAACAAAGTGCCAAGAACTCCCTAACCCCAACTCTTAATTTTCTAGGAAAGGCAACCTTTAGCCCTAGCCATATTTCAGGCTCTGAGAAACATGGAATAATGGCTATGATTCTCCTTAGAGATGCTGCTAGACCCAAAACTGAATGGTATACCACCTACTGCACAGACTTTCACCCACATACACAATGTCAGCCAAGATTAACCATTCCTAATACACTCAATGGAAGAAGGTCTAGTGCAAGTTTTGTTTATCTCACACAGCTGTGCTCATGAGACTGCTTTGGTAAGCACAGCTCATCGAGGAAGTCATAATAGTGGAAAATAAATACATGAATCAGTTTAGAACACTTAAAAATTTCTAGAAACAGAAGGTAAAACAAACATAAAATAGAATATGATCACTTCATAAAGAAACAAATTTATTAAGTTTATTAAGATATTAAATTTATTAAGTATTTTGCATAAGTTCTTTGCAAAATGGACAAAACTCAACAGCCAACATTTTCTTTAAGCTTTCTAATAGGCTAACTAATTGAAAATATCTAAACATGAACCAAAAATGTGTTGATTTGGGGCTGGGGATGCCATCCAGGGGTAGAATATTTGACAGCATATGTAAGGCCCTGGCTCGATCCCCAGAACTGTAAGGAAAAGAAGGAGAGGGAGGAAGGGAGAGAGAGGCAGAAAGAGGAGAGAGCATAATACATTAACATACAGTTTGTTGACTGGGTATGCTGGTGCACACCTGTAACCTCAGCTCTGAGAGTCTATAACAAGCATGAATTCAAGACTAGCCTAGGCTACCCAGTGAGACGCAGTCTCAAAACACAAAACGGTCAAATGACTTAAATGGCCTGCTATTAGCTCTATCCTTGAAATAAAAATTATCTCTGAAAATAAGACTTTAAATTGGAAACAGAAAAAAAGAAACAAGGAATGATAGAATTATATAAAATAAGCATCACATAAAGTACTTAAAATCTAGAAGCTGGCCTGGAAAGGTCCTTTCCCCATACCTTGCGGCCAGCGACATCCAGCTTCTATTTATTCAAGACATAGTCAGAGCAGGAAATGGGACAAGTCAGATGACCACATTCAGTTTCATCCCCTTCACAACACGCTGTGAATGTCATTAATCCTCTATTTATTTAGGGGACTTCACACCCCTTACAATAAGACAGCAACTCCCTGCTGGCTTCAGTTAAGATAATTATAACAAGGATTGGATTTCAATCATAATAGGCAGAAGAAAAGGAAATTGTACTTGAAGTTGTCAGTTTTTTTAAAAGCTTTTTTTGTGACTCCATTCAGAGACTGCTCTTGACAAAGCTCTCCTTAAACAGAGCGCACTCTGAGCATGATAACCACACACATGCCACATTAATCAATGTAAGCCTCCTTGAGTAAGATATCACAACATTCAGGGACAGAGGAAACTCTCCGAGAGGTTCAAAATGTAGTTTACAAACTCACTTGATCCATCACCACCCACACTCACCTGACCTGTGGGTTTAAGACATAAAAATGCAAAAGAACAAGGAGGTGGAAGGAACCACCAATTGCCCCTCCTCTAAGTCACAGCTCCAAGACCTGAGGAGGCCAGAGCCACACAGGAGGAGCACAGAGAGCAGAGGCAAAGGGAACCCAGTCAAAGCTACAGGATGGGCTGGGAACTCAGTGCTCCTGACACAGGCAAGGAAGACACCCACACGCTGTACACCACTGAAAGCTATTCTCTTTATATGAGGTTCCTATCAACACTTTCCCCCTAATCTCCACCATCCTAAGAACACAGGGAGGCACACAGTCTCGCCTAAGTTATTTTCACAGTGCTCTAGTCTATTACTGTATCAGTATTCTGATGCCTACACAAGTGTACACACAGATGACCTGAGAGTTGTACTCTAAGGTTTCTGAAAATCCTCAACCACTCCTCTTCAAGGCTGATGACTCAGACCTCAGAGAAGTAGAGTCTCTACAGTATTTCAGTACCTTTCAAAGGCATTTAAGCTCTTGGATAATCAAATGTCTAAGGAACTGACTTGGGCTCTATTTCAGACTAAACAACAAAAAAAGGTAGACATTAGGTTAAAACTGAAAAAAAAAAAAACCCAAACCTTCAGTCAATAGGATGTGCTAATACTGACTCATTACAGACACCACCACACCACTTAATAGGGAACTCTGGACAACCTTTGCAATTTTTTTTAAGTCTAAATACACTAAAATAAAGCATCGGCTGAGAGCTGAGATGACTCAGGTGGAAAATGCCTGCGGCACATGCATGAGGACCTGAGTGCAAATGGCCAACAGCCTGGAAAAGGTCAGGCGCAGCAGGGCCGCATCTGCAACTTCGGCACTGGGGACTCACTTGGTGGAGTATATGGAGACAGGCAGACAGATCCCCAGCCTGGTTTGTTTTTTAAGACAAGGTCTCCCCCCTCCACCCCCAATCTGCCTACAGGGCTAAGGACTTCTGGCTAAATTAAGGCCTACAAAGTGATAGGCAGACACTCTGGGTGGTTTACTTGATGTGGGAAGTCACTTCTCTGATGAATGGTTAAATGTTGAGTGTTACATTGTCTTCTAATGACAAATGTGTAGAAATTTCAAAATACAATTGTGATTAATTCAAGCATGTTAAACCTTGAATTGAAATCATTCCTGGTAAGATGACTATTTGCGAAAGTCAAGTGCTCTTTAGTTTTACTGTTTACTTTTAATTAAACCCACAAACTCATCCTGGACGGAAGTAGGATTTAGCTCCATAAGGAAAGATTACTACAATGCCAATATCCACTCCCTGTGTCCATCCAGTGTGCTGTCACAGAGAAGGGAGCTACTCAATGGGCCTTTACTGTATCACCAGTAGTTCAGCAGTGAGCACTGGGGAAAGCTGCTCTTCTTCCTTTCTAAGCAAAGTGTCAATACATCATAGGATTACAGATGTCCCTAGTATTCAGAACTACCGCAACACTCTGAGAAGAGACCAGTGCTCCCAGAACTGTGTATTCAGAAAATTACATATCAGAATGTTAAGGGTTCACGAGAAAGTTGATTTGTTTTGTTTTATAAAGTTCTCTCATACAATACATCTCAGCTACAGTTTCCCCTCCCCCTACTCTTCCCTATCCCCCCACCCCCCATCCATTCCTTCTTAGTTTCCCTACAGAAAAGAGCAGGCCTCCAGGAGAGGGCTTTTGTTGTTCTTGCTTCATTTGTAATTTTATCCTACTTCAAATAATCATGTGTGTGTGTGTACATGCACATGTACACTTGCAGGGTTTTTGTATGTGGATGTATGAAGGACTGAGGTAAGGGTGGGTCTGTGTATTCCTCAATCATTCTCCCCCTTACCTCATTTGCCTTTAGTTTTCTGACATGAGGTATCTCTGTGTAACCTAGCTGTCTGGAGCTTGCTATGTAGACTAAGCTAGCCTCTCCCTCACAAACGCCCACCTGCCCCTGCCTCCATAATATAGGCCTTAATTTAGCCACAAGTCCTTGGCTGTAGGCTCACTATATACATCAGTGACAGGGAGACCCTGTCACTCCCCAGCTACAGCTCTGTCTGCATGAGGTGGTGCATGCTTCTGGTATACTCTGGGCTCTGGATAGCATAAATCATCTCCTGAGTACCTCTTCAAACTGCCATGACCAAGGTTATTGGACAGAAGAGAGAATGACCAGTGGGGCCTACTCCTTCTTCATCTCCTAGAATTACAAAGCAATGGATCTACACCATCTCCACTGAAAGGAAGGGCATGAAAACTCAGGGCTGAGGATGGCTACCTGGCTCCTCTGAGAGCTTCTGTGAAGCAGCAGCAGCCTCAGGGTGCATGGCCAGAGCAGGCCACACTGTCTCACTCTGTGAGGCCTGAGGCCCCTAGGCCCAGCCATGTTCTAGCACCTGGGCTCCAGAGGACAATCTGCCATCTAGTAAGAAACTGGTTGCCACTGCCAAAGCCCAAGTGAGTTTCTCCTCCATCATGTGACTGAAACCAAGAGAACTAGCAACTTCAGGATCCGCTAGAGCTGTGAGAGTTCCTCCTATGACCCCATAACTAAGAGAGAGGATGGTGGCTCAGTCAGCAGTGAAGGAGTACTACTGGGATAAACTGACCCAAATGTAGGCAGCTTCAGTCCATTCTTGCTCTCCTGCTAAGCACAGCTACACGTAGGTGACGGGGTAGCATGTCGCTCCCGTGCTTTCCTTGTCTCCCTGCACGGTTCTTTTCTCAGGCAGGAATGATGGTTATTACAGTCCCAGGAGTATCACAGTCCCAGGCATGCAGACAGCATTTTCACATTGCTGTTTAATTCATACCCCTTCTCTGTCTAAGTTCCTCTGGAGACATCTTGCCCAGCTGCGATCCAAATGTTCTTGGCATGTTTTCCTGCGTGTTCCTTAAAGGCTGAGGCAGCATTTCCAAGACTGCTCTCTTTGTCTCTCCCAAACTAACCTCTCCAGGATTATTAAATCTTGTCAAAGGCACCTTCATGGTCAGAACCTGGCTTTCTCTTGCCTCCCTCTCCCCATGTCTCTGAGCCCGTCCACTTAGTTACCCGACCTGCCTGCCTCACCACCTCCTGGCTCTGAGCTCTGCTTGCCTCCTTCTCGCTGCTGTCACCCAGGCTCCAGGCACCATTCCTCAGCCTGGATCCTGACACCTCAAGGAAGTCTTTCAGCTTTGAGACCTCCCACCCCACCCCCCCGCACCCCTAAGTTCCTACAATGAGATGGGATGGTATTGCTCATATGGGGACCACTTAGCTTCAGGTTCCTTTATTGCTCACACTTCTGGGATGAAGTCACGGCTTCCATGGAGCCTCCAGCCTCATCTCTCTCCTTCCTACGCCCATCCTGGGTTCTGTCCACGAGTTTGTGAGATCCTAGGTAGATCATGTACTTTTTCCTATGTCTGATACTTTGCTTTCTTCTTCACTCCATCTGGTTTTCTAAATAGGGTCTCACCACTTAGCCCAGGCTGGCCTCAAGCTCTCCACCCTTCTGCCTCAGTTCCCCAAGTGCTAGTATCATATGCCTATGCCACTATTTTTAACTCCCCTCCTCCATGCTAAGAATTGAACACACAGGAGACAGGAGCTCTACCACTGCACTACATTCCTAGCCCTTTGATTAACTGTCATCAGTCCTTAAGATCTTAACTCAGGGTCTTTTGTGGCTTAACCCATTTTCTTCTGCAATTACAGCATACCTCAGACTGAGTAATTTGAGGTTTATTTTGGCTCCCAGTTCAACAAGTCTAAAAGCACAGCACTACAGTTGTATCTTCTAGCTCTCTAGCTCAACTTCTTTTTTTTTCCTTCTTCACGAGACAGGGTTTCTCTGTGTAGCCCTGGCTGTCCTGGAACTCACTCTGTAGACCAGGCTGGCCTCGAACTCCGAAATCCGCCTGCCTCTGCCTCCCAAGTGCTGGGATTAAAGGCGTGCGTCACCACGCCCGGCTTCTAGGTCAACATCTTATCTTCTTCTAGTGAGAACCATGCACTGGCCTGTGAATGATGGAATATCAGAACAAAATGGGCCTGGGCAGAGGAGAGGGAAGAGATGAAGGAGCTGACCCAATTTATAACAACCTGCTTTATGCAGAACCAATCCATTACTGTGGGAATTAATACTTCCTCACAGAAAGGGTTAATCATGCTACAGATACTCAGTTCTGAAGGCCCTGTAACTTCTCAATACTGCTAGACAACATACCTTCTTTGGTCACCAGCGTGTTCCCACAGCTATCTTAGCATCTGTTCTACCTTAGCGTTCAACAAGGTTGAAGTCTACAATATTCTATAAGGTATCCAGTACAAATGCTGTACCTACATATGAGCCAACCCCACACTCTCCTGCTGAAGATATGCCAGGAAAAAGGAAGCCTCTGCCTCCACAGCAAGTGGGGCACACCTCATTCTGCTAAGCACACAGCAGAGCAGGGCAGATCAGCGAGGTCTTGGCTGTTCCACTATTGTGAGATAGCACAGAAATGATTTAAGTTCACTTACAATTGCCAAAGCTGAGGTTGAGGGCTTCTCGCCTTCAAGATAAGAGTTTAGGAAAAACTGTTTCCTTCACAGACTCTGGCTTCAGTATCTTTGGGATCATAAGACTGCTTCTGAGGAAAAAGTATGCTAAAGTGGAGTGGGAATTTAAATATACCAATAGTATTAGTTAACTATCAGCTCAATACAAATAAGTCCAGCATTCCCAGGACACATTTTAAAATTCTTTTTCTGCACAAATTACCTTGAAAACAAAATGCTACACTAGTTGAGGTAGAGTGTTAGCTGAAAGGCGGTGGGTTTGCTTCACACATGCAAGGACAAAGGTATGATCCCCCAGTACTGCAAAAAAGAAAAAAAGAAAAAAGAAAAAAAACCAACAAAATCCTACCATACTAGACAGAGAACACTATCCAATTAGTTACACATTCATATGTTTATCCTGAGGATAGTCTGGATTTTATTTAGATTTAAAAATACCAAAAATTTTATAAGCAGAACAACAAAAACAATTCATTATTTGTCCCCTAGTCCTTTCAAATATACTGTGAATTAAAGCCACACAATTATAAACCAGGTGGGTAAAGCATGCCCTCCACTAGGGAAGCTGAAGAAATCCTGTTTCAAACCAGCAAAACCCAAACAAAACCAAACCCAGTCAGTTATTGTCAATTCTCTTCTTTGGACACACACACGCCTCCTTTTACAGTGAGGAGTGTCTTATTTAAAAAAAAAAAAAAAAGACTTACTAGAAACTACAAACTACATTGTAAAGGGAAGAGACTTACTAAAAACTATAGAGTTACAAATGGATGTGCGCAATGTATTTCCATGACTTTAAGAATGAATAGGGAGCCCTCAGAAGGCAGAGGCAGGCAGATCTCTGAGTTCCAGGCCAGCCTGGTTTACAGAGTGAGTTCCAGGACAGCCAGGGCAATGCAGAGAAACTCTGTCTCAAAAAATAAAGAATAAATATAACAAATAAACAAACAAATCAGAAACAGCAGGAGGAAGTAGTGAACACTACTAAGTGTATGGAAGGCAGCTAAGGAGAGCTCTCTCCATGGAAGGCAGCGGAGGAGAGCTCTCTCCATGGAAGGCAGCGAAGGAGAGCTCTCTCCATGGAAGGCAGCGAAGGAGAGCTCTCTCCATGGAAGGCAGCGAAGGAGAGCTCTCTCCATGGAAGGCAGTGAAGGAGAGCTCTCTCCATCGAAGGCAGTGAAGGAGAGCTTTCTTGGGTCCCAGGGCAGGGAGAACAGAGCCGGAGCACACTGCTTCACTCTTACCGTCCTGCGCTACACAAAGGGTGGAGACTGCCGAGTTCAGAGGACAGAGCTGCGAGAACTAATAACGGTGGGCCACCAGGAAAGACTCAGAGGCACGAGGAAAGCCAGCACTGAATAGAACTGAAAATCTCAACCAAGATAAGCTATAACTGATTGACGGCTTTTAAAAAATTGCATTTTATTTACTGTGTATGTATGTGTACATGCATTTACACAAATGCCATGGTGCATATGTGGAGGTCAGAAGACGACTTCTAGGAGTTGGTTCTCTCTTCTAATATGGTCCCAGTGACCAGAATCAAGGTTGTCTGTTGGGTTTGGCAACAAGTGTCTTTCCCTACTGAGCAGTCTCCGGAGTCCTACTTCACAGCTTTTAAAAGTTCTTTTTGTTTATTTTATGTGTATGGGTGTTTTGTCCGAGTGTATGTCTATGTACTACATGTGTGCAATCCCTGTGAAGGCCAGAAAAGGGCACTGGATCCTGAGACCTGAAGTTATAGATAGTTGTGGTCCACCTTGGGGATGTTGGGAATTGGATATAGCAGTCCTCTGAAAGAACAACCAATGCTCTTATCTGCTGAGCCATCTATCAGCCCCAGAGCTACATATTTTAGCAATGAAAACCGTCTCCTTTAACTAACGGGGCCCATTCAATTCAACTAAAATTTGCTGTGCACACAAGAAACAGTGATAGACCCAGATTAGTGTTCTTTCACAGGGCCCTTGAAGATTTTGGAGCAGATGAGGGCTTAGATTCTTCCACTATGGCGAAGGCATAAGATGTATGTAGTGACCTCTCAACCAAGTGCTAAGGGAGCACCTACTAACAGAAAAAAATGGTTCACTAAATCCCTTTCCTCCTGGAAAAGTTCCTAAAGGGAGCACTTTTTCTTTGACTTCACTTCTACAGTGCACGAGTGAAGACAACTAGTTGTAACTCATGGCATATCTGGGAAACTATCTGATCCCACAGGGCAGGGTACTGTCATAGACCTATTGTTATCATTACTGCAAGCAAAACCTCAACAATCCTCCCGCTGCCACTTGGGGAATGTATGCTGCAGCAGGCATCACGCTGGAAATCCCAGTGCCACGAACACTATCAGAAACAAGGAATGCTTTTTTGTTTTTCCCAGAAAAATTAATTCACAAACTCATAATTCATAATAAAAATCCAAGGCTTCACAAAAAGCAGATAGCATAGAGAAGCAAAACACCCTCATGAGGCAAACCTTACATTGTTGCCATAGCTTCTTTGATTCAATATAAGAATGACAGCATTTCAATAAGCTTTTGCCAAAGTAAATGTCTGACTGGAAAACTGGAATGCCGTTTTTGGGCAAGTCAGAATTTCATACTTGTCTGGTTCTTCCAAGAAAATGTTACAAAGCTTTTTATTATTACAATCAAAATTATCAAGTATAGACTAAAGAAAATATAAACTATTGTATAATATAAAAAATGTGGTGGTTTAACTATATAAAATAAGACAGCAAAAGATGAAGACAAAAATAGTTAAGAGGCTGCCCTGGGGTTAATTTAGAAGTGAGATGGTTCATAGGTAAAATATATGAAAGATCATCTAAAGCTGTACTTAACAAAACCAAGGCTGAAATTAAAAAGTTTAATAAAAACCAGATGCATTAAGAAAAGTGTTATTCCAAAGGAAGAGGAAAAATAGCTAGGCTATCAATAATTTTAATCACAGTGACACAACATAGTCCATTTAGGGAAAGAAAAGGTACACTCCAGCTGGTGAAGTAGAAAAAACAAAGTAGTTTACAAAATTGTTGAGTCTCCGCAAACTCTCTCTTCTTTTCTACTGTTGACTACACTATCCTTTTAGAAACAAAACCAAAACCAAATTAAAAAAAAATCATTACCACCAGAATAATTAATTCGTGAGAACCTAAGAATTCTGCTATTTCCTATGAATTAAAACAAGTGTTAAAAAAACAAACAAACCTTAAAGAGTACATCTGGTGATCCCACAGCAACTTGCACACTTATAGCTGTCTGTGGTATTCTCTGTATTTAATAAGGAATGTCACAATATGGAGAGAAGCACTCACAAAAATGGGATCCTGGCACCAACCTCCACACTCATTACATGTTTATACAATCTCTGCTCTTGAGAAACAAATCAGCTACACTCGACTACTGCAACTGAATTTTATTATGAAATAATAATAATAATAGAGCAATGCCAGGAGAGGGCAGCAGGGTATCTGATAAGCTCAGTCAGCAGCGCTGCAGATGAAGTGATGGCCTGCCATTAAGGCCTGAAGAGTTAAGGATTCAGGTTTCCACACAGACGTGGCCTCCACATGCTGCAGAGTGAGGAGTTGTGGGCAGCGACCCGAGCTGTCCTCCATCTGACAACAGGCTGCCGAGTGGCTCTCACACTACACTCCCATGTCATTGCTTCCTCGTGAACAGAAAGAAGAAATAATTCCAGATCACAGGTCATCCACAGAGGTATTAAAAGGCAATTACAGCAGTAACAGAAGCCCAGTGCTTCTTTCCCGTCTGGTAGCACTGACAGGATACTGTGCTATGGTGTTCTACACCACTGAGGGATCATTCCAATCAAGAGCTCTGAAAGTCCCAACAAAGGCCTCTTGCTACTGAAGTGGATCACTGGCTGTGCCTGGTGAGAAGCAGATCTACTCAAGTTCTTCCTGACATACAAATGCAGCACTTTTTAAAGCTAACAACCAAACAACTGTGCTTCTGTGACTGAGGAAACACTAAACACTTCTACAAATCATGAAACTTCACTCAGCAAGTGCTGGAGCCTGTTTGTGAGTGTTCACACTCTTCAATACCTACTTCAATAAGCTGTAAGATTGGAAAATTTGTATTATCTTATACTTTGAAACATGAACTCAGTAAGTCTGGGGTCAGTCAACAAAGGCACAGATCTTGTTTGCACTAGATTTAAATCTTATAACTTTACACATGTAGATGTCAGTACACATGCATGCACACACAGCCCTGCCATAGGTACAGGTCTAGATACCCAGTCTTGAGATGCCCTATCAGTTTAGAGATAGCAATTCTGTGCACACCATTAGGGTTTGGATCCAGGAGGCCCACATACCCTTCTATGAGCATCTGTCATGGTTAAAGGAACAACCATCTTTGAACTGTAGAGCTTTTGGATTCAGGCCATTAGGAGTCCTCCAGCCTCGCCTACTTTCTCTTCATCTAATAAGACATGAGGAAGCCATGGGGCAAGTCCATAGCATAAGGGCCCAGCCACCATACCTTACTTGCCATGAACCTTCTAAACCAGTGTTTCTCAGCCTTCCTAATGCTGTGCACCTTTAATACACGTGACCCCCGACTATAAAATTATTTTCATTGCTCCTCAATAATGGCAATTTTGGTACTGTTATGAACTGTAATGTAAATATGTGTGTTTTCCGATGGTCTTGGGTGACCTCTGTGAAAGGCCAGAGGGGTTGTGACTACAGGCTGAGAACCACTGCTTTAAACTGCGAACAGAATGACTCGCTCCTTCCTTTAGTAGTCTCTGTCACATATTCTGCTATAGCAATACCCACACCAAACCCCAAATCTTATCTACCTACACCTATCTCCCCAAGCAATTTATCAAACTGCCTATCTTAATAACCTTGCCCTCCTGTTTCTCCCTCTTTCCTGAATCCGTGTGTGTGTGTGTGTGTGTGTGTGTGTGTTCTCTCTCTCCCTCTCTGAAACAGTCTTTCTATGTAGCTCAGGTGAGTCCCAAATAGTAATGTCCCTGCTTAGAGGATAGATAGATCAATTTCTAAAGAGTTTAGCAGTTTTGGGTTTCTCTTACACTGACTTCCCCACAGTAAGTGGCTACAAGC
The DNA here is from genome assembly GCA_902729485.2 of Mus minutoides. NCBI lineage: Eukaryota > Metazoa > Chordata > Mammalia > Rodentia > Muridae > Mus > Mus minutoides. The sequence continues at coordinate 208,635 of LR753551.1, forward strand.
ATGTGGAAATTACCCAGGGACACACAACTTACTTGGCCTTCTGAATCCATACACAGTAGTCTGAGATGTAGAGATCATTCAAAATATATGCTGGGTCATTTTCCTGAAAGATTTTGTGAACATCCAGGAGACACTTTAAAACTGCACTCTTACCTGAAGGAAAAATTGAAAACATTCAGTCAACGTTAAGGAGAAAAATATCTGATTTCTTAGTTAAGAAATTAAGATCTTGAGAGGTGATACATTTAAAACAGCTCAGAGTTCTAATAGTTTAAAAGCATTTAAAACTAATGATTTAGCCCTGTACTCTTTATTTCTGAAACAGTCCTATGAAGTTACCCAGGATGTCTTTGCACTTATGATCCACTTGCCTCCCTGCTGAGTGGCTGGGATTACAGGCCTATGTGGTTGCCTGGCTGGAAAGCATGTTTTCAAAGAGAAAACTTGCGCTGTTTCAGAGGTGGTCCCCAATACCCACAAGACACGTGCACACTAGCAGGCCCCCCTTTTCAACAGTCTGAAATCCACGCACAGCACAATGCTCTCCCACTTTCTTTCCCTGCAACTCCTTTCAACCTCCCCGACCCCAAACCCAAACTTCCTTTTCCTTGGAAATGCCTTATTCCTGCCCTCTCTGCATAGCTGACAGAGTTCCAAATATTCACCTAAATAGAGAAATCAAGCAGGAATCAGTTATATCTAGTGTCCACCCCAATCACATGACACAGTTTCCCTAGCCACCTGCATACAATCAAAGTCCTGCCCTTGACTTAACCGATAAACTTGTCACCTTGCAGTTCTCAGCTTGCATATAGAATCATAAAGCAACACTGCTGACTTACTGGCTTGCTCAGCCCACTTTCTTATATAACCCAGGCCCACCTGTCCAGAAGTGGCACCACCCACCATGGGCTGGGACTTCTTCCATCTATCTATCACTAGCCAAGAAAATACACCCACAGACTTACCTATAGGCAAGTTTTAGAGGCAATTTTTGAATTGCCCTTCATCATCTTTCTAGATGACTCCAGCATGTATCAAATTGACAAAAAACTAACCAGCACCCTAGGTGATCGGCTGACTGACTACAAAGAGTTCCAAGTAGCAATCACAGGTCTTTGCCAGAAAAAAACTCTCCACTTGTAACTTGACTTCTCTACAGAATGACAGCCCCAAGGATTCCCTCCCAAGGTCTCATACCTTCTTGATATAACCAGATGAGCAGAAAATGCAGGATTTAGGGTGGTTGGGAGAGTAGTGGCTCATTCACTAACTCAATAGTGAGAGCCCGCTGTGTGCCTAGTACTGGTCTAAGTGGAGGAGCAGTTAGTTACTCTTCACACCACCTCTTTCTCCAAGTGTCCACCAGAAACGTTATATGACCAACAAAACCTGGACATGATCTACCATACATCTGACAGGAGAATGTTCAAACATTTGATTCCTGTTTTTAAGCAACTGAGAAAGAATATTCAGATGGGGTTTTCAACAAGCATGCCTTTCATATACAAGACTGCTTGGGAAAAGGGGATTTATAAGCTCTCTTTAAAAGCTATGCTTCCACAAGCCTTAACAAAACTATTTTCATGGAATTCTATGTCATAGCATGGTAAAAGATACCCAGGTAATCTAAAAGACGCACAATTAAACTCACCCCTCCTCCACCCTCTATTGTCATCTAATGCCATGTTTAATCTCTCAAGCTAGCAGCCTGCTTTCCCGTGGTGAGCACAGCTAGGGTAGATAGCTGTGCTTTCAACATCTCTTCTGTGCCAAGTGTTCTCTCTGTCCTGAATAAGTACTCAGCTACTTACTCAGTAGCTATCCACAAAGGAAAAGACTAGCTCTCTTCCAGGCTGTCACATGGTTGGTGACCAGAAGCTTACGGGGACTCACAGTCCCTGCCTCCAGGTCTGTGGTCTTGTCATACATCCCATGAGCATAAAAAAGCTGCTCAGGCCTAAAGCTAAGACAATTACTTTGGCTCAAAGGCACTTCAGGAAAGCGACCATTTTTCAAGCAGTTTACTGCCTGCTCCAGAGTATAAAAAACAAAGGTACTCAGCACGGTAACCACGGTAACTATTCTCACTGCAGGAAGGAGCTAGCATCTGTCCCCAGGATGTCAAATGGCCCAACTTCAGAGATCCCCTAAAACTGAATGGCTGGATAAACTAACCCTATTCACGAGAGACTCTGAATCTAGGGTCTCCTACTCACCCGTGAAGGCACTGGAAACTAGTGTCCCAGGGCTATAAATGACAAGAGCCATGAATGTTTTGCTTCAGGAATGACTGTCTAATGATGGCACACAGACACATAATGACAACGTAAAGAAAATATGTAAGGCAATCATAGGTAGGTGGCCAGTAAACATGATTCGACATGTTCTCTGGGTTGCTTCCTTCCTATTAGCGGCCAGGTTGGGCAATAATCTCTCATTGACAGACAGACCAGCTGAAGGCTGAGGCACTTAAGAAATTGTTCCTATCCACAGAGGGATCAAAGTAGGAGATGCTTTTGCTGGCTAAATGCCAAAAAAAGGGAAAAATAATGTAACTTGCTACCTACACCCAAGAAAATCTCAATTTCTTTTCCATGTTGCTTTCTAGGCATCTCACTCTGCTATGCACGTGAAGGTCAGAGGTCAAGCTCAGTTGTTCTCCAGGAGCCATCTTTCTTGGTCTTTGAAACAGCATTTCTCTTGGGACTGGAGCTCGGTGAATAGCTACTGATGACCAGTGAGCAGAGGGCCAGGGGAGAGCATTAAGGAGACTGCTCTGAGCCAGGCGTGGTGGCGCACGCCTTTAATCCCAGCACTCGGGAGGCAGAGGCAGGCGGATTTCTGAGTTCGAGGCCAGCCTGGTCTACAAAGTGAGTTCCAGGACAGTCAGGGCTATACAGAGAAACCCTGTCTCGAAAAACCAAAAAAAAAAAAAAAAAAAAAAAAAGAAAAAAAAAAGGAGACTGCTCTGATACTCTGTTCTATTCTCTTGAGACATGGCCTCTCACTGAACCTGGCAGCTAAAACCCAGCATTGTACATGTGTGCTGGGCATTAAACACAGGTCCATACTTGTTTAGCAAGGGCCCTTCCTGACTATGCCCCCCTTTTAATGTTTTAAGCTACAGAAGATAAGCCAATAAATAAATAAATAAGCGAAAGGAAAAAGTCTTTAAAGTACTGACAGAAAGGTCTCATTGTTATTCATAAAATACATCAGAACAAAAACCAATAGTAATTATCATCTTCAACATAATTTAGCAGACACCTAGGTAAATTTCTTAGTGTTTGATAAAACAATATTATCAAAAGAGACATCTTAGCAACTATTTTAGCATTAATTTTCATAGTTCATTTGAGCCTAAAAAGAGAGAAGATAGAAATACTCATCAAATCAATCAAAATTAAGAGAACCAAAATGTCACAATTTGCTTCACTACCAAGCCCTGTTAGGATGTAGAATAAAGTCAAGTCCCTGCCAACAGAATGTTTCTAACTCTGGGTAAGTCTTACATACCCTCAAATTCCACTTAAGGTCTTCATTTCTGCATTGTAAGAAGCAGCACATACTGAAAACAATGATTTACTGTTAGGCAGAGTAAGGCCAGTTAAAGGCCTATCCTTTGCCATTACAGCGACACATCATGTCAATACATCCACAAACAGAATTAGCAGGGAGCAAGAGGATACTCAGTTACTGCTGGAAATGCACCAGGCTCAACCAAGTGTCTAATTTATCATCCAAGTATCAGTTCAGGCACTCCTTTCTCTGGGAACGGAGTCCTAGCTCTTCTTCAGCTCCATTTCAGGTGCCCTTATGATGCCCCATACATCTCTCTATTACGTCAATTAGAGCCAACACCAACATCCCATCACTAATCCTACAAGTTAGGCATTTTCTTTTTTGTTTCACAAGAAATGAATGATTTGGCTAGGATTTGAAAAGAAACACATCTGACTCTCAGCCACTATGCCATAAACACAATGTCTGCATTTATTACCAAGTGGTGAACTCATAGGCTGGAAAGGGTGAGTTTTCATCTTTCATTCTCTGGATTGGAACAATGTCCAGAAAACTGTATGTTCCTGGTCAATAAAGGCTGCACTCTGGAGTAGACAGAAGCTAACATTTACGTCCTTGCACAGACTGCTTGGTTAACATGTATAAGTGGTAACACGTCTGAGGACTTATTTCAAACTTACTGTATTATTGTATATAGTCATGGAATCACACCTGTAATTCCAGCACAGGAGGATTACTTTTGGTAACGGTGAGCCAATCTGGGATACAGAAAGAAACCATGTCTCAAAACAACACAAAAAAGCAAATACTTAAAAACAAGCAACAACAAAACTCACCTAGTCAGGGACCACCCCCTCCAGGAGGAAAGAAGGCCTGAAGGCATCAGAAAGCTCCTGAGTTTCAACATCCACAAAACCTCTACGGTTATAAAAGGCAATATGCAGTTGCTAGGGAAAGAGGACCAGTCAAGCTGCCCGCATGCTGTTTGAGAAGCTATAGAGATGCAACTTTGTAAGTCATCACTTAAGCCAAAGTGGGCTTCTTGGAGGTGGAGCTGCCATTTGAGTCACCATATTCCTGAGAGTGAACCTCCGTCTATATGCCTGAAAGTAGCCTCAATAAACTCACTGGTTTACTAAGTGAGACATGGAGGGAGCTGTTGCTTTGGTCTGTGGTCAATGCCCTATCTAGGGTGAATAGAAGTTGCTCATGTCTCCCCAGGAAGAATCATACAATGCACCTGACACGCAAACAGGGCCAACAGAACTGAAGGTGAGAACAGAAGTGTCTGTTTATGTCCTGCCACAGTGCCATAGAGGCAGAGAAACTAGAATGAGAATGCCCCCACAGGCTCATATAGTTTAATACTTGGTCCCCAGTTGATAGAACTATTTGGGAAGAATTAGGAGGTGTGGCCTTGTGGGAGGTGGAATGTCACTGATTGGTGTGGAGAGGGGGAAGCTTCAATGCCATACCAACTCAGTTAGCATTCTGCTTCCTGTTTGTGGATAGGTTGTAAGCTTTCAAGTATTGCTCCAGTTCCATACCTGCTTGCCACATATTTCCCAGCATAATGGTAAGAGACTGTAATACTCTGGAACTGTGACCCCCCCAAAATGAAATTTTTGTTTATAAGTTGCCTTGGTCATGGTGTTTTATCATAGCAATAGAAAAATAACCAAGACACTAAGGAATATAATTACTCATCTCTCCCCAAGACAGAGGTAATGCAAGCAATAGCAGGACCCATAGACTGGCATGGGCACCACCCCAAAGCCTTGGTTATCACCAGCTAAGGGCTTCATGAATTTCATTAAGACAATAAAAGGCAGGCAGTAAGAGGAAGTTCCGTTTAAGGGCAGCAGTCCCTGATGACAGGACACCTGATAGGACTGTTCACAACCGAGTTAAGGAAGAAGTCGAATTCACACCTAAGAGGAGAAGACAGCAAGAAATAATCACACTCAGGGATGAAATCAACCCAGTAGAAACAAAAATAACTGTACAAAGAATCAACAAAACCAGGAGCTGGTTCTTTGAGAAAAATCAACAAGATAGATTAAACCCTTAGCCAGTCTAACAAGAGGGCACAGAGACAGTATTCAAATTAACAAAATCAGAAATGAAAAGGGAGATATAACAACGGAAACTAAGGAAATTAAAAAAAAAATCATCAGATTCCACTACAAACCTATACTCAACAAAACTGGAAAATCTGGATGAAATGGACAATTTTATAGACAGATACCAAATACCAAAGTTAAATCAGGATTAGATAAACCATCTAAACAGTCCCATAACCCCTAAAGAAATAGAAGCAGTCATTAAAAGCCTCCCAACCAAAAAAAAGCCCAGGACCAGAGAGGGATTTAGTGCAGAATTCAATCAGACTTTCAAAGAAGACCTAATATCAATACTCTTCAAACGATTCCACAAAATAGAAACAGAAAGAACATTACCCAATTCGTTCTATGAAGCCACAGTTACGCTGATACCAAAACCTCACAAAGACCCAACAAAGAAAGAGAACTACAGACCAATTTCCCTTATGAATATCAATGCAAAAATACTCAATAAAATTCTCGCAAACCAAATTCAAGAACACATCAAAATGATAATCTATCATGAACAAGTAGGCTTCATCCCGGGGATGCAAGGATGGTTCAATATACAGAAATCCATCAACATAAACCACTACATAAACAAACACAAAGAAAAATCACATGATCATTTCATTAGATGCTGAAAAAACATTTGACAAAATTCAACATCCCTTCATGTTAAAAGTCTTGGAAAGGTCAGGAATTCAAGGCCCATACCTAAACATAGTAAAGGCAATATACAACTAACCAGTAGCTAATATCATACTAAATGGAGAGAAACTTGAAGCAATCCCATTAAAATCAGGGACTAGACAAGGCTGCCCTCTCTCTCCCTATCTATTCAATATAGTACTTGAAGTTCTAGCTAGAGCAGTTAGAAAACAAAAGGATACAAATTGGAAAAGAAGAAGTCAAATTATCATTATTTGCAGACGATATGATAGTATACTTAAGTGACCCCAAAAACTCCACCAGAGTACTCCAAATTTGATAAACAACTTCAGCAAAGTGGCCAGATATAAAATTAACTCAAACAAATCAGTAGCCTTCCTATACTCAAAGGATAAACAGGCTGAGAAAGAAATTAGAAAAACAACACTCTTCACAATAGCCACAAACAATATAAAGTATCTTGGTGTGACTCTAACCAAACCAGTGAAAGATCTGTAAGAAAAGAACTTCAAGTTTCTGAAGAAAGAAATAGAAGAAGACCTCAGAAGATGGAAAGATCTCCCATGCTCATGGATGGACAGGATTAATATAGTACAAATGGCCATCTTGTCAAAAGCAATCTACAGATTCAATGCAATCTCTATCAAATTCCAACTCAATTCTTCATAGAGTTAGAAAGAGTAATTCACAAATTCATTTGGAATAACAAAAAACCCAGGGTAGCAAACACTATTCTCAACAATGAAAGAACTTCTGGGAGAATCAGCATCCCTGACCTCAAGCTGTACTACAGAGCAATTGTGTTAAAAATGGCATGGTACTGGTACAGTGACAGACAAGAAGATCAGTGGAATAGAATTGAAGACCCAGAAATTAATCTACACACCTATGGTCACTTGATCTTTGACAAAAGAGCTAAAACCATCCAGTGGAAAAAAGAACATTTTTAACAAATGGTGCTGGCACAACTGGTGGGTATCATGTAAAAGAATTCGAATTGATCCATTCTTATCTCACTGTACAAAGCTCGAGTCCAGATGGATCAAGGATCTCCACATAAAACCAGATACACTGAATCTAATGAAAGAGAAACTGGGGGAAAGTCTTGAACACATGGGCACAGGGGAAAAGTTCCTGAACAGAACACCACTGGCTTATGCTCTAAGATCAAGAATCAACAAATAAGACCTCATAAAATTGCAAAGCTTCTGTAAGGCAAAGGACATTGTCAACAAGACAAAAAAAGGCAATCAACAGATTGGGAAAAGATCTTTACCAATCCTACATCTGATAAAGGGCTAATTTCCAATATATACAAAGAACTCAAGAAATTAGACTCCAGAGAACCAAATAACCCTATTAAAAAATGGGGAACAGAGCTAAACAGAGAATTTTCAATTGAGGAATCTTGAATAGCTGAGAAACACCTAAAGAAATGTTCAACATCCTTAGTCATCAGGGGAATGTAAATCAAAACCACCCTGAGATTCCACCTCACACCAGTCAGAATGACTAAGATCAAAAACTCAGGTGACAGGAGATGCTGTCAAGGATGTAGACAAAGAGGAACACCTCTCCATTGTTGGTGGGATTGCAAGCTGGTACAACCACTCTGGAAATCAGTCCGGTGGTTCCTCAAAAAAAAAAAAAAAATTGGACATAGTATTACCTGAGGACCTAGCTATACCACTCCTGGGCATATATCCAAAAGATTCTCTAACATATACAAGGACACATGCTCCACTATGTTCATAGAAGCCTTATTTATAATAGCCAGAAGCTGGAAAGAACCCAGATGTCCATCAACAGAGGAATGGATACTGAATATGTGGTACATTTACACAACGGAGTACTACTCAGCTATTAAAACTGATGAATTCATGAAATTCTTAGGCAAATGGATGGAACTAGAAAATATCATCCTGAGTTATGGTATGTACTCACTGATAAGTGGATATTAGCTCAGAAGCTCAGAATACCCAAGATACAATTTGCAAAACACATGAAGCTCAACAAGAAGGAAGACCAAAGTATGGGTGCTTCAGTCCTTCTTAGAAGGAGAACAAAATACTCACAGGAGCAAATATGGAGACAAAGTACAGAGCAGAGACTGAAGGAAAGGCCATCCAGAGACTGTCCCACCTTGGCATTTATCCCAGATACAGTCACCAAACCCTGACACTATTGTGGATGCTAAGAAATGCTTGCTGAAAGGAGCCTGATATAGCTGTCTCCTGAGAAGCCATGCCAGAGCCTGACAAATACAGAGGCAGATGCTTGTAGCCAAGCACTGCACCGAGTGAAGGGTCCCCAATGAAGGAGTTAGAGAAAGGACTGAAGGAGCTGAAGGGGTTTGCAACCCCATAGGAAGAACAACAATATCAACCAACCAGTCTCCCCAGAGCTCTCAGGAACTAAGCCAAGGAGTACACATAGTTCCAGCTGCATATGTAGCAGAGGATGGCCTTGTCAGGAATCAATGGGAGGAGTGATCCTTGATCCTATGAAGACTGGATAGATGCCCCAGTGTAGGGGAATTGAGGGAGGGGAAGTAAGAGTAGGTGGGTGAGTGGAGGATCAGCCTCATAGAAGCAGGGGGAGGGAGATGGGATAGGGGGCTTCTGGGAGGGGGGAAACTGGGTAAGGGGATAACACTTGAAATGTAAATTAATTTTAAAAAATAAATAAATTTTAAAAAGAAAGAAGCTGAAAGGCTGGAGAGATGGCTGTGGATAAGAGCCCATAATGCTCTTCAGAAGACCCAAGTTAGGGTCCCAGCAGCCTCACTAGGGCACTCATATTCACCTTTAATTCTTGCCTCGGGGATCTGAAGCCTCTGGCCTCTATGAGCACCTGCACTCATATTCATGTATCTACACATAGACACACATATCAAAATAAATCAAAAAATAAAAGTAAAGTGAGAGAGGAAAGAGGGAAAGGGGGAGTGACTCAGAAGGACTTCATTCTAGTGGTGTTGCTGAGCCCCAACGTGGGACACAATCCTTCTGACATAGGAGAAGCTCTGGCAGACCTGGATGACCCAGACTGTAAACCAGGTATGTAAAGGGCATAAGCAATCAAGAGGGGCGGAAAAGTCAAAGTAGACAAAGGAGTCTGGGCAGGTTGCTAGATTTGTTGAGTAGAGTTCCTAAGGAGAAAGACGATCAGAAGGCAAAGGCTGTACCAGTTAACTTCTGATGCCTTTAGAGCCTCAGCACAATTCAGGGAAGACATAAAAGCTGCAGCACCACAGGTGGAAAGATGAAGGTTATCTTGGGGTAGGCAGTTCACATCCGGAACATGCAATGTGGTCACGCAGCCTTTTTTCACAGGCAGGTAGACTGATGAACAGCAAAGTGCCACAGTGGTAGATAGAGCCTGTTAGAACCTGAGTTGACTCTAGTGCCAACCACAGGCTGTAGCATAACCCTGGTCCTTCTTGGCCTTGAGATAGGCTGAGCAGTACAAGCTGACTCCACAGAGACCACTGGGGTGGACAGACTCACAGCCACAGCAACAGTTGCAGCAGTACCCCAAGATCAGTCAACCCAGATATCTCACTAAGAACAACTACCAACTAGGGAAGACTAGATGGGGTAGTATCTCTCTACAAGCCACTGTACTCAACACTGATCTTGTGTGTACACATATAAGAGACCTGCTAGAACACATACATTTGTGAGTGCATAGAGTTCAGAGGTCAATGTTGGATGTCATCCTTAGTCACTTCTCAACCTACAGAAATGAGAGTTCACTCATCATCTACATTAACTCGCTAGCACGTCCCAGGAATCCTGGTTCCATCTCCCTACCAATGAGTCTACACTGTGCACTGCCACATTCAGATCTTCCATGATGCAAGGGATCTGAACTCAGGTCCCTGTGCCAGCATGGCAAGCACTTAACTAACTGAGCTTTCAACATGGTTCTTTGATGAAGCAATTGATGTGCATGATGAGGTCATTTTGTACTATACTAGACCTTACAAAGATTTCTTTTACTACCCTCCAAGACAAACTTGTACTTGTTTGGAGGGGACAGGTTAGGCCTTCAAAGATTCTTACCATCTTCTGTTAAAAGGCTTGACTCTCTCCCTTAAAAAAAAAAGCTTCATTATATATTGCTATGTTATCCTTGTGTGCTTTACAGATGTGAACAACATCTGGAATAACAATAAAAATGAGTTAAAGAGTTTAAACAAAGGCACAGCACAGTGGTAGAAAAAGACACTCCTAGGAGCCATAATAGTGGGTGACAATCCCAGTGCTAGGGATAGTTACTACTCTACGAGTTAGCCGAGGAGGTTCCTGCAGCCCTGCAAACCATAAAGGCTACAACTGTTGGTTGCATGCCAAAATTAGATAGCAAGTCCCTACTGCTAAGAGAAACTACGTACTTTGGCAGGAGGCTGTGTAGAAGTCAGGCTGGAATGAGCTGGAAGCTCTCTCCTTGCTTGCTAGCTTTCACAATGCTACAGGAGGCTGTCTTAGTCAGAGTTTCTATTCCTGCACAAACATCATGACCAAGAAGCAAGTTGGGGAGGAAAGGGTTTATTCAGCTTACACTTCCATACGGCTGTTCATCACCAAAGGAAGTCAGAACTAGAACTCAAGCAGGTCAGAGAGCAGGAGCTGATGCAGAAGCCATGGAGGAATGTTCTTTACTGGCTTGCTTCCCCTGGCTTGCTCAGCCTGCTCTCTTATAGAACCCAAGACTGCCAGCCCAGAGATGGTCCCACTCACAAGGGGCCTTTCCCCCTTGATCACTAATTGAGAAAATACCCCACAGCTGGATCTCATGGAGGCATTTCCCCAACTGAAACTCCTTTCTCTGTGATAACCCCAGCTGTGTCAAGTTAACACAAAACTAGTCAGTACGGATGTTAAGCGGGCTGCAGGGGCAGAACTGTCACCAGCAGTCCTATTTGGTTAAAGGACACTCACTGCTTAGTATACTGCCGATAGTAATAAGTCTACTGAAACAATAGTGGTGTGACTGTTACAGGTGCCATCGACTGCTTGCTGATTGAATTTAAGGCCCTCTTCATAAGAGGGAAGTCATGTCTGGCATGATAAATCACAGCAAAGACCTATGGCTAGACTCCAGTGGGGAAGCAACTGTTACTGTTTTACTAATGAGGTGTCTTGTGCCCAGTAGACTGCTTTCTAAAACATTTGTGTTCACACCCATAAACCATTAGGCCGCTCTCAAGTATAAAGGGGAACTTCCCTTTGCACTGGTTGGTGGTCTATAAAGCCTTATAACTGGTGAATTTCCCAAGAATAAGTGACTGTAACAGTCATTAGTAGCCCAGTGCTTCAGCTATACAAAAAAAAGAAAAGAACCAGATCATCTATATCATCTCCTTCAGGGAACACAGAAGAGCAGGCAGGGAAAAAAAAAAGTAAAAACTGAAGGAAAGAGTGGACCATGTATATGTAATTCATCTCGGATAGAAGATGGGAGCCCACAAGACTACAGAGCAGTAATAACTGAGAAAGAGAATTGACCCTAGGACCACGTAAGCTGCCTGAAAGTTACGCAGAGAGCTCCAAGAATGCTACTCGCGCTGAGCTGGGTCTCTTGGGGACTCCACTGTCTTTAGTCACCCATGCTCTTGTAAGAAAACCCTCGCCAGTGATCCTCTAAGTACTTCAATATGCTCACGGTGCACTAAACTAGACTTGGGTAGAACTGTTGTTCGGCTTGTTGTCTTCCTGCGGAAGGTCATCCAACAACATACAACTTATTTCAAACTTCTTCTCTTATTACATCTATTCCCTGGAACTCAGCTGCACCATTCCCTCCCTGCACCAGTACAAAACCAAGGCTGCTTCAGCCTCTTCAGTTTTTACAACCCTTTTTTTTTTTTTTTTTGGTTTTTCAAGACAGGGTTTCTCTGTATAGCCCTGGCTGTCCTGGAACTCACTTTGTAGTCCACGCTAGCCTAGAACTCAGAAATCCGCCTGCCTCTGCCTCCCGAGTGCTGGGATTAAAGGCATGCGCCACCACGCCTGGCTCAGTTTTTACAACTCTTAATCAGAGTCTGCTAAAACATCGGATGTTAACGACTCTAAGCACACAGCCGGATGTCATCAGAATTACTTGATGGCTGCATAACCAATTCTCACTCATTTAGACAGTTAAGAATAAGACATTCAAATTCCAGGTAGAACTCTTTTTTAAAAATTCCAATTTACATAGTGAATAAAAAAATGGACAAGAAGCTGAAGACACACAGCTCTTGAAATAGCTGCCATCTAAACCCATACTTAAAACAATATACTTAAAACTTCAAATATATTTTAGTACAATTTTGATTCAACAATTTCATCCTAAGAATATGCCACGTATTTCTGTACTCAGCTAAAACTTGGCTGTTTGAATTGATAGTATCAGATACTACTTAAAAACAAAAGTTCTGACACATTTTTAGGAACTATTTCAGCTTGAAATTGGAGAAGCAACTGTATGAAGCCAGAGAGAAGAAACACAAGTTCACAGGAGGAAAGAGTTAGCTACTTTAAGTGGCACCTAAAAGAAAACCCGCTCAGCCTGTCACATCTGCATCTCATGCCGTTGTGTGAGAGGTGATTTTTTAAAATGTCAACAGTTGGTGTTATTACTTTCTACTTCCTTTAAAGTCCTGCAGAGAGGCAAGACTACACAGACCACAGTGACAGCAGTGACTGCAGTGACAGATGGGCCCCAGATCTGCCCAGCTCACCCAGGCCTCAGCACTGTTTTCACACATGCTGCCGTATTTGTTTACTGCTTGCTCAACTGCTTCTCAGCTTGCTTTCCTTCGTGCAGGAGCTCTTAATGCTACTGGGAAGCAAACAGATGAGTTCCATCTTGTCCTTCAGGGAGGGACCGCAAGGAAAGTGATGTGTGTTAGCACACTGCTGCTGGGGATGGGAGGCAGCCCATGGCCTCGGCTCACACAGGAGGGATGCCTCCCATCCTTCACGATAAACTTGAGGCAAGGGTGGTAAATCTACTCTGTGAAGAGCTAGAAAGTTGACATTTTAGCTTTATGGACTCTATCTCTGCTGCAACTGATTGACCACGCCACTGAACTATAAAAGCAGCCACAGAAAATATGTAAGTGACTGGGCATGTCTGTGTTCTGATAAGACTTTATTTATGGGCACTAAACCATGAAGTGAATATCATTTTCATGTCACAGAACATTATTTCTGTCTTTCTTTGGGGACATAGTCTGCCCATATGCAGGAACTTGCAGTCTTCCTGCATGTTCTCCTAGTTACCAAGAGTAAGGGTATGTGCCACCATGCCAGACCCAAAGTACTACTTTCTTATGATATTTTAAAATACTTAAAAATGTAAAAACAGATCCAGCATAATGACACATGCCTAAAATCCTGGCACTGGCAGGAAGGAAGCAAAAGCAGGATGGTCAACAGTCCTAGGCCAGTCTCATCCTCATGAAGAGTTTAAGGTCAGCCTGGATTAGATGAGACTCTATCTTAATAGTCCTCCTACATATAAGTAAAAGAAGTTAAAAAAAAAAGTAAAATTAAAATATGAAAACATTTTTACTTAACTCAAGGACCAAACAGGATAGATTCAGTTTGTCAGGTACAGTTAAGGTGTTTTCTTAAGAAACCATCTCATTTTTATCTTATACATACCTTTTGTCTTATAACTACACATTTGTGTGTGTACACGTATGTATGGTACACATATGTGTGCATGCAGAGGACCGAGGTGTTGTCCTTGACTGCTCTCTGCCTTATACACTGAGGCAAGGTCTTTTACTTGACCCCAGAGCACTTCATTCAGCTTGGCTAGCTAGTTTGCTCTGGGTATCCTAGCTCCACTTCTCAGGAGCTGGGATTAAATGCAGGTCACCATGCACACCTGGCATTTATGTGGGTACTAGAAATTCAAACTTGAGTATTTAAACTTGTAGGGTAAGCACTTTGACCAACTGAGTCATTTATCATCCATCGCCAGGTCTCTTTATCTTACAAATGCATATATTTCAGGTCTTATCTTTTGTTCTTTCATTCCTGTCACACAATAAACGCTTCATAAGCTAAGCCCAAGCTGTACAGAATCTTATATTCTTCATTGATTCTGTTTTAATGCCCTGCACACAAAACAGAGTTGATTCATGTCTACTGAACACATGCATGCATGTCACTTGCTAGTATTTAGAGATCAGCGTCTTATTTAAAGAAACAGTCACATAAATAGAATTCTTGCATGTTCATGAGGGGGCACATAAAATGACTCAATTCATTTCCTCTAAGTTCCAATATTAACATGCAATAGAACCTTAAATTAAAGCTTTCCCCTCTTTCTACCCCAACTTCATTTAAAATAAATACAATTTTCTGCCTTTATCTTCTTATAAAATACAGAATGAAAGTTACTCCTATTTTAAAAAAAAGGCTTAAAACTGATGTTAGATATTTAAAGAGAACTAATTATAAAGTTTTTAAAAATCACATATTCAAAAATATAACTAACTTCTGGTTTTTATACTACTCAGCTAAGAAATTAGCAAAATCTAGCAAAACCAAATAGTACAGGGAATATAACAAAGATAGTGAATGCTCAAAAAGTATTTAAATGATAAGTTGATTTGAACATATAGTAAGCACTACTATATAACTCAAATTTCAAGGAACAGCACATTTTAAGTGATTTGTTGGTACCAGTATAACCTTAAACTATTAATTATTCACAGTAACTAAAAAGGCAATTTGTAACATATAAACCAACCATGTGGGAAATGCTGCCCCCTATATTGTATTTTAAGTGAACAAAAAAACCTTACTTATAATTATAGCTTAACAAATTACCATGAGAACGATCTATACATTTTTAATAGCTAATAATGCTTAGTGAGTACCAGGAGTTATTAGAGAGGCTGGGATTCTGTGAAATTAGTGGATGGTTTCTTACCTTACAGTTGTACATTAACAACCTTCTAGATGGGCATAGGTAGGAATCTACAAATGCTCTGAGGTTAACTAACATGCATAGAAAGACAGAACCACTGAAGAGATAGGAACATACACTGGCCCTCTAAGGAATAGGTAAGAGTTCAAGTCTCTGTGCTTGAGAGGGGAGAAAGTAGAGAGTAGCTCAGACTAGCTCACTCAACATCCCTACACTTTCCAACATTCTTGGCTTGGAACCCCAATTTAGGAGTTGACTCCTGCTCCAAAGCTTGATCCTGTAAGATTTTAATAAGGCTTAATTGAATTGTATCTAGAACTGGATGTATTAGTTAGTCCCCCTGAGGACTTGTCTGACCTCAAGTGAATCATCCTTCTCCCTTTGTTGAAGTGAATGTTTCTTTCAAGGAGGGTACCTGCTTAAGTGCTGTGTGCCTGCTAGTACACAGTACTTGTCTCAGTTCTTAGTGACACAGACACTAAGGCTTATGTCCGCTCTTACTTTAGTTTTTATTCAAAATCGTAAGCTTAGCTCTGCAAAACAGCTAGCCTTGAAGAGGAATAAGGAAAATATGTAACCCAAATGTCTTAGTAATGGTTTCTACTGTGAAAAATCACCATGACCAAAAGCAATATGGGGGTTAAAGGGATTATTTCCTTTAACAGCTTGTAGTCTACCAAGCAGGGAAGTCAGGGTAAACTCAAGGTAGGAACTTGGAGGCAGGAGCTGAAGCAAAGATCAAGAAGAAGAAAAGCTGCTTCCTGGCTTGCTCCTCATGGCTCTTTGAATGTGCGTTCTTTTTGTTTGTTTGTTTCTCTGTGTAGCCCTGACTGTCCTGGAACTCGATATGTGGATCAGGCTGTCCTGAAACTCAGGGATCTATCTGCCTCTGCCTCCCAAGTGCTGGGATTAAAGGTGTGTGCTATCACTACTGTTTTACAGCTTAGGCCCACCTGCACAGGAAAGACAGGAGCCACAATGGGATGGACTCTTGCACATCAATCGTCAACCAAAACACCCCACAGACTTGCTCACAGGCAATCTGATCGACATGTTTTCTCAATGGAGTTTCTTCTTCCTACAAAACTCTCTAAACATGTCAAACTGACAAAAATAAACAACAACAACAACAACAACAAAACAACCAACAAAACAACCAAAACAATAAGGACACCAAAGAACCACAGGGAGAGCACAAAGATCCTTGGAAATTGTGAGCAGATGGGTGCCATATACTCCCCTGAGCTGCAGAAGGAATGGCCTAGTGGCCAAGATGCACACAAGTTAAAAGCATTACCATGTCCTCACTTGCCAATAGGGATCTCCCTGCAGCCAACAGGGATCTCCCTGCAGCCAATAGGGATGCCCTGCAGCCAATAGGGATCTCCCTGCAGCCAATAGGGATCTCCCTGCAGCCAATAGAGATCTTCCTGCTGGCTTTTCTGATGTTCATGCCTCATCTCACCTTTGTAAAGACTGTGTGATAGCCACCCAACCACAAAGTCTCAGCAGTGCACATACAACACTGGAAAGGATTTGTGCCTATCCAGCATTTGCCATGACAACACACCGGGATCATACACTTCGAGATGAAGTTCTTACCCTAAAACTTCTTCCCTCAGGTGAACTTGCCACCAGCGCCATTACAGAGTACAAAGTCACTCACTACCCTGGCACGTGAGTCCTGGAACAACTCTATGACAGAAAGAACCCATCTAATAAAAATCCTTTTTCTCCTGAGCTCAGAGTATGAAACTTTTCTGCTGTTTCTGGAACTTTCTCTATAAAGAAGTTAAAGAGATACAGCCTAGGGACTCACCATCAGCCACTATGTCAAGAACACTATGGTGCTGATGAGGGCTAGAAGCAAGCCACTACAGGGATCAGCAACAGCTGCAAAGATACTAATTCCTCCTTCTACTGCTTTTAATTTTTACTGGGTTCTTTGCACAGAAGAGCTTTTAAGTAGGTATTCATTTAAAATGTCTGTTGAAAAAAAATCAATTAATAGATAAACTCGTTAACTTGATAAGTGCTGGGAAAATGGCAGGAGCTAAAACATGGAGGTCAAATATAGCAGGGACTCCCCCCACCCCCTGTAGGAAGTAACATCCCTCAGCGTCCCTGGTTTTACATTTTTATTTTCTACATTTATCTTCTCAGATTTTCATTATACACACAATTCAAAAACTAAACCAAAAGCCTTTGGAGTAGCACAGCATACTTTCCTAGAACGCTTCAGGCTCCAGGTTCAATCCGCAACAAGAAAATCTCTAAACATCCTTTGAAACACATAATAGAATACTTAACCCCCTATCTAAACCACTTTCATTTTCAGGAGTCTGACATGATAGGCACTCCACAAACACTTGCTGAATAGATTGCAGAGCAGTTGCACAGAATATATTTAAACAATAAAAATTAAAAGGTCTAAGGAGACATGCTAGTATTAGTCAGTCTAAAGGAATTCCTCTGGTAGTATTCTAATTTGGGGATATCTTCTACAACTGACCCTTTGAAAGCATTTTCTAGAACTGGGGAGATGCTCAGTGGACGAGGCACTTGCTGCACAAGCGTTAGGACTGGCGTCTAGGTCTCCGGAACCCACGGACAAGTCAGGAGGCACGGAGGCCACCTGCAATCCCTTCCTGCAACAGCTGTCCCACTCACTGCCAGCTCCGCAACATGGAACAGAACAAACCAGGCCACCAAGGCTTCCTCTTTACACGCGCAAAGCAAAATTTTCACGTACTGAAATTAAGACTCCCCTTGCAACTAGAACTTGAGGAAAACCATGTATAGGCTCTGAAGTGTCAGAAACCCTATGGAGGCCTTCTGTTCAAGGCGGTGGGGACACAGAATGAGCTCAGTGATGAAACCATTGTACCCTCCCACCCCATCATGCTCAGCCTTTTAGCAGAAGTGAAAAAAACCTTAGAGTCTAGAAGATACAGACAGGAATCCAAATGCTCAGTGAAGTGCACAATATATGCTCCATCAAGTGTCAGATGCTATGGCTTGTGGTTTCCAGTAGACTAAAACTGAGGTGCACTGGAAACTGTCCTCTTTCAATGTTTCTCATCCCCAGCTAACTGACAACAGCTGAAGGATGGCTCCAGGGAGGTTCTATGTGCTCTTAAAAAAAAAAAAAATCCAACGAGGAAGAGGCAGACAGAGATTTTGCTGAGGAGTCAGTAACAGAGGATATAAGTGGGGGAGTTGTGTTCCCTGAAAAGGACCAAAAAGGGGAGAACGACAAAGGGCTAGGTCCTTTGTTAAACACTTAAACAGCACTTATCAGAGTGAGGTCAGGCTTCCCACCCTGAGCAAGTCTGGACTAATGTGCAACAAGATAAGCAGCCTTCTGCAAGATTGGAGGAAGGAAAGATCCAAGAAACCCAAAGATACTCAAGGCCAGTAAAGCATCCTTGTAAGGCTGTTGTGAAGCCAGATAAAGCAAATTCACGGTTAGCCGGTTATCATGAAGTCATCACTGTGGCTCCTGAAGCATCCCCAGGTTGGTTCTGGAAACACATCCATTTGAGATCAGAGTCTCTTTGGGGAAGAGTCATTCATTACTTTCTACTATGCAAGCACTATCTGACCTTTACTACACAAGTGTGACTGCTAGGGCTGTGTTCTGAATTCTAAGTAGATACAAATTCATTGTTGGAAGCACCATATGCCAAGTTGGTGCTATTTCTACTTATTTTATGGAGTATCCAAACAAATGAGATTCCTCGGTGATAATAATGGCATTTCTGTGCCATCCACCTGTGCAGACACAGGTCACAACCTTCATTCAGAGCTTGTCATCCTCACATCAAATAGCACAAGTTCAGGACAATCCAGTGCTGTGTTTCCACACTAAGTACAACCTACACCAGTCACAGAACCCAGAGTCGTGGCTTAGTTGGATCACATTCATTTTCAACAGCGGCTCTGCTGTGTTATTTCAAGTTTCCTGCTGCTAACAAAATATAGCTGATAAGACTATTTCTTGTGAGTGATAACGATGAAAAGTTAAGTCTTAATTTCAGCTCTAACCTACTAAAACTGTTTGAATAATTGATTAGACTGTAAGTCAAGGCAATCAAATTTATTTTGGGTTATGCAATCACAGAACTGATTACTTTTCAAATAAAAATCCAGGCACCAGATTACTTCCCAGAATAAAAAGTAACAAGACATAGTTCCTAGGAGTGAAAGCGAGAGTGGATGTACGTGGGAACGCACATGGGAAAGCTTGCTACAGCTTTGCTGGTTTGCCCCTGGAAGCCACATTAGAGTCTCCAAGCTTAAATCTATAAACAATGCTTACAAAATCCTGCAAGACTACAAAGAGCAAGTAATTGTGATGTGCAGCTCCAGCTCCACAATCATTCATTTAGAGTAGATTGATTTTTTCAAGGTAATTTTAGAGATTTGGTACCTTGGATGGAAAGCAAGAAAAAAAATAACATATCAAAAAAAAAAAAGAAAGAAAAAAGGCAGCTTGTTTCTCACAGTTAAACGAGATAGATTTGTCAATGGTATTCATTCATTTATCTTAAACAACAATCCTTCAAAGTAAAATACTGCTAGTCTCAATCTATCAGGTGAATGAAAAGGCATCTTTCATTTAACTATGATTCATTTTCACAATTATGATCTACTTCAAGCACATATCCTGCACAGCAAGAATACAGGTCACACTGAAGACAAAAAGCCAGGTGTCCCTGGGACAAAACACTAGAGATGTGACTGTCCCCAACAATCCAGTGAAGTCACCTGGACATGGGGGATGAATTTCCCTTATTGTATAAGGGGATGAGCTTTTCTTTTTAAGGATATGGGAGATGGACTTCTCTCTCTCTTTTTTTCCCCTTCCGTTCTCCCGCTCACTTGGGCCCCACTCGCTCACTCCAGCCCATAGGTTTTTTGTTTCTCATTACAGATGGTTGTGAGCCACCATGTTGTTGCTGCGATTTGTACTCATGACCTTCGGAAGAGCAGTCAGTGCTCTTAACTGCTGAGCCATCTCACCAGTCCTGGACTTCTTAGGGATATAGAAAATGGATATACTTTCTTTTGCTGAGGCATGAAAACTAACTCAATAAACCTTTATAAGGGCAAAGGAAAGAAACGCTCCACCACACACATAGGTGGGACAAAAAACAAAGACCAGGAAGTACTGAAAGTGACTTTTAGATGAATATGCTAGAACTAATCCACACAAATGGATGCTACCTTGGGAATTACTCTATTTTAAAGATGTTATTAGGGGCAATTTGGAATTTGTTTTGAAGCCATACTCTTATAGTCAGAAAGTATTGACTTTTCATGCTGCACTTCGCAGCAGTCAAGAGTCTTGAGAGCAGTGATGCTTTTCCTTAGAATGTCCTTCTTGCTTTCCCAAGTCTTGGTAACAAGTTCCCTCCTAAACAATCACTGTATTTCTTAGGCAGAATACCTGTGGCTCTGTATTGAAACTGTCAGTTTAGTTATCGCTGACGAAGCTGTAACCCTTACTGGAGAAGAGAATTTTCCATCCTCATTACTGGATCCACATGACCTCAGTGCCTAGAAAGTTACAGGATTCCAAAAAATGTAATGAGCAATGTAATCTCTCTTCAGTGTGAAGGGCTCTGGATGCTGTGCACATCTCCCTTTATTCTCCCTTTTTTAGAAAAGGTCAGCATGACCTTTATATCCTAAGGGGTGGGGTACCTGATTACTTTCATTATTTATATATAGAAAAGAGCAAAACTCATGATTACATCTTCACTCTAAAAATTTACAACTTCTAATGCCCAGATCTGCAAGTCTACCTTACCTAGTTGTAGTATCTTTATAGTGTCTCTGTAGGCTTTCAGCACCAGCTTGAAATGACGATAAAGTGGATAGCACAAAACTCTCCTTCCAAAGGCCACCAGGATCTCATGAACGTCTGTCCATGTCTGTGAAAAGTCACCTCAGTAAGTCATTTCCATAAAGTACATTACACAACAAAAGCACACAATGAAAAAGAACAGACACGATTAAACCCTGTAAACCTAGATCACTGACACAAGCCAGATTCTTGTACGCCTCACTTTATCACACTTTAGAATTCTTCACACTGCATCAACAAATCATAAATGTGAATGAAAACCCACAAGCGTAGAAAGATCACTTTAGAGTCGTAATGGCGACAGGCATTCAGCCTATAGACTCAGATTTGGACCTGACGAGGGAGGATGCGGACAGGCTTCCTGGCTTTATGAGCAGCTCCTAGCTGAGGTGGCTGACAAGGCTGCTGGTCCACTCTTAATCTTGGGAGAGTAAGAGTCTCCTATAGTACCTGTCTCAGTGCTGGACTGAACCTTACCTCCTCACAGAAGGAAGTAATGCATGATGCAATCACTACTTTACAACTTAAAGGATGCATCATCTGAACTGACAGTACAACTTTGATGTTGAACAATCTGTTCCGAACTCAGAAACTGAAGATACTATTCTTTAGGAAATTAGATACAAAACCAATTATCACTCTACTGCAGATGGTCAGCAGGAGCAGTGGCACGGTTCCATGGATTAAGGTACCCGCACTAATGATGTAAACCTGAGTTCAATCCCTGACACCTATAAAGGTGAAAGGCAAGAACTGATTCCACAAAATTGTTCACATACATAACATGATAAGAGCACTGCAAAATAATGATAATAATGACAATAAAATTTTGTTTTTTTCCCCCAAAAAAACCCAAAAAAAGGTTAATAGTTCTAACCATAAAAATGATAGGATGCAAGACAATTTATTTAAGGTGCATGATCTAAGTTTCTTCAACTGTAAATTCAGCAATACTCACTTTATTGAATGACCTCCCTGAGGAGGATAACCAGCATTATCATCTAGGTCTGTTTTCCCCTTTGAACTCTGAGCCTCAGCTCATTAGCACAGCTGCAGCTCCACCCACGTTGCCCCAAACATCCCAGCATCCTCAGTGCTCCTCCATACAGTATTTTCCCCTACAATTCATAAATTCTTAAAATGCTTACCTGGTTTCACTATCCCCAGCAAGTTTAGTTTTTTAAAAAGTATAATAAAGTTCCCAATTTTAAAACAGTAAGAAACAAATTTAAACAACAACAAAAAAACTACTTAAAACAAAGAAGAACAGAAAAACAACTTTCTGAACTACTTCGAGTAGAAATCATACCTCAAACCAGCAGAGTGTTGGACTCAGCTTTCTGATGGTCCACGCAGATTCAACCTTTGTTTTGGAGAAAGGAGTGTCACTTTCAGAATTCATTTGGAAACAAAATAAATATATCCACTGAAACTAGTACAAGAGTTATATTGACTGACAGGAAAACGATGTATTTATGAATATAGATTTCTATAACTGTACTGATGCAGAGACTAACAGATGCCTTTCCTCACTTTGCTTGGAATTGTATGAAATTAAACACTTCATTGATGAGAGAAACAGTATATATAAATAAATAAGCAGGATCATTCAAACAAAACTGAAGCCAAATGTCTGCTGTTTCTTTCTCTGCTAAGTCACTAGCTGCTGCTGAGCTGCTGCTCTGGTACCTGAAAAACCTCGCTGAGAAACTGCCTTTCAGAGACTGCATTTGAGAGTAACAGTAGTCCAGGGGTTTGAAAAGTTGCAAATTTCATGCTCTTAAGAAATAATCAGTACATTTTATCAAGTTCACTCATCAAGATTTAGCATGTGGAACAGGAGAGAAGAATACTAGTTGCTCTTGTACAGGGCCTGGGTTCCCAGCTCACAACCATCCACAACTGCAGTTCCAGGGGATTTGATGCCCTCTTCCGGCCTCTTCAGGCACAAACATGGTGCACATACATACACACACACAAAACCTCATATACCATCAGAGAACTCCTAAAGCTGATAAACAACTTCAGCAAAGTGGCTGGATATAAAATTAACTCAAACAAACCAGTAGCCTTCCTATACTCAAAGGATAAACAGGCTGAGAAAGAAATTAGGGAAATGATACCCTTCACAATAGTCACAAATAATATTATATACCTTGGTGTGACTCTAACCAAACAAGTGAAAGATCTGTATGACAAGAACTTCAAGTTTCTGAAGAAAGAAATTGAAGAAGATCTCAGAAGATGGAAAGATCTTTCATGCTCATGGATTAACAGGATTAATATTGAAAAAAAATGGCTATCTTGTCGAAAGCAATCTATAGATTCAATGCAATCCCTATCAAAATTCCAAATCAATTCTTCAGAGTTAAAAAGAGCAATTTGCAAATTCCTTTGGTATAACAAAAAACCCAGGATAGTGAAAACTATTCTCAACAATAAAAGAACTTCTGTGGAAATCAGTATCCATGACCTCAAGCTGTACTACAAAGCCACTGTGTTAAAAACTGCACGGTAATGGTACAGTGACAGACAGGAAGATCAATGAAATAGAATTGAAGACCCAGAAATGAACCTACACACATATAGTAACTTGATCTTTGACAAAGGAACTAAAACCATCCAGTGGAAAAAGACAGCATTTTTAACAAATGGTGCTGGATCAACTGGTGGTCAGTATATAGAAAAATGCAAATTGACCCATACTTATCTCCTTGTACAAAGCTCAAGTCCAAGTGGATCAAGGACCTGCACATAAAAATAGATACACTGAAATTTATAGAGGAGAAAAGTGGGGAAGAGCCTTGAACACATGGGCACAGGGGAATATTTCCTGAACAGAACACCACTGGCTTATGCTCTAAGATCAAGAATCAACAAATAGGACCTCATAAAATTGCAAAGCTTCTGTAAGGCAAAGGACATTGTAATCAGAACAAAAAGGCAACTAACAGATTGGGAAAAGATCTTTACCAATCCTACATCTGATAGAGGGCTAATTTCCAATATATACAAAGAACTCAAGAAATTAGACTCCAGAGAACCAAATAACCCCATTAAAAAATGGGGTAAAGAGCTAAACAAAGAATTTTTAACTGAGGAATACTGAATAGTTGAGAAGCACCTAAAGAAATGTTCAACATCCTTAGTCATCAGGAAATGCAAATCAAAACCACCCTGAGCTTCCACCTCACGCCTGTCAGAATGGCTAAGATCAAAAACTCAGGTGACAGCAGATGCTGGTGAGGCTGTGGAGAAAAAGGAACACTCCTCCATTGTTGGTGGGATTTCAAGCTGGTACAACCACTCTGGAAATCAGTCTGGCGGTCTCTCAGAAAATTGGACATAGTATTACCTGAGGACCCAGCTATACCACTTCTGGGCATATACCCAGAAGGTGCTCCAACATGTAACAAAGACACATGCTCCACTATGTTCATAGAAGCCTTATTTATAATAGCCAGAAGCTGGAAAGAACCCAGATGTCCCTCAACAGAGGAGTGGATACTGAAAATGTGGTACATTTACAAAATGGAGTACTAATCAGCTATTAAAAACAATGAATTTGCAGGTGGTGGCGCACGCCTTTAATCCCAGCACTTAGGAGGCAGAGGCAGGCGGATTTCTGAGTTCGAGGCCAGTCTGGTCTACAAAGTGAGTTCCAGAACAGCCAGGGCTATACTGAGAAACCCTGTCTCGAAAAACAAAACAAAACAAAACAACAACAACAACAAAACCAATAATAACAAAAAAACCCCAAAACAATGAATTCATGAAATTCTTAGGCAAATGGATGGAACTAGAAAATACCGTCCTGAGTGAGGTAACCTAATTGCAAAGAACACACATGGTATATACTCACTGATAAGTGGATATTAGCCCCAAAGCTCCAAATATTCAAGATACAATTCACAGATCACATGAAGCTCAACAAGAAGACCAAAGTGTGTGTGCTTTGGTCCTTCTTAGAAGGAGAACAAAATAGTCACAGGAGCAAATTTGGAAATAAAGTGTAGAGCAGAGACTGAAGGAAAGGCTATCCAGAGACTATGCCACCTGAGGATCCATTCCATTATATACAGTTAGTTACCAAACCCAGACACTATTGTGGATGCCAAGAAGTGCATGCTGACAGGAGCCTGATATAGCTGTCTCCTAAAAGGCCCTGCCAGAGCCTTACAAATATAGAGGCAGGTGTTAGCAGCTAACCATTGGACAAAGCACAGAGTCCCCAATGGGAGTTAGAGAAAGGACTGAAGGAGTTGAAGGGGTTTGCAATCCCATAGGAAGAGCAACAATATCAACCAACAAGACCCCCAAAGCTCCCAGGGACTAAGCCATCAACCAAGGAGTACACATGGCACCAGCTGCATATGTAGCAGAGGATGGCCTTGTCAGGAATCAATGGGAGGAAAGGCCCTTGGTCCTATGAAAACTTGATAGATGCCCCAGTGTAGAGGAATCGAGGGCAGAGAGGTAGGAGTGGGTAGGTGAGTGGAGGAACACCCTCATAGAAGCTGGGGGAGGGACAATGGGATAGGGGGTTTCCAGGAAGAGGTGGGGGGAACCAGGAAAGGGAATAATAATATTTGAGATGTAAATAAAGAAAATATCCAATAAAAAAGAAAAAGAAAAAATATATATTCATATGTATGCAATTTTATATAAATATATATATAATTTTAAATCTTTTAGAAAAGATTCAATAATATGAAATGAAGAGCCCTTTTTTTGTCCAAGTAAATATTTTATTCACTTAGACTGTATTTTAAAAACAACTTGGAAACAAAGATATATATATATATATATATATATATATATATATATATATATATATATATATATATATATATATCTCATCACTCTAAATAGCTCCAAGATTATTCTTTTAGATCATATGTAGACTGCAATAGTCACTTTAAAATTTTACAGAATCATGACAATAAAAAAAATTGGCATCTCTACCTCTATTGCACTAAGATGCTGTGTGAATTAAGTGGATAAGATCACAGAGCAGGTACTGTAATACAAAGTAAACAGGTTTACTCACACACATGCAGGCCTACACACACACACACACACACACACACACACACACACACACACGCAGTGGAAAAAACTAGGCAGATAATAATCTTGTGACTGTGGTTATTACTAACTACTGGAATTATGTAAAATCCCAATGATCTAATTTTTTTGTATATCAAAAAGAAAAAAGAAAGCATAGACAAGGCTAAAACGGAGCCCAGACCATCATCAACAGTGGCCCTCAGGCTGATGTTTTCCCAGCATTCCTCTCTTCACTGACTGAAAGACTGGAGGATAGACTGAGGCACTGCCAGTTGAATTCACACAGACTACACACACACACACACACACACACACACACACACACACACACACAGCTTCTTTAGCATACAAATGAAGGTGAAAACAGGTGCAAGCAGGCTCTCCACTCACAGCTCAGCCTAGCTTTGACCTCTCAATCCTCTTGTCTCAACCTAAGGTGAACTTTTAAAATAACGACAACCAAAGAAAGATTCCAGTTTTGGAAAGAGTAGCAATTCCAAGTCTTTCTGAGTGCACCTTCTGTACGCTAGGATTCTTTCTGCAAAGGCTTTATCTGCATGTGGTGAATGAACGCTTGGAGGAAACCCCAGTGAGTGTTGTAAATGGCTGTTTTCCACCCTTGGCTTTATTTCACACACTTCCCTGCTCTGCTATATCTGTCTAGTAGATCCACTGCCCAGAGAGAAGAAGCAAGACCACAGGCTAGCATTATGCTCTAGGATGATTCCCCACTACCATTTACTGCGACCGCCATGGGTACTTCTGCAGGACAGATCCTAAGTCAGCTATCACAGCAGGCTCTGTGCTCAACAGGGGAGCTAGGGCTACTTTTAGCTAACACAGTAGCTACAATGGCACACATGGACTTACGTTGTGCTCTCCTTCAGTGACACGTACTTCATAGCAATAGGCCAGAAGGATGTCAACTAAACTGTAGTATACTTGACGGTGAGCTGTCTTGTCCAGCAGGTAAGACTTATTCACAAATTTTCGTAGCTGATATTTTTCCTCTTCTGAAAAAGACACTAGAAGAAAACACAGTTTTGAAAATTAAATGTGCCATTCAAGTTCATAAAACCACCAGTGCAGAAGATTTGCAAAAATTATAATTCTGAATGTAGAAAGCAAAATCAGAGTTATTTAACCTTACCATTGCATGTAAGGCACTTTCTTAAAGGAGGTGTCTCCAGCTTTATTAAGAGTTATGCATCTCTTTAAACCTTCCAGTCCTTTCCCTCCTATGACAACACTGCTACACTTAGGGCATTTCAATAGCAGTTTCTCACTTAATCTTTTTCCTAAGGTTTATCCTTATTATTTTAAGGTATGTGTACATGAGCATACACAGGTGCTTCTATGTGTATGTGGCCATTTGTACATGAGTGCAGGAGGCTAGAGATGCCAATAAAGACAATTATGCGCCACCTGACATGGATGCCGGTTAATCTGGTGGGGCCTTTGTGTTAACTGAGGTACCCACTTCCCAAATGACTCTAGCTTGTGTCAAGCTGACATAAATTACCAGCACACCTACCCTACACATACTTCCCGTCCTGCCTGACAATAAAGTTAGCAAAGATTTCCCCATTCTGTCCCAGTTTAACAGATTTAAGTGAGCATGGTAAGATTTCCAAGATGACCCCCAAACAGTGGCACCACTTCCTATGTGGAATAGATCCTGTCAGGTGATTCTGTCCAGCAGAGTATGGCAAAGATGACAGGACAGTCACTGCCATGCTCACATTCCAGGGTGTCCTAACTGGTATAGCCCCTTGGTGAGGTGGCCCGTGAAAAGGCTGTGTGGTGGGTACTTCTGGGACCTCTACAATCTGAAGATTTAAGAGCAGGCAAGAAAGTGGGGTCACAGTTTTACAGCTCCTGGGAAGTGAATTCTGTCAATAATGATGTGAGCCTGGAGAAAAACTTTAGCAAACGACACCCAGTTTTTAAGAGAGATGGGCATACTTGGCTATGTCCAACCTTTAACATTGCAAAATGATGCTTTGTGCCATGATGATCATCACATCCAAGGAGCCAAATAATATAGCCTACAAAAAAAGATCACTAAAAGGGCTCATAATGTTTTATGTAAATTTAGGGTTTTGTGTTGGGCTGCATTCATAGCTCTCACCCCACCAGCCACAGGCTGGGCACATCTGAGCTACTAGTCTCCCAAGGCCCTGAGCAGAGAACCCATCAGAGTTACCTGACCTGTAATGGATGGACTGTGAGAACACAGTGTGGGGAGAAGCTGTTGTACAGCGAGAAACCCTTAAAACTGTGCCGCACACCAGGCACTTCAGTCAGCACCACTTGGCTAAGTGTAGGGTGTTATTCCCCAGCTGTGTTGGCCAACTGGATTTTCTCAGCAAATTGCCCACTGGACCTTGTTCTCTCCAATTTTCCCTATTGAGTAGTTTGGCTTATGAAGTTTTGAAAACCTGTTTGTGAATTATAAATATAAATCTTTGGACCAGCAGATAGCTAAGCAGGTGAAAACACTTGCCAATCATGGCCAACGGAGTTTGATCCTAAGAACTCAATAAAGGGGGAAGGAGAAAACCAACTTCACAAAGTTATTCTCTGACCTCCACACATGAGCCATGGAATACACATACCACACACACTACACACACAAGTAATAAATTAAATACATTAAATATAAATGGTAAACAAATTCCAAATCTGTGACTTTGGAATTCATTTTGCCTCAGAAACTGTTGTCAATATAATCTCAAACAACCCTTTAAATAAACAAACGAACAAAAACCCCAAACAAACAGATTCTGGGTTTACATCCTTGGCTATTGTTTTTCCAACCCCTGAGTCATAGATGAAGTCTCTTTAAAATTGTTTTACTTGGGGCTAGAGAGATGGCTCACTGGCTAAAAGCTTTTTTCCAGGAGACCCAGGTTTGAGTCCCAGCACCGACATGATGATTCAAAACCATCTGTAACACCCATTCCAGAGGATCTGACCTCTGCAGATACCAGTCACCAATGTGGCACAAAGATATACATGTAGGCAAAACACAAATACACATTTTAAAAACTAGAAACCATAAACCTATCTGGAAGCCAGCGTTTCATGTCTCAAGATTTGTCTTTATTCTAGATGAACAGTGAATCCCCACTCTACTGAAACACCGACTCTTGTCAGACAGATTTGCTGATTTTGTTACTAAAATTACTTCAAAGTATTTTTGCTTTTTGTCAACTGTTGCAAATACAGTATTTTCCTCCACTGCCATCATTAAATGCTTCATGATAAAAGAGAAAAAAATATTTCTTTTTATATATCAGCCACTCTACCAAATATTGACTACACATTCCAAAACAACACACTGAAATGCTTAAATGTTAATGATACAACAAAATGCTTTGTTTACATGAAGACAAGTAAGTATGAGACTTCAGTTTCTAAGTTCCCTTT
Source organism: Mus minutoides (assembly GCA_902729485.2). Classification (NCBI taxonomy): domain Eukaryota; kingdom Metazoa; phylum Chordata; class Mammalia; order Rodentia; family Muridae; genus Mus; species Mus minutoides. The sequence goes on from LR753551.1 coordinate 238,245, forward strand.
GATGCCTACAGTTTAGGCAATCTACCACACATCTCTCTCTTCCCTAACTTTTTATTGCTTCTTTGTGAATTCCATATCATGTACTCCAATTCCATTCATTATCCCATCCCTCACCGTTACCCACCTCCCCCCCCCCAAAAGAAAGGAAGAGTAGAGTAAAACAAATCTTGTCATGGAAGCTGTAGCTTCACAGTGTGTCCCACACTATACCCTTTTGCCCACACATCTTTACTTGCAAATTTTCATTACAATCTGCTACATCAATCCTGGCTCTTCATGAGCACTCTTGGATATATTGTTGCTGCCCTGGGTCAAGGAGATCATGAAGCTTTGGATTAGCCCCTTCATGCACTCTAGCAGATCATAGATGCGGTAGATGTTGGGGTGGGCCAATTTAAAGCTCTGGATCTGGGCCTGGGAGGTAGCTGAGTTGGTCTGCCTGCTAACTCTCTGGCACCACACCACCAGGGCAAGCTCTTTAGCATTGCTCCAGCTAGCTTATTCAATGCTACAGCCAGCAAGGGGCAGGGTGTGTGTGAGCCTAGAGCTCACCAATTCTCGCTAGTCTAGCTAGCCACTAGCCAGCTTACTGTGGGATGCCCTGTCTCTGTTTATAGGCTTGCAGGTGGGTTACCACACTCAACCCTGTATTATATGTGGGTGCTGAGGATCTGAATCAGAGCCTTCCACTTACACAACAAGCACTTGACCTACTGAGCTCTCTCCAGCCCTGTCTAGCCATGTCACTCTATAGTTACAGAAAGATCATGTAACATGCTCTTCTAGTCAATCTCACACTAACATTAGTTTTCAATACTATACAAAGTAAAATACCCCATCTATAGCATAATCAGAAAGAGTGTTATGGTTAGAAAGTATGTTAAAACTCAAACATTTCACTTTCTAGCTATTATATGCAAAACATGACTATATTAGTTACTTGTTTGTTGCTATCATAAAACACCATGACCAAAAGTAACTTAGAGAAGGAAGCATTTATTTGGCTTATGGTTCTAGAGAGGAAGAGTCACAGGTGGAGTCAGCAAGTGAGGCAAGCACGGCAACAGAACAGGAAGCCAAGACTCATTCCAACCACAAGCACCAAGCAAATAGAGACAACTATGAGGGTGAGCTTAGAAAACTCTAAAAGCCTACCTCTAGGTACTCCTTCAGCAAGGCCATGCCTCCTAAATCTCCCCAAACAACTCCACCAACTAGGAACCAAGTGTCTATCCACCTGGGCCTACAGGAGATATTTCTCATTCAAATCACCAGCATACACTCATGGCCTCTCTAAGTACAAAATACGTTTAGTTCAACTTCAAAAGCCCTCAGAGTCTTTCACAGTCTCAACCAAGTTCAAAAGTCCAAAATCCAAGGGCTCTTCTGAGACTCAAGGTAGTCTCTTAATTATAACCCCTGTAAAATCAAAAAGCAAATTTCATCCCTCCAACATACTGGCACAGAACATATTTTACCATCCCAAAAGGGAGGGACCTGGCCATAGTGAGGAATATCAGACCAAGGTAAGGCTGGAACCCAACAGGACAATCTTCAAATCTTGTAGCTTTATGACTAGTGTCAAAGGGCTTAGATGGCTCTGTCGCTCCAGCTTTGCGACCTAAAATGTGTATCTCTCGCCTAGGCTGTGTCTTAGTTACTTTTCTATTGCTGTGATGAAATACCATGATCCAGACAACTCATAAAAGAAAACATTTAATTGAGCTTACAGGTTCAGAGGATAAAGATGGCAAAGCAAAGGCATGGCACAGCAGGAACAGCTGAGAGCTTACAACATGATCTGTAAGCAGGAAGCAGAGAGCTGATAATGGTGTCAATCTTTTGAGACCCAAAGCCCATTCCTGGTGATATAACCTCCTGTACAAGACCACACTGCCTAGTCACTCTCAAACAACTGAACCTTCTGTGGACCAAGTATTCAAACACAAGAGCCTGTGCTGGTCATTCTCAATTAAGCCACCACAGCTTGCCATAGCCCAGTATGCAGCTCTTCACGGCAGATATCCCAGGCTGGCATCTCTTAACATCCTAAGGTCTCTAAGACAACACAGGCTTCAATTTCACAGCTTCACACAATGTCCTCTCAGAGCCTTGCTGGAACTCTCCTGCCACATGTTGCCTGGTCTCAAGGGTTCTCTAAAACCACAAAAGAAGAGGCTATGATTCCCTGGTTCTTCCACTCTTCCTTTATGCAACAAAAGCCAGTGACATGGATGACACTGCCAAGTTTGGCTACCTCTAAATAAAAGTGCAATTGATCTCTCATCTTACAAATTAGTAATTTTTTCCCCATCTCTTATCAGTCACTTTTAAATTTACATCCCACTAGCAGGGGACTGTTTCCATTTCTAGTGCTTCATATAAAAATGTAAGAATGACTTACAATGCACAAGTAAATGCAGGTTAAAGTGCTAAAATGAAGAGCCTCTGATAGTAGAACACAAGTTCCCCTCGCTCCAGTACCCTGGATAAGGGACAGAAGCGTATCCATAAGCCTTGGGTTTCCCTGGCATATAGCTTCTTTCTACATACATTCAAGATAGCTGCTCTAGGCTTGTATCATCTTCTAAACAACAAGAAAGCACAAGGTAGGAGAAGGACAGCAAGCATCTCCTCTCTAACACAGGGATGCAGAAAATACACCTATCACTGGCTGCCATCACACGGAGGCCTCTTACCAGAAGAGTTGTGAAAAGACATATGGTTCTCTGCTACCTTGTCCAGATACCAAGTTATCAGGCTGCCTTTTAATATTCCCAAACCATTCTTCCAATAGACAGACAGCTGCCCAGTCTGTGTCTCAGTTCAACAAGACTGCCCTCCTATTTACCCTAATTTGACAAAATTCAGAAGTGACTATAAACATATAAAATTACATAAGCCCTTGCATTAGTTTGAATAAGTGTTTCACATAAGCCCATGAGGTAAATAAAGGCTGTTATCCAACCTATGGTGGGTCTGTGACATAGTGGAATCTTTACGGTGGCGCCTAATGGGAGGACAGAGATCACTGGGGGCAGCCTTGAGGACAGTAAGAATCCAGCTCTTCCCGAGGTAGGATCCAATCCCTTCCCATCTCTTTCATATCCTGACTATAGACGAATGATTTTCTGAGTCATCATAGGTGCAGAAGTACAGGGATAAACCATCATGGAATAAAGTCAAGAACTGAAACAAACTTCTCCTCCTTCCGGTTGATTACCTCAGACAGCTTGTCACAGTGACAGAAAGCTGACTCCCACAGCCCTTTTCATACACGGTTTTCCAAACTCACTTGTGCCCTCTTGTCTGAGCTCAAGTTTAACATGACACTTTGACTTGTTTAAAAATTTCCCAGCCTGTTCTGTAGGAGAAAGAATCCTAACCACATTGAGATTAATAGAAACAATACTCCTTTTACTCATTAAAATGCACTTAGTGTAAAAGAAACAGGTTTTGAAATATACTTAGATAATTACCGTTTCAACCATGTTAGCAAATCTCTGCAAAAAGGAAGAAGTGCACTTATATAAGCATGGCTTCCACAATGACACATGATTTCAATGACTCATTTAATTTGCGGGCGATCATGGCTAAGGGATGTGTATTTTTAAAAATGAAACATAGGTATGTATCAAGTAAAGCATTCTTTAGAGAATGTTTAAAAATGTTCTTTAGAGCATTGTTTAAAAAATAAAATAAAATAAGACAGGTAATTGAGTGTTGTTTGCCTAACTAAAGAACTCATCTAAAGATGCCTTTATTTAAAAAGAAATACTCAGCTTATGTTAAATGAGTGGACTTAAAGAAGCTACACGAAGAAACAAATTCAATACACAAAGAAAGTAAACCTGACAAAGTATTTAAGACCTTGTATTTAGCAAGAAGATTTGAGACAGGATTCCCATAAGCACAGTTTTCCAGACAGTCATTAATTTAGCTAATAGGAAAGTACCAGGTGTTCACAGTGATATTATCTCACTAGAGAAAAGCCTTTATACCCTGGCTGACTAATAAAGATCTCCGCTTCCACATACTCCTGAATCACAGAATAAGCATGCCCCAAACTGTTTTTAAACACATCAACTCTTCTACATGTTCATTTCTCCGTTCTTAAGTAACTATACCCATAACTGTCTGGCAAACTGAAAAAAGTTAACCTCAAAGCACCAAAGGTATATTCCATATGGAAGGCTAGCCACACATTCTATATCACTGTCAATGACTAAAGGCGACCTGACTGTGAATTTATAGATGCTTTTCTTAAAATACCAACTTTTTCTGAGCATTTCTAGGTTCTATTTTGGCTTTCTTAGCTCAAATCCATTTTATATTTGATCCAATCAAAAGAATCAGAAGACAAAATAAATGAGGATGTTGTTTCAGAAATCAAAAGTCTCAGATCACTAAACCCCAATTCATCAGGTCTATGAATCACATCCCAAAGAAGAGCTAGGGACAATCTGCACACAATCACGTCTAACCCAGCAGCAGCCCAGGAAATACCTACAGGCACAGTGCTAACAACACCTGGGTGGTGGTCGCCACCTCAAGCGACATTTGTCAAGCATTTGTGTAACTTAGCTGCAGAGCTCACAACATTTTAGATAATTATACTCCTAAAAATAATCTTTAGTGAAGCAAAAGCCAGCTCAAAGCTCAAAAGGGCTAGAGGAGACAGTGGGGCATGAACATTAAAGCACATGCCCAGGGCCACCTCCCAACATTAACACCTTGCCGCTGTGTTTCCGATCTGCAAAGGAGCCTCATAAAGAGGAACATGTTGCTGAGCTGCTTATCCTTTCTCCCAAGTATCTTCTGACGTTGTTACTTTTAAACCTTCTCTTCCACTTTAAATCCCCCTCCCAAAAGCCGCTGTCTTGTCTGGATCAGCAATTCAGTCATCCATAATCTGGTTCCTCTGAGTAACACATATCTGTCTATTACACTGTACGTGTACTGGAAACAGATCAAGACACTGCTGTAGTCAAGCCCTCAGCTAAACGGGAAGCCCTGCCGCGCCTCCACTTTCAAAGCTGACACTGCCAGCTATCTTCACAAACACTCAAGGGCTCACTGGTGCCAAACAGGATGGCCCTACAAGGAAGTTCATGGACTGTAAATGTTATGTGGTGTCATAACAAGCAATTATGTGCCAAGACTCTTGGGCTGATGTTAACCACTGAAAGACAACTTGGGAAATGTGGTGAGTCCATCCTCATGAAAGCGGAGCTCTGAGGGAGCACGGCATTTAACACTGCCATTCATAAGCCTTTGGGGAGGGAAATCTGGATCTTTATAAAGCTGGAAATGTTAATCAGTTTCCTGCTGTGACTCTGAAGTGTAATAAATAGGAGCACTATCATTATCCAAGCAAAGACAGCAGCCAAGTTTACCACCTATAGCATAGCTAGAACTCAAACAAAGCAGGTTACCACAGTGCACCCCTATTATCTGTACTGTCCTATCTAAATGGCAACATCTCACTGTGTAATACAGAACAGGAAGGCAGGTAGCAGAGAAGGGAAGAGACACTTGTGGAGGAGGCAAGAGACATGCAGCAGAATGTAACTTAATAAATAGAACTATAACTAATATAAAACTTGTTTTATGTCTTCTCCTTACTTTATCCTAGTTCAACACACTTCAGTTCATTCCTCCAGTTCTGGGTGACTCAAAATCTGAATAAGAATAAAATGAAAGAAAAAGCTCATTAACAAGGCCATTAAAGCTTTGTAAAATGTACAAAATGGCAATCTGACAGAGCAGTCGTCCTATTCCTGGCTCTCCTGCCATCATCTCTAGCCTCACAGTGCAGTGAGCTTTCCCACACATGGCCTCATTCAATCCTGCTGGAAGCTCTGAGGCAGGCAAAAGACTTCTACAGCAACCCAAGCTGCGGCCACTCGGCCAGCAGAGAGTAGAGACGTTAAATGCAAGAATCACACTCAGCTCTGCCCTGCCCATGCTTAACCTTACACCTGGCGAAATGGAGGCGATCCTTTCTGCTCAATCCAGCCCAAGCTCTTCCACCTCAGATTACACACCCTTGCTGTTTTAAAAGGTGACTTTTAGAATGAATCACCATAATGGCTGAGCAGACTGCCTGCCTGAACCACCAGCCTGGCTTCAAGCCACAGGTCAGATAAAGGGTCTGGAAACAGCAGTTAAAAGGACAGAGCACTGGCTCAGTCTGCAAAAATTACAGAATTTCTAACTCAATGCACTGCTGACATGGAGAACTGACCTCAGAACACAGTGCCATTGATTAAAGGAGAGCAAGCTAGAACTGAAGTCATCGGAAAGGCCGCCTTCTGATTTCAGGGCAACTAGCTCACTCTGGTGGAGAGAAAACTCAACTACACAGCCACCAGCTTACCTCACCAACACACTCTAGAAACTGGAGAAAGCAGCTGACCTTTGGAGCAAACTTCTTGAGACCTACTGAAGACTCTATCTTTTTTTTTTCTTTTTTTGTTTTTCGAGACAGGGTTTCTCTGTAGAGCCCTGGCTGTCCTGGAACTTGCTTTGTAGACCAGGCTGGCCTCGAACTCAGAAATCCGCCTGCCTCTGCCTCCCAAGTGCTAGGATTAAAGAGTCAGCCCTGTTCCATCTGCAAGTCTGTTAGCTGGGAAGGAGTCAAAAGTTTCTTAAGCACATATCAAATGCTACTCCAGAGCATGCTAGAAACAGTGGCACACACATCCATACTCAGAATCAACAGTCTAGTTTCTAAAGTTACAACGGCAATTTTCCACTCTGGTGGAAATTACCATACTATAACAAAGCTCAATCACAAAAATACTTCATAAAATATTAATACTTAATACCTATTATATAATAATCACAATACCACATGCTAAAAAAAAAGGAGTGGGCAACATGTGACTGGACAGGACAGCTTGAAGACAATTTTTAGGAATTGGTGCATAAGACACCATAGCTACTTTAGTCAGACTGAGTGTGAAAAGGGCTCCTGTACTATCAGTGAGAGGAGTAAACCAAACCCCAAATGACTGCCAGCAGTAGGGTCCAAATGTTCCCCAAGCATGAGAGAAATATTGCAAAGGACAGCAGCCAGTGGTTTTCAAGCAAGACAAGTTGAGTGATCTGTGTATGCTCACGTGGGAGATTTTCAACGTACAGTACAATCCACAGCAAAGATGGCAAGAACATGGCCACAGAACCTTGTATTTACATGTGGTATGTGTGCTTTAAAAACACCGCAGGCTGGGAATACAGCTTGAGGGTAAAATGTGTGTTTAGCATACATAAAACCCTAAGTTTGATGGTCAACACAAACCTAAGTTAATTTTAAATACACTTAAAAATTTTAATGGTAACTGCATTTAGGGGGGTGAACTTAGGGAGGAGAGGTTTATAGTCAACTTAAAATCTTTAGAATATATGTTCTTACCTATGTATTCCTTTCATCAAATGCTGAAATTCAATTTTAATATATAAAGAAAAGCCAAATCAGCCTATCAGACAATGTAGGCCTCCTGCTCTGATCTAACGGAAACCATTACTACTCTACTATACAGACTTGGAACAACCAGCTTGTATTGGAGCCCATGATGAGAAGATCACCCAACACCCAAGAAAGGACTCTGGGTTGTTGGAGATTGGTGCTAATGCTTTGAATCTGCAAGTCCAGATGCTGAAGGTCCTTGTGCCCAATTGGTTTTTGATCTAGCAATAAAGATGCCAGTGGCCAATGGTTGGGCAAGGGGCAGGACACTTAGGGTTACACAGGTAGGAGGACTGAGGGAAGAAGGGGATGCAGTAGCAGCAGGAGATAAAGCCGACCAGTCATGTGAGGTTTTGGGTAAGTGGCCACTGGCTTAGGGTTAGAAGTGCTCAGCCTTTGAATTAGTCAAGGCATTTAAAAATTAACTGGTGTGTGTGGATGTTTTCCATTTGCAGATCTAAGATAGCTCCTGGGTAGGTGCACCCCTGCGACCTGCTAAGTGCAAAAAGCAGTACAACCTAAATCTCCCAGCACACTGGGTAATGCTTGTGTTGTGGCCTGGAAAACCCTCTCCTCAGCGGTCGCCAGTACCAACTGCTTTCCCATGTTCTGGAAACATGAAGGAAGACATCTATTTGGCTTCCTCATCCCTAACCCCTGAATCACCTGAGGAGGCCGCATCCAACTTGGTACCTTACAGTTCAAATCTACCAGCAAAGAAAGGCAAAGACAAAAAGCAGAATTAGCTTTCAAAAACCCCATTTTCACAGTGAAGGACAATTAAAATCATATGCCACACAACACAAAGGGCAGTGGCTTGGCGCAACAATGAGAGTTTTAAAATCACAAACGATGCTGATGTTGAGTTTCTTACCTAACGCAGCAGAGTCCCCTTGTTCTTGGCTCTTTCCCAAAGAGGCCATCATTTCTGCGGGTACATCGTTCCACCAAGGACTGTACTTCAAAATCTGCTCAACTGCCTCATCTTCAAAGAAGTCAGCTCTGCTCAAGAAGGAATCGGCTTGTTAAATCAGACTGCACTGGCTTTCTTTCTACTCTTAATTTATCACATTTTCACAGAAATAGAGACTACACCAATTCAATACACAATCTGAGAGAAAACTGAAAGTTGTGCTGACTTTCTTTATGGTTACTAATCCCATAAAGCAAACAGTAACCACCTAACAAAAGGGGCCTTAGTCATTGCTAACCCTCTACACAGAAAGCACGGGAAGAACTGTCCTACCCTGAGCTCTCATCCTACCCTGAGCTCTCATCCTACCCTGAGCTCTCATCCTACACTGACCACACTGCCCTCCAGAACTGACGATAGGTTTGTGAGGAGCACAGGTTTGAGTAATGTTAAGATAAATTAAATATCTTTCAGACTCAGCAGCAAAAAAAAAAAAAAAAAAAAAAAAAAAAAAAAAAAAAAAGCAAACAGATGAGCATGTAATTCAGGATTCTGCATTTCCACAAAGAGACTGAGACACACACGCACACAATGAAACACACTATTCAGTGTGAATGCTTTCTACTAAAATGCTACTTCATTCCTAACAGTTCCTTGGTATTAACTTGATGAAAACAACTTTTGTAAGTACCAGAAAACCTCATTCTTTGGAGGTTTTTCTGTACTTTCTCAATTTTAACTAGAAAAATAAAAGGACTTTTAAAATATACCTCTATCTTTTTTTTAGAGGACACACTCAGAAATCACGTGATCTTGCCTTTCAAGTTGAAGATGAGTATTCTTGGGGAAAGTACAACAGAGTCTACTGGAAACGCATCATCATGCGTTTGCATCCATGATGCCTTCTACTTCTTCTGGCATCACCGCCTGAGCCTGGAAAGGTGATATATCTTGGCCAAGATTTAAATAAAACAAAAACCAGTACAAAGGCTGGTCAGATAGCTCAGAGGATATGCAATGCCTGCCCCTAAGCCTGAGTTTAGTTGCAGCACCCATAGGGTGGAAGAACTGACTCCCTCCCACAAGCTGTCCTGACTTCCACGTGCATGGCGTAACATGTACAAGCCCATCCTATGGTCCAAAATAAAATCCTCCAAAATGATAAACTTATTCTGAGTAAACATTCTTAGATGCCATCCCAATAATCTAAAGTGGGATGGGTTATTCTGTTTTCCATTTTTGTACTGTACTGAAGATTGAACCTCATGTGTGAAACATGTTGGGCCTACTTTTTATTTTTATTTTTGGGACGGTCTCACTAAGTAGCCTAGGCTAGCTTTAAACTCATGCCATAGCTCAGGCAGGCCTTGAATTTGTGATGTTCTCTAAACTTTAAACTTGCTCCTTGTAGTCCTCACTGGCATCCAGCATACCTTGGACTGTAGGCCAGCACCATCAGGCCCGCTAATGGCTTACTCTTTACACTGTCTATACATTAAGAGTTTCATGAATATGATTCATGACCTACTAACCATCTGTTTTCCATAATAAATTATTTTCACATTTTTAAACATCACTGAATTCATTGAATGTCCTCCACACACACATAGCAACAAAGAAAAAGGAAAAGATTAAACCTGCCACGAGGGCTCCACTATTCAATTGGAACCAAGGACATAAATATGGAAGTTTAGAACACAAGGTGGTTTGAGGGGGGTGGGCACATCGGGGAGCCACTGAGGAGGGTATCCTCACTCAGCCAAAGGTTGAAATTCTCTGGAAGTGATGTCTGAGCACAGCTCGAAGGTGAGGTATCATGACATGATGCAGGAGGAACAAGCTAGCAAAGGACCAGCATGTGTTAGAAGCACACGAGAAGCAGAGGAAATGCAAGCGCCAGCTGTTGCCTCTGGAGAAGGCACAGGTAAGGAGAGGCAAACTGAACTGACAGAAGTAGCAGGGTCCACCTCACAGAGAACATTTGCCATCACGCTCAGGAGATGGAGGCTGCTGTCTGAAGCCGAGGAGCACTGTCTGTGGAGCAACAAGCATGGGTGGAGGCAGGTTTCACTTGAGAGCATCAGCTATCAAGTTGCTGGCCTCACAGCTGACAGATCTGCTGAAGCCCACAGAAGGCTGTGAGGCGGTCAGAAGGCTATAGGAAGCCATGTGAGAAGATGGCCAGAAACGTGAAGTAGAGGAAATCAAAGAGAGACATGGCACAGCTTTAGGATTGATTGTGTGGGACAAAGATGCCAAAGACGTCAAAAATGCACCTCAGCTTGCTTTCTGTTTCTGTTTTGTTTTGGGGGGTGGTGGTGTAAGGGGAGACAGGATCTCTCTATGTAGCCTTAGCTGTCCTAGAACTCACTATGTAGACCATGCTGGCCTTCAACTCACAGAGATCCACCTTCATCTACCTCCCAAGTGCTGAGATTAAAGGTGTACATCCCTATGTTCGAACCCAAGTAACAGTGGTGAAAACTAACAGACATCTGTAGGATGCCCAGGCCCCCTCTAACTGGAACTTGCTTCTTCATAGCTGTGGTGGTTTAAATATGTTTGGCCCATGGGAAGTGGTACTGTTAGGAGGTGTGGCCTTGTTAGATGACCACTGTGATGTGGGTTTTGAGGTCTCAAGCTCTACCCAGCATGAAAGAAAGTCTCCTTTTGGCTGTCTGCTGAAGTCAGTCTCCTGGCTGCCTTCAGATCATGATGTAGAACTCTGCTCCTTCATGCATGCTGCCGTGCTTCCTGCCATGATGATAATGGACTAAACCTCTGAAACTATAAACTAGCCTCAATTAAATGTTTACCCTTTTAAAAGTTGCCTTGGTTATGGTGTTTTTTCACAGCAATGAAACCTTAGCTAAGACAATGGCCCTCCACCAGATATGCTGACCTCCCCGACTGGAATGAAAGTGACATGAGTGTAGACATCTGTCACATTCAAGTACTATTCTTGGACTCTGCAGGATGGTGAATAGGAAACTTTCAAACAAATGCTTGTTGCACCAGCACACACACAAAGAAAAGAACAAGTTTGATGTTTTATCCAATGCTTCTTCCTATGTTTAGAGTGCTGAATAGAAAGCCACCCCTTCCAGCCTTCCAAATGCTAGCTGCAATCTACTCAATACGTCCAAAAAACAAAATAAAACCAAAAAAACAAACAGATCAATGTGTCAGCCTCTTTAACAAACTCCTAATAATGAAAATCTACCACAGCTTAAAATAGTATTCCAAAAAATGCTTGGATCATTTTTGTTTTTTCATGATCTCACAGATGTTTAAAATGTTGATTAAATCCTTCTCCTGTTCTCACCAAAGAAATAAGCAAGATTTCATAAATTGGTTATGATAAAAATTCCTCCAAGAATCAAAACCAAATATAGGAAGGAAAAAAAAACCCAATATTTTCAGCAAAAGAAATACAAATATTTGGCCATGTATAAAGGTGAAAGACTACTACGGAATACTTCAAGATGCTGTCTGCAGACTTTAGTGTAAAAATAACATCCAAGTCAGCAAAGGGCTCACAGTAAAAACTTGCCACCCAAGCCTGGTGACCTGAGTTAAGAGGACCAAATCCTGAAAATGTCATCTGATGACATAGTACACTTTTATTTATATATACTATTGATAATAAATAAAATTTTAAATTTCTAAAATCATGTCTAAAAGGAACAAATGGTGTCAAAGAGAATAATCAGAAACAACGAGGTTTACAGATCACCACACACGGCACTCCACTAACTGTAGAACATGCTAATGTAACAATCAAACCACATTAGATCTCTATTTTACAATAGATTTCAAAACAATCATGACCCCAAAGCAGATGTTACTTTGAAATGTATAAATCCCTCTTTACAGGCAGCTGGCTCAACTCTGTTCTGTGTAGGCTAAAATCAATTTTTTTTTTTTTCCTCTGTATAGCCCTGGCTGTCCTGGAACTCACTTTGTAGACCAGGCTGTCCTCGAACTCAGTGGCGCACGCCTTTAATCCAAGCACTCGGGAGGCAGAGGCAGGCAGATTTCTGAGTTCGAGGCCAGCCTGGTCTACAAAGTGAGCTCCAGGACAGCCAGGGCTACACAGAGAAACCCTATCTCGAAAAAAATCCAAAAAAAAAAAAAAAAAAATTAAATCAGAAATCCACCTGCCTCTGCCTCCCGAGTGCTGGGATTAAAGGCGTGTGCTACCACGCCCTGCTTCACGTTTGTTTTCTTGAAGCCCTTTCGAAACCTGACACCATCACTCCTCTGAGAACCACTCCTTAAGAAATGGCATTCTACTCAAACTATTAAGGAGACGAGCTTCTGGGTCCAGCAAGATGGCTCAGTAGACAGACTCACTTGCCAATCCTGACAACCTGAACTCCATCCCTGGAACCCACACAGAGGGAAATTTGAATCCTGCACGTCGTTCTCTGATCTCCATACATTAATTAATGCAGCTTGAAGTTATTTAAAGAAAATTAGCTTCTGGATACAAAAGCACTAGAGGTGGAGGAAACAGGCTGCTCAGACTGTCATGCTGCCAACTATAAATTTCAATACCCAAGTCTTCTTGGGTCACAAACATATTCTTCTAGACAGTTCTTCTAATTAAGCTACCTCCCACTTAAAATTTCAGCCTTCGAAAGCTCATTCTGTTTTCAGACTGGCTGAGAAATTTGCTGACAACGGAAATTTCTACTTTAAATATTCAGCGTGATTCTAAATGGGTTTCTTCAAATTACTCTTCAGTGGACCTTTAAAACCACCATTGAAGAGATAAAAGTAATTAGAAATGGCAGTCTAAATGGAGTGGAGTCTCTCAGATGTCCTCCACAGTATAGCACAGCCCACTCTTCCACGGCTTCCCTTAGGATGCTCAGCCATTCATCACCACACATCACTCATTCCATTTGCACATCACAAGATTCACTTCTGCTATTCCAATTAGTACCCCACTGGGTCACAGGAGAGAGAATGTTAATCACAGGAGCAATAGCAGTTAGAGCGGAGCAGTGTACATGAAAAGGAAACACAGGGTGACAAAGGAAGCCTCTTTTCAAATCCTACATATCCACTTAACAGTAGTGTGACCTTGGGCAAGTTCCTTCACCTCTTTTCCTCCCTGTGAAATAACCCTATAAGGGAACATGATAAGCTGAAACACTGTACAAAATCCTGGTGATATGGGTAACAATTTGAAATCACCTGGGAAAAATAACAAAAGAGCATCACATCGACATATGAACTACACTCATTCTCTACACACCCTCAGAGAGTCAGGCATTTAGAGGTCCAGTGAAAAGTGCAAAAAACGTGCTGTTATCTGGCCAATAAGAGACAGCACATCTCCATTTTATTAAGTTCCTTACCCAAATACAGTTCTGATTGCAGCAAAGGGCACAGCGGATACTTGTGGGAAGTACAGCACAACTCTGATTAGGTTCCACAGATACCCTAGCACAGAGGACAACTATTTGGTCACTGCAACTGGTGGCAGATAAACGTTCTAGAGAGATTCTAGGCTAGCCAGAAATATAACACACCTAGATCTGGATTCTTATGAAAAGCAAGACATATTCAGTTATATACACAAATAACGATGACAGAAATTCTACTTGAAAGAAGTATAAACAAATATTCTTGTAAGTTTGATGTTTTAAGCATGGTAAGGAAACCATTAAAGCATTGGTTCTCAACCTTCCTAATGCTGAGACCCCTTAATACAGCTCCTCATGCTGTGGTGATCCCCAAGCATAAAATTATTTCGTTGTTACTGCATAACTGTAATTTTGCTACTATTGTGAATTGTAATATAAATATCTGACATGCAGAATATCTGATATGTGACCCCCAAAAGTGTCATGACCTACAGGTTGTGCTAAAGGGTTTATTAGGAGTTCTCCATTGCAAGTGGGCCCTGCACCTCACCTAGGCAGCCCAGGACAGCTGGTTACAGGGGTTGCAGAAAGTGAGCCAGCCTGAGGGCGTGAGTGGGAGCGCTGGCCCTGCCCCTCACCTGCTGCCACACTCAGGAGAGCAGGCCCTGCACCTCATCTGGACACCACAGCAGAGCTGACCCTGCTGGCACAGGCATGGGAGGAGGAGAGCTGGCTTTGCTCCTTGCTAGCTTCAGCATTGGGTGAGGTAGACAGAGTAGTGCCAGAGAGCTCATCCTGGTGGTGTGGGTGACTAACCAGCTGAACTAGCATCCAGATCCAGATCCATGAATTTGAGTTAGCCCACCCCAACATCTACCCCATCTATTAACTGCTGAAGTACATGAAGGGTTGGTCCTGCAGATCCAAAACTGTAGGGTCTCCATGACACAGGGCAACAAGAGGATATCTGAGAGAAGTTCCAGTGAGGATACAGTATTGATGGTGTAGCAGAAGACAGAGGCCTCGAACCAGACCAATGACTCGTTGCAATGAACATTTGCAAGTAAAGAAGTGTGGACAAAGGGTGTGCTGTGGGACACACTGGGACACACTACAGCTTCCACATCAGATTTTTTTTTGTTTTGTTTTTTTGTTTTAGGGGAGGAGGTTGCAAGGGCAGAGGTAGGAATGAAGGGACTGGGATATGAGTAGGATTGGGATACATGATTTGAAATTCACAAAGAATCTATAAAAAGTTAAAATAAAACTGAGTTCTCAGTTGCTAGTATAAATTGAGTAGCAAGTTTACAAAGGTCACACATGTACAGCCATTACAGGGTAGATTAAATCAACTAAGGTTAGTGTCTTCACTAATTCCACAATCTAAAAATATGTCTGGTACATTGAGAGGCTGGGAAGATGGATCACTCAGTACAATGCTTGCCATGCAAATACAAGCTAGATTCCCAGCACCTAAACAAAAAGCCAAGCATGACAAGGTAGGGAAGACAGAGATAGATGGATTCTTAGTGCTCACTGGCCAGAGATGGCCATTTAGCTCACCCTGGCTAAATGGGTGAGCTCTGGATTCAGTGAGAGGCCAGGAAATAAAGCAATGAGTGACTGAAGAAGTCACCCATTGTCGAGGTTTGGCCTCCACATGCACACATAACTACATAAATACACACACACACACACACACACACACACACACACGCTCAAAGATTCTGAAAAAAAATTAAGGCAATGTAAAGTAACTAACTTATTTAACTGTCACAAAAGTTCATACTCACAGATAATGATCTGGATCAAATTTGGCCGACTCAGCAGCCAGGCGTTTCTGCCTCCGTTTAGTCACAGGAGTGAAATCTGGATCCTTAATATCAATAACCTCACTCAGTTCATCCTAAAAACACCAGAACAAGAATGAATTCTATCTCAAATTTTTAGTTTTTAAAAATCAAATATAGGGAAGGGAGGAGGAACATGAAGGCTGGAAGACCTGTCTGATCACTAAAGTATGAGACACTCCTAATAAACTCTGATCTAACAAACATTTAAGACAGGTGTGGTGGAACGCGCCTTGGCTCCCAGCACTTGGGTGGCAGAGGTAGGAGGATCTCTTTGAATTCAAGGCCATCTGGCCCACACAGCAAGTTCCAAGCCAGCCAGAGCTCCACAGTGAGACCTAGTAACAAAGTACAAAAACCCAACAATCAATCAAACAAACCAACCCCACAAATTTTTGAATCCACTATTCTGTACTGTTAGAAACTTCCAAATAAATCATTTCATTTAACCCATAAGACAAACTGACCAGCATCTATTAAGGATATTAACATTTAACATAAAGGATCATGGGTGCTTGCCACCAAGCCTGATCACCAGTATCTCTGGGACCTATACAGTAGGAGGAGAGAAACAATTACCAGAAGTTGTCATCATGGCTCTACACACATGTTGCATGCATACACATACACTTATTTAAAACTATCACACATAAAGCAGAATTGAATAAGCTCTCACAAACATGCTGGAACATTTAATTCTCCATCCATTTCCCTGTTCAGTGCTAGAGATCTGAAAGCTCCTAAAGACAGGAGGCTCTGAGCATATCTCTGCAGATGCAGAGAGACTGCGTTCAGCAGGCATCTCTGCGGATACAGAGAGACTGAGTTCATCAGGCATCTCTGCAGATGCAGAGACTGAGTTCATCAGGCATCTCTGCAGATGCAGAGACACTTGCCTTTCTTCCTCCTGGCTGGCTCAGCTGGTCTCAGAATCATAACAGACCATGCAAATGAAATCCTGTACAGTCTACTATTGTAAATGTGCTTGTCATGCAGGCCAGATGACCCGAGTTCAATTCCTGGAAGCCACATAGAGATAGACGAAAAAGACCAACTCCATGAAACTGTCCTCTGACTTCCATTTGTACATTTAAAAATTTCCATTACTTTTTACTTATC
>LR753550.1:7541-45775 GCA_902729485.2 Mus minutoides
CTCCATCATCATCATGACGAGTGATTTTATATCCATGTCTTGTTTTTCTGGTGTGCTGTTGTATCTAGGACTTGAAGTGGTGGGTGAGTTTGGATCTGGTGATGCCAAGTACCCTTGGATTCTGTTGCTTCTGTTCTTACGCTTACCTCCTGCCATCCCTGCCCAAGGAGACCTGGTGTTGGTGCAGACCAGAAGGGAGAGTCTGTCTTGTCCTGTGCCTTTCTCAATCTCCTGCCTGTGTCTCAGGTTGCTTGCGATTGGGCCGGAACAGATGCTGAGTTCAGCTGCTCACCAGTGGTCCTTAGATTATTAGGAGAGTCCTGCTGGAAACCTGGGTGAGTGTGAGGCACCCAGGCCTTGCGCCCTGTGCTGGCGCGGAGCGGTGTGGACCAGGAGGGAAGGGGTCCGCTCTCCGCCTGTCTATCTCCCGGCTGTAGACTCAAGTCCCACGAGTTTGGGGTGGATCAGATGTGTGTTCCTCTTACCAGTGGTCCGGAGATCGCTGGGAGAGCTGGAAACCTGGGTGGGTGCGCAGCACCCAGGCCTTGCGCCCTGTGCTGGAGCGGAGCTGTGTGGACCGGAAGGGAAGGGGTCCTCTCTCTGCCCTCCGCCTGTCTATCTCCCGGCTGCAGACTCATGTCCCACGAGATGGACTGGAACAGATGTTTGTTCCTCTTATCAGTGGTCCGGAGATCGCTGGGAGAGCTGGAAACCTGGGTGGGTGCGCAGTACCCAGGCCTTGCGCCCTGCGCTGGAGCAGAGCTGTGTGGACCGGACATGTTATTCCCTTTTAATCATACCAAATAACTTATAAGCCAATATTCTATGACCAAGACATGCAGAGCATATTTATACCTTTAAGACCAGTCAGAAACCAAATGAAGTGGCTACATGAATCTTATAAATTTAGACCAATCAAAGAATTTTACTTTTTCTATCCATAATTTTAAGATAAAAAGCATTTTGTCACTTGCTTAACCCAATAATCACAATTGCAGCGAATTTTCTTTCCAACAACTATCAGCTTTTTTCCTTAGAACTAAGAAATTGCAGACTCTTTTTTTTTTTTTTTTGAAAGCAGTTTTTCAGCAGGACCTACCCTGCTGTGAGTCACTCCTGGCTAAGGTGTGGGGAAACTTAAATCAGCCTCTGCTGTATAAACTGACTGAATCAAGAGATGGATAGCTAGCAGATAAAGTTTTAACCATTTCTTTTTTTTTTTTTAACATGAAACATAGAACAACATTCATACAATGAAATAAAAACAGAAATGAGTTGACACGTGGACATATTGTTGCACCAAATACAGAGAAGGTAGAGAGTAGGTTATTTCATACAACTTTCTTGTTTATTAGCTTACATCATGGCAGGTTACAAACACAATGCATTTCTGCTGTTTGTTACCCTCACCTGTCCCAGCCCCTTCCTTCTCTTGAACCTCCCGTACTGACAGTCCCTCTGCCAAGTCAATGTCACACAATTCGTTTTTAACAACCTCCTCATTTACTTCATATCTTCCTCATAGTTCATATAGCTTCCAAACTCAGGGGATAACTTAAAATTTTCAAATAAATTTTATTTTATATTTATCTCACATTCTTATATAATTTTAAAAGAAAAAAATGAGGCAAATAGAAAGTCTTGCTTCAAATCTTTCTTTTTTACTTATGCCTTTTCTTTCTGCAGGAAGGAATTTATTTAGCTTTCAATTTCTTTCTTTCTTTCTTGAGACCAAATTTATATTTTCTTTCCTTAGGAAATACAAACATTTTTCATACTGTTCAGCACCTGTGTTTTTCCTTTTAAAACGTTAGTAGTATTTCCTAGAAGTTACCAATGTGGTCTATAAAATCCTAATTATAATATTTTATATTGGTCATGGACTTAAGGTACTTACAGGTAGAACATACTTGGACAAGAAATCTGTCTTTAGGATTCTCTAATGGAAACTTTTTTTTTTTTACCCAGAGCTTTTGGTATAAAACCTTCAGCTTTCTTGCTATCCTCCTGTAAGATGATTGCACTTATTCTTCCCTCACAAGTGGAATCAACCTTAAAAACATTCTGTAGGTCTCAGGTGTGTCACTGTGACTGCTACTATGTGGTCCCAAACCATGCATTCTGTCCCTATAAGTAGACCTTCATATATCACTGACAGGACCCTTAAGTCTGCTTCTTTATATTTCCTTATGTTCTTGGAACTGTAACTTACATTCTTATAACTCTGTACTTTTAACTCCCCCTCCCTCCCTCCCTCTCCCTCTGTGTGTGTGTATTCTGTACTTTGTTGGGAATTTATGTCTATTGATGCCAAAAGTAGATTTGTGTTTATTCCTGACATACACATGGCACCCTCTCTCTAAGTATTTTGCTGATAAGAGAGGTGAGTACCCACATGTATACACACACACACACACACACACACACACACACACACACACTCACAAACTTGTGGATGTAAAACAATTTTATTAGATGTGATTTAGGATTAAATTGAAAATTTCTTATTGTATCTATCCTTGTTTCTTTCATCTGAATTGGTAACTCATCTTCTATAATCATTATTTTAAGAAGTTTTCCATCACATTCTAAAGTTCTATACCTCATCCCCCTCTTCCCTTTTTGTAAACAAAAGGGAAAAAAAGTCAAAGAGAAAAGGTTCAAGGATGTCAGATCACCTGATTTCAGCATTTGTTTCAGAAAGGCAATAAATAACCAAGTCACAAGGCTTTTAGACAACAGTATAGAGAACAGAAATAATTTTTAGTTAAATAGGTAAAGCTAATGTGTTATAATTAGGTCATATAGTGGACTTGGTTGCAGACTGTGTTCTGAATAGTTCCGTGACTCCTTGAGGAACAGGTACCCCATTGTGAAGCTTCCTGCATGGGGCGATGCTTCTCTCACTCATTCTCTGATTGGTCTCTATGAATGGCTTTCTTTCAGTCTGTATTTTAGCCTCCATCATAAGCATGCTTCATAGAGAAACTTTGTATTTAATGTATTTTGACTGTATATTTTTCTCTGTTTTCTAAACTGAAACATAACCAAGGCAATATTACCTACAATAAGAGTTAACTAGTTACCTACAATAAGAGTTAACTAGCTTAGAAGTATACAAATCAAAGTCAAGGTTTCATAAGTCTTAGAAAGATTTGTAGTATTGAGAAGATGTTCCTTATTGTAATGAGAAAATACCAGTTTTTGGAAGTTCGAGATGAGGTAAGAATATTGCAAATGTATAAGAAAATGTATTCTATTAATTTTGAGTGTTAGTGATAAAAGTAGATATTTGATTTACTAAACAAAAAACACAGTATATTTAGCCTGTGGACAATCAATGGCAGAAGCCTTGTTCAATCTGTTCTTAGACTACTTTAAGTTGTTCCTAGGAAAGTTACTTTTGGGGATTAGAAAAGATGATATCTTCCAGAAAGTTTAGCTATTTTTTTGAAGGCCAGGGGAAAGGCTACAGATGAAGGAAGTGTTTCACTAGTGTGCACAAAAGTGCAGAATTTGATTCTCAGGACCACACAGAACTGGGTGTAGTCTCACAGGCCTGTAATTTCAGGACTTGGGAGGTAGTTGCAGAAAGCTTGGAAGTCTAAAGTTATATTGACCTACAAGAGACCCTGTCTTTTTGTTTTTTTAAATTTTATTAGAGAGTTTCTTCATTGACATCTCAAGTGTTATCCAAAAGTCCCCTATACCCTCCCCCTGCCCACGAGGGGATGGGAGGGAGAGGGTGATGAACCGGGACCGTAAGGGGACATGACCCCGTATATTTGTAACGATCTGGTTCCCGGAAAGAAGGGGTTATTACCGGTTGATCCGGTAGAAGATTATGTATACGTCGATCTCTGTACTCGAGACCCCCAAGACTAATCAAGTATAACAACAAGGTAGATATCCCAACGTGACCTCTACAGCTCTTGGGTACTCTCTCTAGCTTCTACATTGGGGACCCTGTGTTCTGCCCTATAGATGATTTTGAGCATCCAGTTCTGTGTTTGTCAGGGACTGTCAAAGCCTCCCAGGAGACAGCTATGTCAGGGTCCTTTCAGCAATGTCCTGCTGGTGAAGAGACCCTGTCTTAATTAAAATAACATTTAATTAAAAAATTAAAAAGGAAAGAAAAAGGCTGGGGTAAAAATGGCAACATGCTACCCAGTGCTATGAGTTTTTAAATTAATTATTTTATTTCTTTACATCCCAAATGTTGTCCCACCTCTCAGACCCCCCTTACAGAGTTCTTACTTATTCCCCACCACTTTTCCTCTGAAAGGGTGCTCTCTCATATCCCCCTATCCTGGAATATCAAGTCTGAACAGGATTAGGCACATCTCCCACTGAGAACAGACAAGGCAGTCGTCTGCTACATACATGCTGGGGAGCCCTTGGACCAGCTGGTGTATATGCTTTTTAGTTGGTGGCCTAGTCTGTGGGAACTCCCAGGGATCCAGGTTAGTTGACACTGTTGGTATTCCTATGGGGTTGCCATCCCCTTCAATTCCTTCAATCCTTCCTCTAACTCTTCCACAGGGATCCTCAACCTCTCTCACCAATACTTGGCTGTGGGTATCTGCATCTGTATCAGTCAGCTGTTGGGTAGAGCTTCTCAGAGGACAGCCATGCTAGGCTCTTGCCTCCTAATACAACATAGCATCAGTAATAGTGTCAGGGATTGGCACCCTCCAATGGGATGGATGCCAAATTGGGCTGGTTCAGTGGGCCATTCCTTCAATCTCTGCTCTGTTTTTGTCCATGCATTTCTTTTAGACAGGAACAATTTTGTGTCTTAAGTTTTGTAGTTGGATTGCTATGACTGATAAGAATGTGAATGAAGTGTTCTCAAACTGACCTTTGATTCAGTCTCTGTAACCCAACACTGTTCATACTCACATGTATTTAAAATATACATGTGGGATGTGAAAAAACAATCGAGGGTCTTAGTGGACTTTTCCTGACATTTGGGCTATGACATTTGTCATAAGTTTTGGTTGCTGTTTATTTAGTCTGTCATTTCTGCTTTTCAAGGTTAGACCAATTGGTTTTTATGCACAGTAAATATGTTCTGCACAAAAAACACACATTGAAGTACAAATGTACAAGTGGAATCCATGAAACATACAAGTTAACAGTGCTCTGTGAGGAAACCCTCCTGGAGCCTGTAGTTGTCACTCTTCTATAGCAAAGGACAATTAAGACAGAAAGCTTAATTCTCCATCCAATTGAATTTGCCAAAGAAGAATCTTTTATTCACTTGTTGAAAACATGTGCATTAATTAGGTTTTCCTTAGGGAGAATATACAATGACTAAAAGCAATGTAGGCAGAGAAGGGTTTATTTGGCTTACATATCAAGAATCCTAGTCCCTTGAGGGAAGGGAAGCCAAGGCAGAACTTCCAGCTGGGTAGGAAGCTGGAGGCAAGAGTTGATGCAGAAGCCACAGAGGAGTGGTGCTTACTGACTTGCTCCTATGGCTTGCCTAGTATGCTTTCTTCTAGTACTCAGGATCATGAACCCAGGGTGCAACCACCTACCAAGGGACTGTCTCCTCCCCCATCAATCACTAATTAAGAAAAATGCCCAACAGTATTGCTTACAGCATTGTCTCAATTGAGATTCTCTCCTGTGAGATGACTATAGTTTGTGTCAAGATGACATAAAATTAACCAGCACAAGACTTTTCTCAGAGTCTAGAAACTTACCAGGTAAGGGACAACTGATAACTGAGTGAAGAGTAGTTTTTTGTGTTTTGTTTTTCCCAATGAAAACTCAGGAGCCATATTCTGGGGTGGAAGCCTGATAACTCAGAGAGGTAGAGAAAGCACCCAGTTGATCTTACTACTCAGCTAATGTCCCAGAAGGAAAAAGATTCTTCTCCTCCATGCTGTCTTAAATTCCCTTCAACTCTAGCACCTTCCTTTCTGTTTACTTATGTTCACTTCCGGTGAGCTAGTTGCTTGTTCTACCTCTTGACCTAGGGTTGACTTTATTTAGCTCTTGGGTTCATGGTGTGTGCTAGGGCTGAGCTACACCACAACAAGGTTTTTCCAGTTCACAGCCATGGGGTTCACAATGTGATTAAGTATCCTGCAACAGAGGAGAACACAGCTTTACATTTGGTTTCAGGCATCAAGAGTTTTAAATGCAGCTCTAGGGATGAGGGAGTGGGAACACATGGCCATTATACAACAAATTAAGCAAACAGTAAGCTCCCCACTGCTACCAGTGGCACTTCCCACTTCCTCATCCTTTATGTTGGGCATTGAGTTCCTTTATTTTGGAGAATGACAAGATAAAGCCACAGTTAACTAAGGGACTGGAAAGATGGCTCAGTGGTTATAAGTACTTGTTCTTACAGAGGACAAGGCTTCAGTTCCTAGCACTCATGTTGTGGCTCAAAGTTGTACTTCTAGGGCATCTGATGCCTTATTCTGATTTCCCGAGGTACTACTAGGCATGTACACGGTGCTGAAAAGACATGTAGACAAAACACTCACACATAAAACAAAATAAATGAATCTAGTAAGATAAAATATGGGGCCTTAAATAAGGCCTCTGTGAAATATATTACAAAAGTCTAGAAAATTATTGCATTCATAGAAGCTCATATTTGGACAGTGTTTCAAAAAGGTTAGTTTCCTTCTCACCACATTTCTCCATAAGCAGGCCTGTTTCAGTTGAAAGCTAGCTTTCTAGAGTATAATCCACACTTTCTGCCTGTCAAGGGCTTGACTTACAAGTAGGTCCATTGTGCTTACATGTTATCATGTCAGCTCTGGGGATCCAAACTCTGGTTTTCACACTTGCATGACAAGTATGTATCCATTAGGCATTTCCTCTGTTCTCCACAAATTAGTTTTCTTAATGGTTTTAAGTTAAAATATAAAGTCAGAAAATTTATTAGAGAACATTTTAAAAATGAGCCACAACTAGTGGTGTTAGTTAGTGGACATCTAATTGTAAGAAGAAGTGAGTTATTTATGTTTAGCAATTAGATGCCCATTTGTATTTGTATGTGTAAGCAGTATTGTACTACAAAATTGGTATAGTGAACATATTTGTATATCAAAGATTAAACCTTTGAGACCATATTTTCTTCAAAATATAATAAAAAATTAAGTATCATTATGTCTGGGCTGGAGAGATGGCTCAGCAGTTTAGAGCATCTGCTGCTTTTTCAGAGGATCAGGATCCACTTCTGCCACTACAGGACATTTTACACCTGTCTGTAATTCCAGTTCCCGGAGATTCAGTGCCTTATTCTGGCCTGCATAGGCACTAGGTACACATGACATGCAGAGAAGACATGCACAGGATGTGGAATATTGTCGCTATGCTTTCTAAACTCTGACTTGGGATTCTTTTTTTTTTTTTTACTACTTTTATTAGATATTTTCTTCATTTACATTTCAAGTGTTATCCAGCTAGTTCCCTATATCCTCCCCCCTCCCAGCCCTGCTCCCCTACCCACCCACTCCCACCCCTTGGCCCCTGCGTTCCCCTGTATTGGGGCATATAAAGTCTGCATAACTAAGGGGCCTCTCTTCCCACTGATGGCCAACTAGGCCATCCTCTTCTATATATGCAGCTAGAGACGTGAGCCCAGGGGGTACTAGTTAGTTCATGGTTATTCTTCCACCTATAGGGTTGAAGACCCCTTCAGCTCCTTGGGTACTTTCTCTAGCTCCTTCTTCCTTGGGAACCCTGTGTTCCATCTAGTAGCTGNGAATCTCAGGGTTGTTTTGATCTGCATTTCCCTGATGATTAAGGATGTTGAGCATTTTTTCAAGTGCTTCTCAGCCATTCGGTATTCCTCGGTTGAGAATTCTTTGTTTAACTCTGTGCCCCACTTTTTAATGGGGATATTTGATTTTCTGGTGTCCACCTTCTTGAGTTCTTTATATATATTGGATATCAGTCCCCTTAACTAACCTCTATCACATGCTCAAGGCCAAATGTTGATCTTTTCTCTCCTGATAAAAACCTGTAAATATTTTAACTGAGTTATAAAAAATGTGGAAAGTTATAACTTGCAGTGATATTTCCCATTTGTATTTTCTCTACGTGTTTGACTTTATTTTCTTTTTAAAAGAATCATAGTTTAATGGCAGATTTGGGCAGATTTGAGTGTATATTCTATTTCCTTTTTCTAAGTGACAAAGGCAAAATGAACCAAACCCAACAAAACCAAACAGAGAAAAAGCTAAGATACAAAAGGGCAGAGAATCAAGAAGAGGAGTCATATACATGCAAACCTGGGAGGAGGGAATATTAAAACCATGCAGATGGGATTTGACCATTTGCAACATGAATTGGGTTTGAGAGGGTGAGAGGAAGCCAGTTCAGCCTCTACTGGCAAATGTTTAGGTGAACAAGAATCTACTTTTTCTCTAAATTTTTATTGTTTAGAAAGAATTATTGTTTTTTAGTTTTCACTATTTTACTTTCTGTCATTTGGCTTCTTATAGATATGACATAAGAGGATCCACGTGCAATGCTTTCAGTGTGATTTCTAACCCAGGGTTAGTATGTTAGAGAATTCTTCCTCAGTATGGCAGTACTGAAGACATGGAAGCTTTAAGAAGTATGGTCTACAGGAATTGGGGAGGCCAAGCTAGATATACTTCATTTTCAATATTTGCTTTTTTGTTGTATTAATTTTTTTGGTTGCTGAGCAGTATTTTTACATATCCCAATAGTAATGTCTTAGCAGATATATGATTAAAAAAATTAAAAAACATTTTATTCTGTCAACTGCCTCCTCTTCACCTTGTTAGTAATATATTTTAGAACAAAAATACTTTATTTTTTAAATCAAACATAACTATTTTTATTTTTATTGCTATTTTTTTGTACATATCAAAGACTTGATTGCCACCTCTGAAGTCACAAAGGTCTAACTCTGTGTTTAATTCTACTAGTTGCATAATTACAGCTCTTGTATTCAGGCCATGAATCCATTTTGCATTGATTGTAATATAAGGTGGTGGATGTATATCTCTCCTTATTTTATGTGTGGTTACCCATTTCTGTCTGTATCATTTGTCAATTTCTATGCTTATTGAATGTTCTGTACATGTTTGTAACACATTAGATGGCAGGACTGGAGATAGACAGAACAGTAGTTAAAAGTTCTTGTTATCCTTGTAGAGAACTTGGGTTCAATTCCCACTTATAACCACGTCTAACTCCAGTTCAAGGGGATCTCAAGCCCTCTTGTGTATACGCTCCATAGGCACAAGTCAGGCATGTGGTATGCAGAGATACATCCAGAAAAAAAAAAGCTCATATGTGTGAAATAAAATAAACAAATTTAAAAAGATAAAAGAAAATCAATTGGCCAGAAAATTCAGATCTGTTATTTCTATGCCCTGTCATATGCTGTTTTTGTTATTTTAAGTTTGTTGTAAGGTTTGAAACTAAGTAGTGTAAATACTCTAACTATTTATTTATTTTTTTGCTTTTTAGATATTGTTTGGTAGACTTGAATACTCTAAGATTCTATATGAATTCAAGGAACTGTTTTTTGTTTTAAGGAAGATTGATCTTCTTCTTAACATTAGAGATTCCAGTTTAGAAACACAGATGTGCTATAATTTAACTTGGATTGCTTTAATTTCTTTCCACAAGGTTTTATGGAGTGTCCAGGTCTTTCACATTCATGGTTTAGTTTATAGATATTTTGTTCTTTAAAGTACTTTTGAAAGTAGAACTGGTTTCTTAATTTTCTTTCCAGGTTCATTGCTACTGTATAGAAATACAACACATCTCTGTTAGTTGACCTCTTAATTTGCAGCTTATTTAAATTGATTCATTAATATTACTAATTGATTAATCAAATTAATTTTATTAATTGACCAATTGATTTAAATTTATTAATTTTAAATTGAATTAATTTTATTAGTTTATAAATTTTGAATTTGCCTCTCAAAAATATACATGGTTTTGGATATGTAGAATCATGTTATGTGTAAATAGAATTAGTTTTAATTCTCCATTCAGAGTATCATTGGTTTGAATGTTTGTTTGTTTGTTTGTTTGTTTGTTTTGTTTTTAAAATTTTGGGTTGGGGGGGCAATATAAAAGTGTTTTATTTTTTATTTTTTTATTAGATATTTTCTTCATTTATAATTCAAATGTTATCCCCCAAATCCCTAATACACTCCCCCTGCACTGCTCCCCCACACACTCACTGTGCCTCCTGGCCCTGGCATTCCTCTGTACTGGGGCATATAATCTTTGCAAGACCAAGGGCCTCTCCTCCCCATGATGGCCAACTAGGCCATCTTCTGCTAAATATGCAGCTAGAGACACGAGTTCAGGGGGTACTGGTTAGTTCATATTGTTGTTCCTCCTATAGGGTTACAGACCCCTTCAGCTCCTTGGGTACTTTCTCTAGCTCCACCATTGGAGGCCTTGTGTTTCATCCAATAGATGATTGTGAGCATCCACTTCTGTATTAGCCTCACAAGAGACAGCTATATCAGAGTCCTTTCAGCAAAATCTAGCTGGAATATACAATAGTGTCTGCGTTTGGTGGCTGATTATGGGATGGATTCCCCATTGGGGCAGTCTCTGCATGGTCCATCCTTCCGTAGCAGCTACAAACTTGGTCTCTGTAGCTCCTTCCATGGGTATTTTCTTCCCCATTCTAAGAACGATCAAAGTATCCACACTTTGGTCTTCCTTCTTCTTGAGTTTCATGTGTTTTGCAAATTGTATCTTGGGTATTCTAAGTTTCTAGGCTAATATCCACTTATCAGTGAGTGCATATCATGTGATTTCTTTTGTGATTGGGTTACCTCACTCAGGATGATATCTTCCAGATCCATCTATTTGCCCAAGAATTTCATAAATTCATTGTTTTTAATAGCTGTGTACCATATTTTCTGTATCCATTCCTCTGTTGAGGGACCTCTGGATTCTTTCCAACTTCTGGCTATCATAAATAACATAGTGGAGCATGAGTTCTTATTACCAGTTGGAACATTTTCTGGATATAAGCCCAGGAGAGGTATTGATGGATTATCCTGTAGTACTTTGTCCAATTTTCTGAGGAATATCCAGAATGATTTCCACAGTGGCTGTACAAGCTTGCCATCCCACCAGCAATGGAGGAGTGTTCCTCTTTCTCCATATCCTCACCAGCATCTGCTATCACCTGAATTTTTGATTTTAGCCATTCTGACTGGTGTGAGGTGGAATCTCAGGGTTATTTTGACTTGCATTTCCCTAATGAGTAAGGATGTTGAACATTTTTCCAGGTGCCTCTCAGCCATTCGGTATTCCTCAGTTGAGAATTCTTTGTTTAGCTCTGTGTTCCATTTTTTAATGGGGTAATTTGGTTTTCTGTAGTACATCTACTTGGAGTTCTTTGTATATATTAGATATTAGTCCCCTATGAGATTTAGGATTGGTTAAAATCCTTTCTCAATCTGTTGGTGGCCTTTCTGTCTTCTTAACAGTGTCTTTTGACTTACAGAAGCTTTGCACTTGTATGAGGTCCCATTTGTTGATTCTTGATCTTAAAGCACAAGCAATTGCTGTTCTGTTAAGGAATTTTTCCCCTGTGCCTATATCTTTGAGGCTTTTCTCCACTTTCTCCTCTATAAGTTCTAGTGTCTGTGGTTTTATGTGGAGTTCCTTAATCTACTTAGACTTTAGCTTTGGACAAAAAGATAAGAATGTTTAAATTCACATTCTTCTATAGGATAACCACCAGTTAAGCCAGCACCATTTGCTGCAAATGCTGTCCACCACCCCACCCCCCACCCCCTGCCACTGGATGGTTTTAGCTCCTTTGTCAAAGATCAAGTGAACATAGGTGTGTGGATTCATTTCTGGGTCTTTCATTCTATTACATTGATCTACCTGTCTGTCCCTATACTAGTAAGATGCAGTTTCTACCACAATTGTTCTGTAGTACAGCTTGTGGTCACAAATGGTGATTCCACCAGAGGCTCTTTTATCATTGAGAATAGCTCTTGCTATCCTAGGTTTTTTGTTATTCCAGATGAATTTGCAAATTGCCTTTTCTAACTCTGTGAAGAATTGATTTGGAATTTTGATGGGGATTGCATTGAATCTATAGATTGCTTTCAGCAAGATAACCATTTTTACTATATTACTCCTGCCAATCCATGAGCATGGGAGATCTTTCCATCTTCTGAAATCTTTGATTTCTTTCTCCAGAGACTTGAAGTTCTTATCATTGAGATCTTTCAGTTCCTTAGTTAGAGTCACACCAAGGTATTTTATATTATGTGTGACTATTGTGAAGGTTGTTGTTTTCTTAATTTCTTTCTCAGCCTTTTTATCCTTTGTGTAGAAAAAGGCCACTGTTTTGTTTGAGTTAATTTTATATCCAGCTAGTGCACTGAAGCTGTTTATCAGGTTTAGGAGTTCCCTGGTGGAATTGGTAGGGTCACTTATGTATACTATCATATCATCTGTAGATAGTGATATTTTGATCTTTTCCTTTCCAATTTGTATCCCCTTGATCTCCTTTTGTTGTCTAATTGCTCTGGCTAGGTCTTCAAGTACTATATTGAATAGGTATGAAGAAAGTGGGCAGCCTTGTCTAGTACCTGATTTTAGTGGGATTGCTTCAGGTTTCTCTCCATTTAGTTTGATGTTGGCTACTGGTTTTCTGTATATTGCTTTTATTATGTTTAGGTATGGGCCTTAAATTCCTGATCCTTCCAAGACTTTTATCATGAATGTTTGTTGTATTTTGTTAAATGCTTTCTCAGCATCTAATGAGATGATCATGTGGTTTTTGTCATTGGGTTTGTTTATATAGTGGATTATGTTGATGGATTTCTGTATATTAAACCATCCCTGCATCCCTGGGATGGAGCCTACTTGATCATGATGGATGATAGTTTTGATGTGTTCTTGGATTCTGTCCCCTCTACTCTCCCCTCACTCTTCTCCCCTACCCACCCACTCCCACTTCTTGGCCCTGGCATTTTGTGTACTGGGGCATGTAAAGTTTTCAAGTCCAAGGGGCCTCTCTTTTCAATGATGTTGACTAGGCCATCTTCTGCTACATATGCGGTTATGAATTGGGTAGAGCACCTTCTGTTTCTATTTTGTGGAATAGTTTGAGGAGATTGGAATTAGGTCTTCTCTGAAGTCTGATAGACCTCTGCACTAAACCCATCTGGTCTAGGCTATTTTTTTTTTTTTTTTTTTTTTTTTTTTTTTTTTTTTTTTTTTTTTTTTTTTTTTTTTTTTTTTTGGTTTGGAGACTATTAATGACTGCTTCTATTTCTTTAGGGGATATGGGACTGTTTAGATCATTAATATCATCCTAATTCAACTTTGATACCTGGTATCTATGTAGAAAATAGTCCATTTCATCCAGTTTTATTGTTTTCCAGTTTTATTGAGTATAGCCTTTTGTGGTAGGATTTGATGATGTTTTGGATTTCCTCATGTTCTGTTGTTATGTCTCCCTTTTCATTTCTGATTATGTTAATTAGGATTCTGCCCCTGTGCCATCTCTTTAGTCTGGCTCAGTGCTTATCTATCTTGTTGACTTTCTCAAAGAACCACCTCCTGGTTTGGTTGATTCTTTGAATAGTTCTATTTGTTTTTTCCACTTGGTTGATTTCAGCTCTGAGTTTGATTATTTCCTGCTATCTACTCCTCTTGGGTGAATTTGCTTCCTTTTCTTCTAGAGCGTTTAGGTGTGCTGTCAAGCTGCTAGTGTATGCTCTCTCTAGTTTCTCTTTGGAGGTACTCAGAGCTATGAGTTTTCCTCTTAGGAATGCTTTCATTTTTTTCCCATAAGATTTTGTATGTGGTCTCTTCATTTTCATTAAACGCTAAAAAGTCTTTAATATCTTTCTTTATTTCTCCCTTGACCAAGGTCTCATTGAGCAGAGTGTTGTTCAGCTTCCACGTGAATGTAGGCTTTATATTATTTATGTTGTTATTGAAGATCAGCCTTTGTATGTGGTGATCTGATAGGATGCATGGGATAATTTCAATATTTTTCTATCTGTTGAAGCCTGTTTTGTGACCAAATTATATGATCAATTTTGGAGGAGATACCATGAGATGCTGAGAAGAAAGTATATCCTTTTGTTTTAGGATAAAATGTTCTGTAGATATCTGTTAAGTTCATTTGTTTCATAACTTCTGTTAGTTTCAAGATGTCTCTGTTTATTTTCTGTTTGTAGGATCTGTCCATTGATAAGAGTGGGTTATTGAAGTCTCTGACTATTATTATATTAGGTGTAATGTGTGCTTTGAATTTTAGCAAAGTTTCTTTAATGAATGTGGATGCCCTTGCATTTGGAGCTGAAAATCTTCATTCTTGTCTATTACCTATTACCTGAAGGTTTGGTCTTCTCATTGTGTCCTGGATGCTTTGAGTTAGGATCTTTTTGGATTTTGCATTTTCTTTGATTGTTGTGTCCATGTTTCCTATGGAATCTTCTGCACCTGAGATTCTCTCTTCCATCCCTTGTATTCTGTTGCTGATGCTCACATCTATGGTTTCTGATTTCTTTCCTAGGGTTTCTATCTCCAGAGTTTTCTGCTTTTGCATTTTCTTTATTGTTTCTACTTTCATTTTTAGATCTTGGATGGTTTTGTTCAATTCTATTACCTGTTTTGTTGTGTTTTCCTGTAATTCTTTACGGACTTATACCTGTTTAGCAGTGTTCTCCTGTATTTCTTTAAGTGAGTTATTAATGCCCTTCTTAAAATCCTCTACCAGCATCATGAGATATGATTTTAAATCTGAGTCTTGATTTTCAGGTATATTGGAGTATCCAGGACTGGTTGTGGTGGACATACTGGGTTCTGGTGATGCCCTGTGGTCTTGGTTTTTTTTAATAAGATTATTAAGTTTGCCTTTCACCATCTGGTAATCTCTAGAGTTAGATATTCTGTCTCTAGCTGGAGCTTGTTCCTCCTGTGATTCTGTTATCCTCTATCATCACTCCTGGGAGCCCAACTCTCTCCTGAGTCCCAGTGGTCAGAACACTCTCTGCAGGCAAGCTGTTCTCTTGTAAGGAAGGTGCCCAAGGGTCTGGGTCTCAGCTTTGCCCCTGGCTAAGGATGATGGCCTGAAGGACCCTGTCCAAGAATTTCTGTTGCTTCTGCTGCCCACCTGCTCTCTTGCGTAGACTGGTCTCAGTGATCCCAATATCCTAGGTGTGCTAGGACCTGCCTAGTTCACTCCCAAGATTGCATGAGGCTGGCCAGACCTGAATGAATCCCAGCCTCTGGTCGGTTGGGGTTCCCTGTTCGTGCTGGCACAAGACCCTCTGAGATTCTTTGGAACTGATGTTGTGTTCCACTCACCAGTGATCCCAAGGTTCTGGGTGTCCTAGGGGTTCTGAGGCATGGAGAGTCTTCTGGGGACCTTGGGGCCCTCTGCCGGGTTTGCACTGAAGATGGTGGCTTGTACTTTATGTGAGGGTTAGATTCTTGTTCATTGGCTGTGATGATTTTGAAAAGTATTCATCTCACAATAAAAGTAACTTATAAAGTTCTCTTCTTCAAAATTGTAATTATAAATGTCAAGCAAAGCCTTCAGTCTCATTCTTTGCTGTTCTCTTAAAAGCCACCTCCCAAATTAATTGTCTACATTTCTTTTTGCTGTATAAATAGTTTTGAAATATGTAAGTTGTTCTGAAAGCCATAGTAGTATAACAATATGAAATAAACAATCTTACTAATAGAGATGCTGAGATAGGAGAAGCATGATTTCTTACTGTGATACATAGTAAGACCCTGTCATGTACAAACAAGCAAAAAGTGTATATAGATTGTACAATATCGAACCTATTTCTCCCATTACCAAATTAGAGAGACCATGGGATGACAGTTGACAAATTTCTAATTTCTCTTACTTTTGAAGTTCAATTGATTAGGATACGTTGGCAATATTAGTTTTCATATTAAGAGATATTAAGGAAAAATGATTGTTACTTCCTGTCAATTTTCTTGTTAGAGGTGGAATTATGTTTGTGTATTTATTGAAAGATTACTTTCTTGCTTCTTCTAGGGTGTAGTGAAAACTCCTTGTTTTGGTGTTTTCCATCTATTATCCTTTTTCTCTGTGATTCTGGGATCCTGCAATCCTGAGATCCTGGGTGTGTCAGAGCTCCTGGGATTTAAGCTTCCTTTTGGACCTTGAGATCCTAGTGTGACCAAGCTCCTGCGATCCTGCGATCCTGTGATCCTCTCATCCTGGGCGTGTTAGAGTGCCTGACAGTGGAGCTGTCTCTGGATGTTGTTGGGCTTGCTGAGGAGTTTGCACCCAAGGTCTGCTTAGGGTGCAGACCAGAAGGAACCGTGCCACTGGACTGGTGGAGTTCCTATGTTCCTGGGGCCCATTGGTCCTAGTTTCTCTGGATGTTGGGGACAGATGTTGTGTCCTCCTCACCTCCTCACCTCTGATTCAGGGTGTGTTGGAACTCCTGGGAGTGGAGCTACCTCTGGGTGTTGTGGGGCTGGCTGAGGAGTTTGTGCTCAAGGTCTGCTCAGGGTGCTGGCCCAGTGAGGCTAACTTCTTTAGTTCTTTGTATATATTGGGTGTTAACCCTCTTTTAGTTGTAGGGTTGGTAAAGATCTTTTCCCAATCTGTTGGTTGCTGTTTTGGGCTATTGACAGTGTCCTTTATCTTACAGAAGCTTTGCAATTTTATGAGGTCCCATTTGTCTATTGTTTATCTTAGAGCATAAGCCATTGGTTCAGGAAAAATATCCCTGTGCCCATGTGTTCAAGGCTCTTCCCCACTTTCTCTTCTATTAGTTTCAGTGCATCTTGTTTTATGTGGAGGTCCTTGATCCACTTGGACTTGAGGTTTGTACAAAGAGATAAGAATGTATCAATTTGCATTCTTCTACATGTTGACTCCAGTTGAACCAGTACCATTTGTTGAAAATGCTGTCCTTTTTTACTGAATGGTTTTAGTTCCTTTGTGAAAGATCAAGTGACCATAGGTGTGTGGGTTCTATTCCATTGATCTTCCTGCCTGTCTGTATACCAATAACACAGAGTCTTAATCACTGTTACTCTGTAATATAGCTTGAGATCAGGGATGGTGATTTCCCTAGATGTTCTTTTATTGTTGAGTATAGTTTTCACTATCCTGGGCTTTTTGTTATTCCAAATGAATTTGCAAACTGCTATTTCTATCTTTGTTTAGAATTGATTTGGAATTTTAATGGAGATTGCATTGAATCTGTAGGTTTGGCAATATGGTCATTTTTTTTCTATATTAATCTTGCCTATCAATGAGCATGGGAGATCTTTCCATCTTCTGAGGTCTCCTTTGATTTCTTCCTTCAGAGACTTGAAGTTCCTGTTATACAGATCTTTCACTTGTCTGGTTAGAGTCACACCAAGATATTTTATAATATTTGTTACTATTGTGAAGGGTGTCATTTCCCTAATTTCTGTGTCAGACCTTTTATCCTTTCAGTATAGGAAAGCTACTGATTTGTTTGAGTTTATTTTATATATAGCCACTTTTTGTCTATTGTTGATCTTAGAACATAAACGCTACGTTTTTCAGGTGTAGTAGTTCTCTGGTGGAATTTCTGTGGCTACTTATGTATATTATCATATCATCTGACAATAGCGATATTTTGAATTCTTCCTTTCTAATTTGTATCCCTTTGACCTTTTTTTTTTTTTTTTGGTCTAATTTCTCTGGCTAGAACTTCACATTCTATATTGAATAGGTGGGGAGAGAGTGAGCAGCTTGCCTAGTCCCTGATTTTAGTGGGATTGCGTCAAGTTTCTTTGCATTTAGTTTGATGTTGACTACTGGTTTGCTGTATATTTCTTTTACTATGTTTAGGTATGTGCCTTCAATTCCTGGTCTTTCCAAGACTTTTAACATGAAGCAAAGTTGAATTTTGTCAAATGTATTCTCAGAATCTAATGAAAAGTCATGTGTTTTCTTTTGGTGTGTTCTTGTGAGAATTTCATTGAGTCCTTTTGCAACGATATTCATAAGGAATATTGGTCTGAAATTCTCCTTCTTTGTTGGGTCTTTGTGTGGTTTAGGTATAAATAAGCATAATTGTGGCTTCACAGGAGAAAAGTTTTATGAGTATTGGGATTAGGTCTTTTTTGAAGGTCTGATAGAATTCCGAATGAAACTCCTCTGGTCTGGGGCTTTTTTATGGTTGGGAGACTTTAAATGACTGCTTCTATTTTGGGGGGAGGGGTTATGGGACTATTTAGATGGGTTATCTGATCCTCATTTGATTTTGGTATTTGATATCTGTTTAGAAAATTGTCCATTTCATTCATATTTTTCAGTTTCTTTGAGTATAGGCTTTTGTAGTAGGACCTGATGATTTTTTTGAATTTCCTCAGTTTCTATTGTTATGTCACCCTTTTCATTTCTGATTTTATTAACTTGGATACCATCTCTGTGCCCTCTGGTTAGTCTAGCTAAGGGTTTATCTATCTTGTTGATTTACTTAAATAACTAGTTCCTGGTTTTGTTGATTCTTTGTGTTCTCTTTTTTTCTACTTGGTTGATTTCAGCCCCGAGTTTGATGATTTCTTGCCTTCTACTTCACTTGGGTGAATTTGTTTCTTTTTGTTTTAGAGTTTTCAGGTGTGCTGTCAAGCTGCTAGTGTATGCTCCCTCCAGTTTCCTTTTGGAGGCACCCAGAGCTGTGAGTTTTCCTCTTATCACTGCTTTCATTGTGTCCCATAAATTTTGGTATAGTGTGTCTTAATTTTCGTTAAATTCTAAAAAGTCTTTAATTTCTTTCTTTATTTCTTCCTTGACCAAGTTATCATTGAGAAGAGACTTGTTCAGAAGCTTCCATGTGTATGAGGGCTTCTGTTGTTTCTGTTGTTAATGAAGACCAGCCTTAGTCCATGGTGTCTTATAGGATGCATGGAATTATTTCAGTCTTCTTGTATCTGTTGAGGCCTGTTTTTTGACTGATTATATGGTCTATTTTGGAGAAGGTACCATGCCAAATGTATCTGTTAATTTCATTTGGTCCATGACTTCTGTTAGTTTCACTGTTTCTCTGTTTAGTTTGTTTTTCCATGATCTATTTATTGCTGAGGGTGTGTTGTTGAAGTCTCCGGCTTTTATTGTGTGAGGTACAATGTGTGCTTTGAGCTTTAGTAGATTCTTTTATGAATGTGGGTGCACTTGCATTTGGAGCATAGATGTTCAGAATTGAGAGTTCATCTTGGTAGATTTTTTTTCTTTGATGAATGTGAACTGTCTTTCCTTATCCTTTTTGATAAGTTTAGGTTGAAAGTCAATTTTATTGGATATTAGAATGGCTACTCTATCTTGTTTCTTTGGACCATTTGCTTGGAAAATTGTTTTCCAGCCCTTTACTCTGAGGTAGTGTCTGTCTTTGTCACTGAGGTAGGTTTCCTGTATGCAGCAAAATGCTGGGTCCTGTTTTCTTCTCCAATCTGTTAGTCTCTGTTTTTTAAATTGGGGACACATGTTTCTTATAGAACTGAAGACCACTAGCCCAGGAACAACTCCACCCACAATAAGCTAGGCTTTTCTCTTTCATGAATCACCAAAAAAACTGCCCTACAGATTTGCATAAATCCTCTAGAGTGCTTTTCCCTATTGAGGCTCCGTCTTCTCTGCTGACTCTAGCTTCTGTTAAGTTGACCTAAAACTTAACCAGGACAGGGGTATATTTGAATAGTAGAGCATTTATACATGCAACTACCTGTTATCACTGTGTGGTCGCAAATTTCACCCTAGTGCATTATTTGGACACTTTGGTGTATTCTTTAAAATTAAACTGAATATAAGAAGAGGACTTACTGTCCACATAGTGTAAGGCCTCATGAGACTTTTCTCAGCCACATTAGTGTGCCAGCTTCTCTAGCATCCCCCAGCCTTGAGCAGGCTGGCTCAGACCTGTTCTGCCACTGTCAGCCAGCCCACCTAGGATGGAGTCTTCTGACCTAGATAGGTCTATTGTTCTGCCACCTTTGTGGTTTTCTCCAAGATTCCACTATCTGCTGAGAGGCTGAACCTGTCTTCCTGTGGTGATCCTAAAGAAGCAATAGTCTGGCACAGAGTGTCGAGAGCATGGAGACAAAGCCACGAGTGCCTGGTGTGGTGGGGGATAGGCCTTCCCCTTTATAAGCTCAGATCCTTAAATAAACTTTGGGCCTTGATCAGTATTTTGGTCTTGGTCTCATATTTCTCTTGCCATCTCTTTCCCATACAGACTCAGCCTCCCGTTCAGGAACCCGTTTCATGTACCTGCAGGCAGCTATAGGTGGCACTTTGAATGTGTGGCCTGAATAAGGAAGGACCAACTGAGGGAAACACTATCTTGGTGGAGTTTCACAGGAAATGTAAGAAGATGTATTCCTGCACAGTAAGCAACATACAGCATTAATATTCTACAAATGTCATCTTTTGAAGGCTGTTGATCACAAGGGTCCAAAAAGGATACAGGCTAGACGGAGTCAGCGTTGGCCCAGCGTTGATATCAGCTAGGGCTTGACAATGGAAAATGGGAGTGAAAAATTTTAAACAGGCATTTGTCCGCAGTCAAGAACTGCATCAGGCGAGAGGAGTAGGGCCCTAACAGGGACAGAGGGAAATTGGGAGATGTCCTGCTTTCTCTCTAGCCCATACAGGAGAAACCCTTAGTTCTGGTTACATCAAGTTCTCTACACTCTCTGTATTGACTGCGTTTGGTGCACCAATCTGTCTATGTGTCAATTCATATCTGTTTTTGATTTGTTGTCTGAATGACTGTTGTTCTAAGTTTCATGTTGAAAAGAAAAAAATGGTTAAAACTTTATCTGCTGGTTATCCATCTCTTGATTCAATCTCAGTTTACACAGCAGAAGCTGATTTAACTTGCCCCACACCTTAGCCAGGAGTCAAGCACAACAGGATAGGCCCTGCTGAAAAACTGTTTTTAAAAAGGAGTCCGCAGTTTCCTAGATCTAAGGCAAATAAGCTGATAGTTGTTTTTTTCCTAGAAGATTCTCTGCAATTGTGATTATTGGGTTTAGCAAATGACACAGTACTTTTTGTCTTGAAATTATAGCTAGAAAGAGTAAAATTCTTTGGTCTAAATTTGTAAGTTTCATGTTGCCATTTCATTTGGTTTCTGACTGGTCTTAAAAGTATAAATATGCTCTGCTTGTCTTGGTCATAGAGTATTGGCTTATAAGTTATTTGGTATGATTAAAAAGGTGGTGGCACATGCCTTTAGTCCCAGCACTTGGGAGGCAGAGGCAGGCAAATTAGGCCAGCCTGGTCTACAGAGTGAGTTCTAGGACAGCCAGGGCTATACAGAGAAACCCTGTCTCGAAAAAAACCAACCAACCAACCAACCAACCAAACAAACAAACAAACAAGTAAAAAAGAAAAAAAAAGGTGTAACATTGGTAATGTGAAAGTTAGCTTAAAGCTGATAACTAAGGGTTAGAGCCATTTTAAACAACAGCACATAGGATGAACCAGCCCCAGAAACTAGGCCTCTAAGGATATTTCTAAATTGGGATAATATTTTATGTGATTCTTATTCTAGAAACTAGACTTATACGAGATAAGATTTAAAACAATGTCTCTTTAAGGAAGCATTCAAATTTTCACTGTCAGCTGGGCAGTGGTGGTACATGCCTTTTTAATCCCAGCACTGGGGAGGCAGAGGCAGGTGGATTTCTGAGTTTGAGGCCATCATGGTCTACAGAGTGAGTTCCAGGACAGCCAGGGCTACACAGAGAAACCCTGTCTTGTAAAAACAAAACAAAACAAAACAAAACAAAAACAAAACAAAACAAAACAAAACAAATAAAGAGTTTTAACTCACCCATACATTGTAAATAGGATGGTTACAAGAGTAATCATCTTATGAGATTGCTGATGCAGCTCACTTTGGCCATCCAGCCATACAAAACAAAGGCAGACTTATCTAGATATATTCGTCTTTGTTCAGAAATTGGACCCTTATACAATCAGTTTGGCTATGGTTGCTGCCTTGCAGGGGACTACCGTACAAACAATTCTTTCACAGCACTGAGGTTATAAAAATGTTTTAAGTATAAGTCATCATTAAAAAAAAAGACTATTCAAAAAGTTAGTGGCATAGGCAGATAGTCAAAAATTTCCCCTGGAATCTGTTCTCACTGCAGTAGGATAATCTTTGGGCCTGGACTCAGGCAGTATGCTCAGATTAAGAAATATCTACATTTGAGTTAATGCAAAGCTCAGAGGAGCCTCCAGTGAGGCTTGTGTGGTGTTTCTTTTGTTTTGCAAACCCTGCCTAGGGAAGTTCTTAGGACCTTGCCTCTCCTTACTTCTAGGAAATTATCTTTTTAAAAGCTAAAACAACATCATTATAGATCTATCCAGGTGTTGTTCAAAATAAAGTTTAAACTTAAGATTTATGAAAGTTCAATGAGGCTGTAGAACTTATAGAGGCATTACAATCTGGCCTGTCTACTCCATATAGAATTATTATAGATTTGGAAGGTTTTTTTTTCCCTTTGAATCCTGATAATTGCAAAGAATTTGCTTCCAGTGAGCTTGTGATCATTGGAAAGTTTTGCCTCTAGGTATGGCTAATAGCCTTATGTTATGTAAAAAAAATTTTTTTTCTGTCTCTGCTTCAATACAAGAAGACTTTACATCTTTCAGTGTATATTGTTTCTTAAATGGAAAGTATTTTATTAGCAAATGCCTCTGAAGAGAAGTTTACTTCAAATTTTTGTGCTCACATATTGAGCTTTAAAGTTCTGGGGAGTAGCTGTTGCTCCAGAAGATTCGGAGGCAATGTCTTTTTAATATTCAGGGTCTTAGTTATCCTAGAAAAATTGTGGTACAGAAAATCTAAGAAAGAAAAGATGATTTGCTTACTTCAAATTATTTTCAAAGGCTTCCAGGAGATGTTAATTGGTTAAGACCTCACCTTATGGTCTTAAGGTGACTTAAGCCTTTGTTGGATGTTATCAAGGGAGATACAAATTAACTGGTGAGAAATGAAAGGCTTTGCAGAAATAGAGGAAGCTTTTATAATTTATTATTATCAATTGTAATCAATGGTAATTTTAGTTATTTTTACTCAATGTGCCCACAGTAATTCTTTGGCAAAAGAAAACATTAATGTAAAATCATCTTTCTTCATCTCCAAGTAAAGTTTTAGCATCCCATTATGACACTGTTGTAGTGCTATTAAAGAATTGTAAGATAAAATCATGAAGACATTTTAGAAAAACAAAACAAAAAAAATGTGTCTTAAAAACCTGACCAGGCGTCTGTTCCTTGTTCCGAACCGCAATTAAATTGGTTATTGCAGAATATTGATACTTGGCCTATTGCATAGCAAACATTTTAGGTAAAATTGATGATCATTATCTAAAAGATAAGTTGTTAAAGGTTGCTTCTATGCATGCTTTTTATTTTCTGTAAATTTATGCATGCATGTATCCCATAAAGAATAGATATACTGTATTCAAAAATAGCCCTTCTATGGGAGAGAAGTATATGTGATTGGATCACATGTTTATTCTTTTGGGTTTCCTCCTGCTTCAGCACAGGTGATTAAAGTGTGTGCTGTAGCTATGTTTTGAAATATTGAAAAATCAAGCTTTAATTTGTATACTAATAGTCTCTCTCTCTCTCTCTCTCTCTCTCTCTATATATATATATATATATATATATATATATATATATCAAGGCTTACAATTGCTTGAAATTGTTTCTTAAATACTATGAATTCTCAACTTTGTAATTGTTTATGCATACACAACTCAAGTGAAAAAAAAGGACTGTCTTGGACATTTATGAACTCATTTTAGATTGCCTGGGCAAGACCTTTTAAGGTGATGCCATGCTAATTTATATCCCAGGCAGATTACAGGCCTTACACAAGAATAATTTGCCATATAATCTCATTTTTTGTATCATCAAAATAGTAATGGCTTGAGATAATAATTTGGTATTTTTAGAGAATGTGCATGTCAAATTGTAAAGACTTGTTCTCAGTGTACTCAATTTCTACCTGTTCCACATAATGGTGTTAATTCTTTAGGCTTTATATTTAATCAATTATTGTAAATGGATACACATATTTCTGATTTAAAAAATAAAATATGCATATGTGACTATTGATACCTTTTCAGGTTTTCTAGTTGCAACTGCTCTAACAAGAGAAGCAACTAAAAGTGTAATTAGTCAATGCCTATGTTAATATATATATTTTTATGCATGGTGTTCCAAATCAGATTAAAACAGTTATTGGAACTGGCTATTACAGCCAAGTATTTGAGATGTTTTGTTAACAATTTAATGCTACCCATGTTACTGAGATTTTTTTATATTTCTCAAGGACAAGGTATTGTGGAACTTTAAAATTATATCTTCTTAAAAAACAATAAAGGGGGAATTATTTATATCACACCTTTTATTTTTAAAATTTTAAAATTTGGATCTGAATGTCTTATAGTATCTTAAAACTAGGCATACTCATGCCTGGGTGAGATGGAAGGATCCACTTATTGGCATATATCATGATCCTGATCAGATATTTAATATAGGGAAGAGGGCATGTTTGTGTTTTTTCCACAGAATGCTGTATAAGCATGCCAGCTGCCAGAATGATTTGTGTGACAGGATGACCTGTGAGCTTGCTGAGTGCTCTGACAATGGTGACAAGAAAGTTTTATTGGGTATATGTTCTTGACCCACCTTTGCTTGCCTTTTTCCTAGATTAGACAAGCTAAGCTGCCTTGTTTCAAGCTTTTTAACCTTGTCGGACAGAGAACATAAGAGACTGTGGAAACTGATTTAGAAAAATTAATCAAAAGGAGGAGCTATAATGACTCTTCTCTTTCCTTGAATGTGACCAGTTATTATGACTCAATCTTGGACTGGTCTAGTAATAATCTGATATTAGAGATTCCTATTATGAAGATAGCTAAAAATCTTTATTAGTTAGCAGAGTTAACTTAGAGCATAGCCTATTTATATGAGAAATAACAGCTTTTCTGCTGATTCTCAAATTCACCTCTCCCACACAGGGAGGCCAGAGCCTGGGCTTGACTGTTGCTAATTTGCAACTGAATAGAGTACCTTGACTTTCCCAAAGACAACTTTAATCTTGTTGCTTTTCAACTTTTGGCTTTGTATTTCAAGCAGGTCAGTTACCTCAGGCTTCCTTTCAGCAAGCACAAATGGCAGAAATTCATTGATATGAAGAGATGCATTGAGTGCATATTGTAGCTTTGGTCTGATTGGAAAAATGTTGTGCAATGAGGGCTGGCAGCCAAGGATAGGCCATTAGGTTTATGGTTTATTTTCAATCTAAGATAGAGGCATGTGCCAAGAGGCTGTGGTTTGTTCATAATAACACCATAGAGCTGTGTTTGTGCAAATAAACAGAAACAAACTGTACTTGTTCTCCAAGACGGATAAGAATAAGTCAAATGAGTCTGCAGTCCTAAGACAGGCACAGCCGCCAGCCACCATAATTTCCAGGCAGGACCATGGAGCATTAGTAAATTTTATGCCCCAGTCCAGCTAATTTTTATTAAATAATTATGGAGGAATTGTAGCCTCTCCAGCTTTGAGCAGGCTGGCTCAGACCTGTTCTGCAACTGTCAGCTAGCCCACCTAGGGTGGAGTCTTCTGACCTAGGTCTGTTGTTCTGCCACCTCTGCAGTTTTCTCCAAGACACCACTACTTGCTAAGAGGTTGAACCTGCCTTCCTGAGGCGATCCTAAAGAAGCAACAGCCTGGCACAGAGTGACAAGAGCTTGGAGACAAAGCAACAGGAACATGGCGTTGTGGGGGATGGGCCTCTCCCTTTATAAGCTCAGACCCTTAAGTAAACTTTGTGCCTTGATCAGTATCTTTGTCTTGTTCTCGTATTTCTCTTCCTGTCTCTTTCTCATACAGCCCCAGCCTCCCTTTCAGGAACCTGGTTTGTGTAGCTGTGGACACCAGACCTTATTTAGCTAACTATATTGATGAGGTTTTATGGATACAGTTTTCATGTTCTATAGTGAAGACACAATGCCACAGTACATTTCTTGATCCTCTGGTTTCTACAGTCTTTCTGCTTCCTTTTACATATTATCTCCTGTATGTGTCTCAATTGAGGTTGGCTACACTTTGGTTTTAAAAGTATATACATACAAGCAACCCCAAATGAACTCAGAAGGT
The DNA here is from genome assembly GCA_902729485.2 of Mus minutoides. NCBI lineage: Eukaryota > Metazoa > Chordata > Mammalia > Rodentia > Muridae > Mus > Mus minutoides. Next base: position 33,721 of record LR753550.1, read on the forward strand.
TATATTTGTATCTTTGTTTATATATGTAACAGTAATAATTAAAGAAAAAGAGGCCATGAATTTGAGAGGGGACAGTTGGAGGAGGTAAGCACGAGAGAAGTCAGAGATGGAAAAATGACATAAATACAGCATTCATACTTGAAGTGTTTCTAAGCCATTAGAGATTTTTCTGCGGAGAATTTTCTGTTTAGCTCTGTACCCCACTTTTATTTTTATTTATTTTTATTTATTTATTTTTATTTCTTTTGACTGTCCTAAATTGTTTATTGGATATGAATTTTACAAATATCATGTGTATTAGCGGTAACGGTGGAGCTGGAGAGTATTGCGCCTTCTCCAGGCCAATCGGCGAGAACCACCAATAGTGTGATGGAACTTGTGGCCCTTTCCAAGGCCACGGCTCTTTCGGCCAGCAGATGCCAACCCACACATCTCTCTGTGGACTGGTTTGGTGATCCATTGGGTGTCAGGATTTAATCTGATAGCTTTATGGAACGGATCAATGAGGATAACCTCAAAAAATTTATATGTGGAATCTTCACCAACCCAGTAGGAATTCAGGACTCTCAAAGCCCCACAATGGCGCCCAGCTCTCTCCTCAGCAACAGACTGAAGGCTTCAGGCAAATTATAGCTGGTTAACACCATGGTGGACAGGTTTGCCTTAAGTTGCACACTTAGGAACTGGGCATTTGTGACCACCACGTCGGACACGAATCCTGTAAATGACATAGCCTTGCTTAGCCTTGTACCCTACCTAGTCTTTGAGCTTTATCAGGCCGTGTGGGGCAGGGAGCCCTGTGCAGTGCAGAGAGCTGGCGGTACCGTCAGCAGTGGACCCTCAGAAGAAAGCGCATCACGTCGGCCTGCTTCTTCCTCCATAGCTCCTGGATGTATTTGTATGCACCCATCTTGGCTCACCTCATGGCTGCCTCCAGAGGAAAGGAAGAAGCCTTTCTCCTACAATCCCTTTTGTCTGTACCCCATTTTAAAATTGAGTTATTTGGTTTGTTGATGTCTAACTTCTTGAGTTTTTAATATATTTTGAATATTAGTTCTCTGTTGGATGTAAGGTTAGTGAAGACCTTTTTCCATTCTGTAGGTTGCTATTTTGTCCTATTGATGGTGTTCTTTGCCTTAAAGAAGGTTTTCGGTATCATGAGGTCTGGATATCCCGGAGCTTCCTAGTCTACCTTATTTCATGACCTTTCTCCCTTCTATGCTCACTCTTGCAAGTATTCCTATTCAAGCAATCAGTTATTTAATTGCCTATTTGCAACCAAATGACAGGATCAAGAAACAGAGATGAAATCATGTTCTAATAAGAAAATATAAGCTATAGGGATCACTGATACACACTTATCAACTGTTGTAAGAGGATGCCACAGGTGAATGCTTCTGGGTTTTCAGAATTCATTTCAATACAGATCCTGCCTTTTAGAAGTGTTTGTATCAGTGCAGTACAGCAGTAGTGGAAAGCCTTTGTTAGGAGGATTGGCAGTTCCTGTTGATTAGCATCTTAAACTTAGAAACATGGCACTGTAACATGTGAACTTAGAGGTCGAGTCTGTAGAACTGCCTCATGTCTTCTTCCTGATGTGGGTGCCATATTGCCAACCCCTTCCACTTGCTTCCCTTCCCAAATCTGTGGGTGGATCAGAACAATTGCTTCATGGCTGTGTGCAGTCTGCAGGCCTTTTTTTGTGGAGGCCTATTGTAGACATTGCCCTTTAATTGGGCAGAAAAGTTGCTACACTGGCTTTATTCCCATTTCAAAAAGCTGAGTACATGTTACCGCAGCATTTCTGGTGTATGTCAGCTCAACGAGCAAGTACCTAGGATGAGAAATCCAACTAGAGACTGTGCATGCTGGTAACTGAATCTGCATTTCCATTGCTGGGGCTGATCCCAGTTACAGTTGTAAGGAGGCATCTTTCTGAGAGTAGATTAATATGTATTTACTCATGTTGGAAACTCTCTAGATGTCAGCTGCTTTTAGGGTCCCACACAAGATGACTTTAATTAAAGTTTTGGTAATTACTCAGAAAAGAATAATAGAGCACATTTGGGGGAAATGGTTTCAATAAAAGATCTTGCGATGCATGGCTGGCAGGTGACCTCTCTATTTCTCCCACTCCTACCCAGAATGTTACAGGTAAGACCAGAAGTAACATTTTAACAAATAAGTGAAAAATAGCAGAAGTGACTTACTTACCTGATGTTCTTGATGTGCATTAGACACAAATAAAATAGTTTTGATAGACACAAATATTGTCCTATTTACTTAAGTGGCTATATTTTATGGTTTAACTTTAAACTCTGGAGAATAGGAAGTGGAGATGGAATATCTACCAAATAGTATCTATGACAAGTGAAACAACTTCATATAGTGTCTTCCAAAAATTTTCTCTTAGGGCCTTTGAAAATTGCAATGAAAGTTTTAAATCATATTCACACACTTAGAAACAAATAGTTTAAAATCTTTTGCACACTTCTCCATGCGACAGTAACGTTGTTTTCATTCGTGCTGTTTCAGGTCAATATGACTTTCACTAGAACTAAAGTTGCTAACACCACAATTTTGATAGTGTCTACATGAATATCTAATTATGATGCTATAAACAGCTGTAATGCTACATTTTCACTGAGTTATGATGTGCCTTCTGTTAGTGTTGGCATTTAAGCAACCTTGCTTTCTGTTTTCCTGTTGTATACACAGTGTAAAGTATTCCCACCTGAGCTTTCCCCAAAGTTCCATTTGGTAAACAGAACATGATTTGAAAGATGTTTTTGTTTTATGTTGCCCAAATCAAGCTTTGCTTTGAATCAAGCCAAATGATGAAAACATAGTCCAGCCTTCTCTCCAGCAGAATGCAATTACCTCTAAAGCCTATGGTAAAAGACAAACTAATTGAGAACACTTGGATTTGTTTCCAGTTAGCAAAGATTCTTATTAAGAGTGTCCTTTTTTTTTTTTTTAAATCCAGCAAGCCTTGTTTATGCTTATGAATGAAAAGGTAGGAGTTCTTAAAGGCAAGTGTGCTGGCTACTCCTCATGGGGCTTTAGCACTACAGCACTTGCATGAGGTAATAATGAGGGACCATAAGCAAACAGTAGATGATTCATGTCAGATGCTTCTCCTAATGCGAGTGAGGAGCAGCAGCTGATGTATGGGATATTGAAGGCAGATTAAGTTGTTAATGTATATTAGTATATTCTTAATTTCCTTTTAATTGAAAAAGACATATTGACTTTAATTAGAACCATTTCACAGGAACTGTCAATTAGCACATGTCAAACTAGTTAATTCAGAACAGAATTCTTTTAATTAGGGTCTGCTTTCCTTTAACTATGGGGCCAATGAAATCAGCCTCTCCTTATCTAGATTTTAAATGTCTCTGAGACATATAATACAAATGTAGACTCTTATCTATTATTAGAAGCCCATATGGATAACATTAAAATGATGATGCTGGCATTGTTCAGGCTGCACAAATCAGAGTCCCTTTATGACTGCTTGAAAAAAAATGGCTTTGAACAAAGACCACTTTAAATACCAGATTTATCCTACTTTAAAGAGACTACAAAATTTATGACATTCATGTTCACATTTAAAGTATTATTTAATACGTCTGCTCAAATAAATGGGCCTATTCAAACGTTTTGTGTGTTCTATCAGCTGAAGACACATAAAGCATTGTCAAACCATGCAGCAACATTTTTCCCTTAAATGAACTGTAATCAAAAAGGGAAAACAGACTGGATGATTTTTTTGGCATAACATAAAAATAGCATTGTTAACTTTCATTGCATCCAAAGATTTAATACCAATAGTTGATACAGTGACTTAAAGCACTAGTGGTGAGATGATGCGATCTTTGTTTCTCAGACAGTGTAAAACCTGAAGCTTAGCTATTACTTAACGTAATGATGTGGAATTACAGCATTTTAGTTACAGTTGGCATGAGGTGCATGCACTAGCTTGGTGGGACAGGGATGGGCAATGTTCATCTACAGTAAGAATGCCCAAGATTAAGAGAGGAGAACTAAGTGGTACAGAAAAGGGACATTTATGTGAAATTCAGTTTTATTTATCATCTGAGGTTTAACAACTGTTTTACTGAGTTACAGTGAGTGAGGATTCCAGAGGGTAATGAAAGGAATATTTAATAATCTAACCTCTGGATTCTAAAGAGAATTATCTAGTAAGATGCCTGTTCATCTCGTAGCAGAGATCTAACTGAATGTCGACACTGTGATTTTGTCAGTGGTTGCTCTTCTAGTCAAACTAAATGAGAGCCATCCATGTTTGTTTAGCACAGGCAAGACAATGAAACCAACAAATGAGCAGCAGAAAAGGTTTCCTCAAGTGCCCTTTATTTGCTTCTGAACTGTTCCCAGCCTGTGTCACAGCATATTCCCTCTTCTGATTCTGTCCAAGTCTGTAGCTTTTGCTGTTTTTTTGTTGGTGTCACATAACTCTTTCAGTGTGTGGTAAAACTATTTGTGTGGGCATGTACCAAAATGTATTGTTTAACCCTCAATATTTTGTATTCTTATTTTATGATTAATTTGATGTATTTGAGAATTTGATGTGGAAAATTAATATTCATTCCCCTAAAACCCATATAAATATGCATGGCTAACATTTTAAAGTGGGATTTATTCTCTACTTTGGACTAATTTCTTGCGTGTTCCTAAAATTCGTGGGCTGCAATTGAACCACAAATATATCTGTATTTGACCCTTAGGAGAAGTCTGGCACCCTCATAAATGAACTTAGTGACCTTATAGAGAGACTCTAGAGCAGTGCTCCTCAAGCTTTCTAGTGCTGTGGTCTTTTAGTATACTTCCTCATGTTGTAGTAACCCCCTAGCCATAAGATTATGTTCATTGCTATTTCATAGCTGTAATTTTAAAATTGTTATGAATTGTAATGTCAATATCTATGTTTTCTGATGATCATAGCTGACTCCAAAAGGGATTGCGGCTCTCAGGTTGAGAGCCGCTGCTCTAGCAAGATGCTGTTTCTTTCGGTCATTTGAGGATACATAAGTAAATAATATCTTATGCTTCTGACATCTCAATTTTAGCCTTCCTAGAGTCCAGAATTATGAAGAATAAATGTCCAGTTCAATCTCACTAGCCTAACACCGGGCCAGTGAGATGGCTTAGCAGGTGAATGTTTTGCTTCCAAGTCTAATGACCTGAATTTGATCTCTGGAACCTAAATGGTGGAGAAAACATGGTGGAGTCACATTACCCACATGCAACTCCACCACAGTGTGCTCACATGAATGCACTTCTATAAACTAATAAACACACAATAAAAAACAAGCAGACCCACAGCAGACCCCATGTATTGTAGTGAGTGAGAGGAGGAACTGAAACCCATAACTAATGAACTACTGACATGGTTTCACAATTATTATTCTGTTTTTCTTTATGCACATTTTAGTTTGTGATCCAGTTAAAAAATTGAAAATTTTCTTATAAAGTTATAAATGCATCAAGATTGAAAATTTTGCATAACTGAAGCTTAAAGAATATAATACTGAAAAATTCGATACATTTTGTGTTGGACCGTGAAAGGCAGTCCATGTTCTGGTTGAGCCAGACTTACTCCAGAGACCCAGTAGAAAATTCTACAAGGGATGGAACCATGAGCTACATTCCCACAGATTAGGCTCCTGATACCATGAGCCTTCAACTCTATAATCCTGTGGCTATTAGTCATGTGGTCAATGCCCCAAGCTTCTGGTATTCTGGATAGACTCCATCCCCACAGTTACCTGGCACAGCAAGGTAGTCCAGCCCACTATAAAGGGGGCTGCTTGGCCCTTCCCCTCTCTCTTAAGCTCTTGCTCTCTTACCTCTTATTCTCTTGTTCCCCCTCCCCTTCCTTTTCCCCCTCTCTCCACATTGCCATGGCTGCCCTCAATTCTCTCTCTCTCTCTTTCTCTCTCTCTCTCTCTCTCTCTCTCTCTCTCTCTGCCTTTCTGCAATAAATGTCTTAGAACCACGGACCATCTCTGCTCATCAGGATCTGCCGTGCTGGAGCAATGGAGCAGGTTTCCCTTTAAAGAGCCACATGTCTAACTTACTGCTGGGAAGCATCCCTGCACTCTAGCAATGGCCATCAGCCAAACCAAGCAGCCACCAATCCATCCACCTGAGCTAGCCGGACTCTCTTGTCCCCACGGTAACCTGCCAGAGCTACCCTTCTCGCTTTGGCCCATGGGCCAGAGTCTATCCAAGGGTCCGTTCTAAGCTCTTCTATGACATACAGTAGCATCTGGGATGTCCAAGAGCAATAACCTGTTGTCCCTGGCCTCAATATGGCCCAGAGACACCCAAACCAGCTCTTCTGCTATACCCAGTGATCTGTAGTGCCTGAGAGTCAGAGCCCGACTCTGGCAGTTCTGTAGGGACCCAAGACTGCTCTTTCCTTACCCAACCCATGAGCGGGGTCTGGCAACCTCACATGGCCAGACGCCCATCCCAAGGTGGTTCCATGGGGTCCCACAGCAGACTCCCGCATCTGGCGCCCAACAATTTTGTATTAAGTTTAATTCAAAGGATTATTGTTTTCTTTGATTCTATTCACAAATTAGTGCTGGTTAATAATCTCAGGGCAACTAGAGACACACACGCTGGGGGTACTGGTTAGTTCGTATTGTTGTTCCTCTTATAGGGTTGCAGACTCCTTTAGCTCCTTGGGTACTTTCTCTAGCTCCTTCATTGGGGGCCCTGTGTTCCATCCAATAGATGACTGTGAGCATCCACTTCTGTATTTGCCAGGCACTGGCATAGCCTAACAAGAGATAACGTACTGTTCAGCAAAATCTTGCTGGCATCTGCAATAGTGTCTGGGTTTGGTGGTTGTTTAGGGGATGGATCCCCAGGTGGGGCAGTCTCTGGATGGTCTTTCCTTCTGTCTCAGCTCCAAACTTTGTCTCTGTAACTCCTTCCATGGGTATTTTCTTCCTCATTCTAAGAAGGATCAAAGTATCCACACTTTGGTCTTCCTTCTTCTTGAGTTTCATGTGTTTTGCAAATTGTATCTTGGGTATTCTAAGTTTCTGGGCTAATATCCACTTATCAGTGAGTGCATATCATGTGATTTCTTTTGTGATTGGGTTACCTCACTCAGAATGATATCCTCCAGGTCCATCCATTTGCTCAAGAATTTCATAGATTCATTGTTTTTAATAGCTGAGCAGTACTCCATTGTGTAAATGTACCACATTTTCTGTATCCATTCTTCTGTTGAGGGACATCTGGGTTCTTTCCAGCTTCTGGCTATTATAAATAAGGCTGCTATGAATATAGTGGGGCATGTGTCCTTATTACAAGTTGGAACATCTTCTGGGTATATGCCCAGGAGAGGAATTGCTGAATCTTCTGGTAGTACTATGTCCAGTTTTCTGAGGAACCACCAGAGCTTGTGTCTCTAGTTGCATATGTAGCAGTGGATGGCCTAGTCAGTCATCATTGGGAGGAGAGGCCCTTGGTCTTGTGGAGATTATATGCCCCGGTACAGGGGAATGCCAGAGCCAGGAAGCAGGAGTGGGTGGGTTGGGGAGCAGGGCAGGGGTAGGGTATAGGGGACTTTTAGAGAGGAAACTAGGAAAGGGGATAGCATTTGAATGTAAATGAAGAAAATATTTAATAAAAAAATTAACATTGAAAAAAATGAATCTCAGGCCAAAACATAAAAATCTCAAGTAATACTTATGTAATTTATATATTTGTTAGCTATATGTGTACAAGAACTCTATGATTTGTAATTATATAAAAATATGTAGAATTACAGCTATACGGTTTATAAATTAGTTTCATTTAAACTCAACATAAACTTCCCCTCCATTCCCAACATACAATTCGAAGGGAGGCATCCCACACAAAACTTTTGTGTATTAGCTTGTTTGTTTTGGGAGGAGCATATTCCCCTGTGTAAGGTAACTGAAATTAAAATACTTTTGATATATGCTTTTTAGGAAGCTTATGAAATGTAGATTTCCATTTGGCCTTTTAAAATGCCCTCAGTATTTCAAATGCTCTGCTTCCCTCCTCTGGCCTACATACCTCCTTGCTTATTCTCCTTTCTGCCTTTTTATCTTATTTTTAATGGTTAAAAAACATTAATCAACTATCTTCTATTTTTAGGAACCTTGACCTTATTGAAAATTTTAGATTTATTTATTTAATTTTATGTGCATTAATTTTTGTCTGCTTGTATGATTGTATACCATGTATATGCCTACTGCCTGAGGAAATCAAAAAGGGCATTGGAATCATTAGAACTGGTGGATTGTGAGCCATCATGTGGGGGCTGGAAATTAAATCTTGGTCCTTTGCAAGAACAAGTGCTCTTAATCACTGAGCCATCTCTCCTGACCCTTTAGGGCATTAATTGTACCGCACTAGTTAAGACATTTGCTTTTCACTTGATTTCATTGTAAGAAAACTGTTAAACAACTATTAATATTAAATAAATTAGTGATTAAAATTATTTATTCAGAATGTTCTTAGTTGATAAAATTCAAACCGTTTATTGCATGTAGTCTGAACAGTTCATCATTACAATTTTAAATTTGAGGCTTTGTTTACAGAAAATCTGCATATAAGTGACAGGATTACTATTTATGTGCTTTGTGATCTTAGAAAAGTTCCCTAATGTGTCTGACTTGCTGTTCTGGGCTCTGATGAGGGTGCAGCTAGGAAGTGGACTTGTGCATACTGTGGAGGGGCTGGAGTCATTATGAAAATCAGACTAGAGTATTCAAATGAGCAAAAGCAGAGCTATCATATTGTCCAGCCATGTCGCTCCTGAGAGTGTGTACAAACACGTCTGAGTCAATGCATTACAGAGACACCCACACATCTGTGGGTTTTTGTTTGTTTGTTTTTGTTTTGTGCCATTATTAACAACAGTTAAATTATAGAATCCACCTAAATGACCATCAACAGATGAATGAACTGAAGAATGTGGTATGCATATATAATGGGTTTTTAATTCAGGCACAGAGCAAAATTTTGTCATTTGCTAGAAAGTGGAAGTAAATTAAAGATCATCATATTAAGTGACAGGTAAATATCACATGATTCCTCTCCTATGTAGAACCTAGGTTTTACATGTACATAAGTATATTCATATATATACATGCACATACACATGTATGACATAAAGTAGGGAGGGAGCTATTGGGAAGAAGAATGAGGCTCATTGGAGTGGGGACAGTTATGGGGAATGAATATAATCGAACTTCATGGTAAAATTGAATAAAAATGTCATTATGACAGTCACCAGTTTGTAAACTGAATAAATACTAATAAAACTTCTTTAAAAATAGCTTAATGGAGGAAATTTAAATGTTCTGTTATCATCCCTAATTAATACAAATATAAACAATTCTGACATTGTGCACTTGTGTTAGTGAGGGCAACACTTTAGTAAAGGTTTGAAGAGAAATTTATCATTATTCTTTTGCAATGATGTAAGTACTCCAGTCCTTTGAACTACTACTGTTTGACAAGCAACAATGGAAATGGAAAGCAGAAACAGGATAAGATAAAAGATTAATACTTCAGACACATTCTCAAATATTCATGTATTCAACATATATTTTTTGAGAATTAACTGTGTGCAAGGTATTGTGCTGTCTGTTGTAGAGGATACATACAAGTCTTGGCCTAAGAAAATTTATACATGAAGGCTTTCCAAACACTGAGTTCTACAGTACTGTGACACAATATTTTTGTAGGAAGTGGATGGAACCTGGAGATAAGTCAGTTATATGGTGCTCTAGTCAGATGAGAACAATCTTTCTTGGGTACCTGAAGAGGATGTGTGAGGGAGAAGACCGTAAAAAACAAAAATGAGAAAGTACTTTGGAGAAGTAAACTGTGGGTGGCACAGATGAATAATAGTGCTCTTTGTGCTAAACTTAGTTATTAATTTGGACAGCAATGGGAGAAGACCTTGACGTATATATACCAAGTGACCCAAATGGTGATTATGGATAAGATTAACTTTATCACATTTGACAATTTTGATTTTTGCTTTATAAAATCAACATATATTCTTTTTATTTATTTTGTATTTATGTGTGTGTGTGACTGAAACTAATTTAGGCACAGTTGTTGAAACCATGCAAGACATTTAATAAATTATTAACATTACAAAAATATCACTGTGTATGTTATAGGCTATTTTATAGTTGAATAAGTCTTAATAACATAAAAGTATGCCTGTTCCTTCTTCCTGGTCCTTGCTGCTAGGGCAGACCAATAGTTGGTCTGCTCCCATGAAGACTTCATATCCCAACCCATCCTAGAGGACCCACTGCACTCAGAGCAGTTGACTCCTAGTCTGCTTCTCTGAAGACTCCATATTCTGATATATCCTAGAGGACCTGCTGTACTCAGAGCAGTTGGATACACTGCACTCAGAGCAGTTGAGAAGCTGAGGACCCTCTGTACTCAGAGCAATTGAAGATCGGCTGCACTCAGTGCAGTTGGATAACAGCTTGACTGCCTTAGAGAAGACCCAACAGTCTGAAGGTCTCCCCTAAGACCTACTGCAGCCAATGCAACAAATCAGCAGGTTATCTGCTCCTGTGACGGGCCTCCAGTTGGAAGGCCCCACAAGTGGTCTGATACAGCCAGGGATGCAAGACTAACAGAAGACCTGAGGCAACCCTGGGAAAAAAAGAGGCAGACTCCATACAATCACCCAGATCAACAAACACTGGGGATATCTGGATGGCAGAAGGCAAGGGCAAGACCATAAGTAACAGTAGGCAAAATATGTGGGCATCATCAGAACCCAGTTCTCCCACCACAGCAAGCCTTGAATACACCAAACACAACTGATAATCAGGAATCTGCCCTAAAATCCTATCTCATAAAGATAATAGAGTCTTTTAAAAAGGATATAAAAAACTCATTGAAAAAAATACAGGATAACACAGTCAAACAGGTGAAGGAATTGAATAAAGCAATCCAAGACATTCAAGTAGAAGTAGAAACAATAAAGAAAACCCAAATGGAGGTAAACCTGGAAATGGAAAACCTAGGAAAGAGGTCAGGAATTACAGATGTAAGTATTACCAGCAGAATACAAGAGATAGAAAAGTGAATCTCAGATGTAAAAGATATGATAGAAGAGATTGACACAACTGTTAAAAAATTCAAAATATTAAAAAACTCCTAACCCAAAGCACCCAGGAAATTCAGGACCCAATGAAAGTCCAAATCTAAGAATAATCAGTATAGAGAAGAATGAAGATTCCCAGCTCAAAGGACCTGAAAATATCTTCAACAAAATCATAGAAGAAAACTTCCCAACCTAAAGAAAGAAATGGACATAAAGGTACAAGAAGTGTATAAAACACCAAATAAATGGGACCAGAAAAAAATCTTCTCATCACATAATTATCAAAACACTAAATGCATAGAGTAAAGAAAGAATATTAAAAGCTGCAAGGAAAAAAGTCCAAGTAACATACAAAGGTAGACCTATCAAAGTTACACCAGATTTCTCAACAGAGACCGTGAAAGCCAGAAGAGCCTGGTCCGAGGTCATGCAGACTCCAAGAGAACACAAATGCCAGCCCCAGATACTATACCCAGCAAAAGTCTCAATCAACATATATGGAGAAACCAAAATATTCCAGGACAAAACCAAATTTAAACAGTATTTATCTACCAACCCAGACTTACAGAGGATCCTGGAAGGAAAAATCCAACACAAGGAAGACCAAAGAAAGGACAAGATATTAAGCATTTCAAAACAAATTCAAAAAACAAGAGAGCCACAGCACATAAAACCATCTACAAAAACAAACAAGTCAGGAACCAACAGTCATCTCTCTTTAATATCTCTCAATATTAATGGACTCAACTCACCTATAGTGTGGTGTCCCTTCTCCACCAACATAGTTGGTGCAATGACCTGAGCCGTGCCACACCCAATGGCATCCATTGTGTTGTTAACTAGGCTAAGAGATAGCCCGGCTCCCCCCCCCCCCCCCCCCCCCCCCCCCCCCCC